>CANTUR010000767.1:0-555756 GCA_947683625.1 Mallotus nudiflorus
AATCCGGCGTATCGACCTGCTACTGAGGTCTGAAGATGTTGACTCTCCTGAAAAATAGTCAACGGAGGGGAGTCAGACCTCACTGAGTGAATTACTATAATATATATACATACATACTAAATGACAATACATACAGTCAATAATGCATATCTAATATGTATATATACAGGCAAATTCACACAGATGCAGTAAAAATCATTTTTATATATTTTATCTGAAAATCATCTTTTATGAAGGATCACATAAAACCCTAGAATATCGCAACCTCGGAAATAGTGTTAAACAACACTCTAGCCATACAGGCTCACTTAATCCAAATATATCCACTTAATCCATTTAGACAGTAGACTGGCCCCGAGACACTAAGTCAACTGAGCTCCAGCAGTCTGACTGCCAGTGTGATTGGCCCTGAGACACTTGGTCAACCGAGCTCCAGCAATCACACCCAAATCACATCTCACACATATCAATAATCACATCAAATCAATATCCACAAATAAGTTAGTATTATAGCCTAAATGCTATAGGCATACCGGTACGTACTCGGTCCTAGTGCTGCCCACTAGGTAGCACGTTCTATCGATATCCTTCATTAATAATATAAAACATTCATCCATAAAAATAAATGATGCATGAAGTTCAATAAAATACAACATAAATCATATATATAGTATGTATATATAGTATAGTAACTTACCTAGTGCGCTCCACGAGATGGGTCCGACGGGCCTGGTCCACTAGCCCTCGATCTCGGTGCAACTAAACAAGAAATAAATAATCGACATCAGAATAACCCTAACAGAAATCCTAGAATTCAATCTAGAGTATTTAAATACGGAAACAAAATTAGGGTTCGACTGGACATCACATTTTACGAGAATTCTACCGAAAATCCGGCAGAACCTCCCCTATAAAACGGACATCTCTCTACTCAAAAGAGTAGAGCCGACCCTACAAAGAAACACACTTTAAAAAATAGGCTCAACACAAAACCACAACCCCTCGGTCGGACTCCAGACTACAGTCTACCGACCGGGGTCCACAAACACAGAACAATTCAGAAATACCAAAAATATCCTTACAACCTAGAAATACATTTTATAGGTAAAAATTACCTAATTAGCCTTAAAACACTGTAAAAACCGATAAAAACTCATTTTATTTGAAAAACCGTATTTTATATATATAATTGAAAATAATTTACGAAAAATAGTTTTAATTAGTTAAAAATACTAAATAATTTGTAGAAATCATTTTTATTCCTTAAATAACTATTAAAACCAATTAAATTACATTTTTAGCCAATTTATGGTAAAATTACCAAAATACCCCTATATATATAAATATACTTAAATTACTTCAAAAATTCACCAAAAATCATACAATTATCCAAAAATAATTTTCTCAACATATTTATCAATAATATTAATAATTAAACCCAATTAACCAATTAATTTCAAATAAAAACACATTTAACCTAATTTTCCAAAATTACATAACCTTAAATAATTCAAAATAAATACTTAGAAATTCATAAAAATTCCAAATAAATTCCTATAATTCATTTCAACACCTAATTTAACCATAAATCCCAATTTCATAATTTAAATAATTAATTTCCAAAAATTAGAAAATAATATTAAAATATTCAAAAATACCCAAAAATCCAAAAATTCTACAAAAATTCATACATGTAGATTAAGCTACTAGGATCAACATTTGTGAAGGGAGTTTTCATGAATCAATCAATTCGAAGCTCAAAAAAATAAAAAACCCTAATAGGCCAAAATTGAAAATTCAAAACCTAAGCAATTCTAGACCATTTAAGCTCAAACCAAAGCTAGAATCACACTCACCGGAGCTCAAGGAGAAGAAAGAGACCGGCGGTGTTGAAAATGGTGGCCGGAATCGGCGTGGAACGACGGTGGCCAAAGTTTCGGCCTCTCCGGCCAAAACCGACTTCCAGACGTCGAAAACGGCTACCACAGGTGGCGAGGAAGGCCGGGGAAGGGAGTGGCACACTGGACGGCACACCCACGGTGAAGAAACGGCAGTAGCAGCGACCGGACGGTGAAGGAAACGGTCGGGAGGAAGAAGAAGCTCATGGGGGCAGTTTTGTAATTTTCCAATTCTTTTGATTTTTGACAATTTTTAATGTATATATGTATATATATATACTTTACACTATATAATAAAATAATATTAAATTACACACTTTAAATATACACCACACACATAAAAATTAATATTTTAATAATTTATACTAAATAAAAATAATTAAATATCAATAAAACTAATAAATAATAAATAAAATATTAGGGTAATACTAAACCCTAATTAAATAAATATACACACACGTAGGCTTTATTTAGTATTTTAAAAATAGGTATGAGTCCATGCAAGTCCGAAAATATATTCAAAATAATTAATATTAAAATATTTACGTGAAAATTTCCCCGAAAATGCAAATCCCGGGAAAATTTTACGTAAAACACTGTAGATAAAACACAGTATCTAAAATAGGTTTTAAATACACATCAACTCGTAAAAATATCATATAATATACAGAAATTATTAACACTGCATATCCCGGTACAGTGTAAAAATATTTAAAAACACGGGATATTACATGTAGTTTCTAGAATATAAATCAAAGTTTAAATATAAATTTTACATGATCTAGCCGGGGCGGAAGAACACTGATAAAGAGCAATACTACTAAGGTCTGACAATATAAGATCTCTTGAAAAAAATAATTAAGGGGGGTCAGACCTCACTGAGTGAACTATTATAATATATATACATGCAATCTAACCCATATACAAACAGGCTGTCACGACCCAAAACAGGGACCATGACCGGCGCTAGGGAACGGGAATTCTTTCGAATCCGGAACCCGTAGCAAGCCTAAAAAATAAAATAAATCATACAATAATAATAACACTTAATGCAGCGGAAATAAAATCATAAATATCAAGATAATAATCCATCACGGAATTTAAATCAAATCCAAATCTCATATATAAATAAACTCTTTAATACAAGTTTCCATTCAAATTCTCAAATTACATAACTCACACAAATATAATACATAAAACCCATAATTTTATTTACAACTACTGCAGTGTCTAGATTATAAAAATAAAACTCAAGACTCAGATAAGCAGTTTACATAAAGAAGCCAGGGCAGAAGAAATCCGGCGTAAAGGCCTGCTACTGAGGTCTGAAGAAGATGACTATTCTGAAAAATAGTCAACGGAGGGGAGTCAGACCTCACTGAGTGAATTACTATAATATATATACATGCATACTAAATGACAATGCATACAGTCAATAGTACATATATAAATATATATACAGGCAAATACACACAGATCCAATAAAATCATTTTTATATATTTTGTCTGAAAACCACTAGTTATGAAGGATCAAATAGAACCCTAGAAAATCGTAACCTCAAATCAGTGTCAGACAACACTCTAGCCACACAGGCTCACTTATTCCAAAATATTCACTTATTCCATTTAGAAAGTAGACTGGCCCCGAGACACTAAGTCAACCGAGCTCCAGCAGTCTGACTGTCGGTATGATTGGCCCCGAGACACTTAGTCAACTGAGCTCCAACAATCACACTCCCAAATCACATCACACATCAGATAAATCAATATCCATAAACTGGTTAGTAATATAGCCTAAATGCTATAAGCGTACCGGTACGTACTCGGTCCTAGTGCTGCCCACTAGGTAGCACGTTCTATTGATATCCTTCATTTTAAATATAAAGCATACATTCATAAAAATAAATGATGCATGAATTTAAATAAAATAGCAACATAAACCATATATATACTAGAAATATACCAAAAATAAACCAGGTATATTTCGAGTATATATACGTCAAATAAATCCAATATAATTACAAAATAAGCTAGAAATATATTCAAAAATATTTTAAGCATAATTCATTAATAAGACATGCATATAGTTTAAAATATACAGAAAATAAACCAAAAATAAACTAAAAATAAACTTAAGTAATAATTAAACCATTTATGCATATTTAATCAAAATAAAACATACATTTCTAAATCATGCACCCTAAAGCATATATATATAGAATAGTAACTCACACTTAGTGCGCTCCTCGAGATGGGTCCGACGGGCCTGGTCCACTAGGCCTCGGTCTCGGCGCAACTAAACAAACAATAATAACAGACATCAGAATAAACCTAACAAAAAATCCTAGAAACTCAATCTAGAATATTGGACACAGAATCAAAATTAGGGTTTGAGCGGACATCATGTTTTACGAGAATTCTACCGAAAATCCAGCAGAACCTCCCTTGTAAAATAGACATCTCTCTACTCAAAGAGTAGAGCTGGCCCTGTAAAGAAACACACTTCGAAAAACAGACACAGAAACACATCCACAACCCCTCGGTTGGACTCCAAACTATAGTTTATCGATCGGGGTCCACAATTCACAAAATAATATAGAAATACCGAAAATACCCTTATATCATAGAAATACATTTTATAAGTAGAAATTACATAATTAGCCCTAAAACACAATAAAAATCGATAAAAACTCATTTATTTAGAAAAATCGTATATTATATATATAGTTTAAAAATAATTCACGAAAAATAGTTTTAATTAATTAAAAATACTAAATAATTTGTAGAAATCACTTTTATACCTTAAATAGCTATTAAAACCAATTTAATTACATTTTTAGCCAATTTATGGTAAAATTACCAAAATCCCCTATATGTATAAATATACTAAAATTAATCCAAAAATTCACCAAAAATAATATAATTGCACAAAATTAATTTTATCAACATATTTATCAATAATATTAATAATTAAACTCAATTAACTAATTAATTTCAATTAAAAACACAATTAACCCTATTTTCTCAAAATTACATAAACTAATTAAATTCAAAATAAATACATAGAAATTCATAAAAATTCCAAATAAATTTCTATAATTCATTTCAACACCTATATTTATCATAAAACACAATTTCATAATTTATTTAATTAATTTTCGAAAATTAGAAAATAATAATAAAATATTCAAAAATACCCAAAAATCAAAATAATCTCCAAAAACTCTAAAAAAATTCACACATGTATATTAAGCTAAGGGGAACAACATTTGTGAAGGAATTTTTCATGAATCAATCAATTCAAAGTTCAAAAAAATCAAGAACCCTAAAATGGCCGAATTACCAAAATTGAAACCTAAGCAAATCAAGACCATTTTAAGTGAAACAAAGCTTGGAATCACACTCATCAGAGCTCAAGGAGAAGAAAGAGACCGGCGATGTCAAAAATGGTGGCCGAAAATGCCGTGATCGACGGTGAGAATGGATTTGGCTTCTCGAGCTTATTCCGGCCAAACCTCGACGGGATAGGGCGCTGCTGGCGGTGGGGAAGACTAGGGAAGGAGGTGGCACGCCGGGAGGCACACCGACTGTGAGAAAATGGGATGGCAGTGACCAAAACAGTGATGGGAGTGATCGGGAGTGAGGGAGAAGGATGGATGGCACAACCGTAAATAACTCAAACTTTAATTTTTCTTTAATATTAAATGTATATGTGTATATATATATACTTTACACTATATATTAAAATAATATAAAATCACACACATTAAATATACACCACACATATATAATTTAATATTTTAAAATTTAATACACCTAAAAATAATTAAATAATATTAAAACTAATAATAAATAATAAAATATTAGGGTAATTAATTAAACCCTAATTAAATAAATAAATACACATATACACGTTATTTAGTACTTTAAAAATACATATGAGTTCATGAAAATATGGAAATCTATTTAAAATAATTAATAATAAATAATTTACATGTCAATTTTCCCGAAAATGCAAGTCCCAGGAAAATTTACGTAAACTGCTTAAAATAATATAAAACAATTAAAAATCAATTTTAATTCAATAGCAACTCATAAAATATCAAATATATACAAAAATTATTAACACTGCATATCCCGATGCAGTATAACAATATTTAAAAACATGGGATATTACACAGGCATCCGTATATATATACAAATACATGTATTTCACACAAATGTCAAACTCTGCTTTTATATATATAATAAATGCAAAAAATGTTTATTTTATTGAATGATCAAATAGAACCCTATTTAAATGCAACCTCGATCAACAACAACATCACTTTAGCCATACAGGCTCACTTAATTTCAAATAAATTCACTTATCCATATGGACAGTAGACTGGCCCCGAGACACTAAGTCAACCGAGCTCCAGTAGTCTGACTGTCAGTGTGATTTACCCCTAGACATTTGGTCAACCGAGCTCCAGCAACCACACTATCAATCATATCACATCATAAATCATCAATCTCAATTAAATCATAATTATCACAAGTAATTCCTCACTTAACCCTAAAATCTATCGCACCGATACATACATGGTCCTAGTGCTGCCCACTAGGTAACACGTTCTATTGATATCCTTCATTTAAAGTAAATCATACATACAAGAAAATAAATAATGCAAAATGACAGTCATAACAATAAAATAAACCATATATATACTAGAAATATACCTAAAATAAACCAAGTATATTTCAAGTATATATATGTCAAATAAAATCAAAACAAACATGAAATATACCAAAAATAAACCAATACTATACTTAAAAACAATTTAAGTATGAATCTGTAATATCCCGTATTTTTAAATATTTTTACACTGCATCGGGATATGCAGTGTTAATAATTTTTGTATATATATTATGATATTTTTACGAGCTGATATGTATTTAAAACCTATTTTAATTATTGTGTATTATTTAAAGTACTTTACGTAAAATTTTCCCGGGACTTACATTTTCGGGGAAATTTTCACGTAAATAATTTACTATTAATTATTTTAAATAGATTTACGGACTTGCATGAACTCATACGTATTTTTAATTTACTAAATAAATCCTATGTTTGTATGCATTTATTTAATTAGGGTTTAATATTACCCTAATATTTTATTAATTATTTATTAGTTTTATTGTAATTTAATTATTTTTTTATTTATTATTAAATTTTAAAATATTAAATATTAAGTGTGTGGTGTATATTTAATGTGTGTAATTTAATATTATTTTATTATATAGTATAAAGTATATATATATATATACACATTATAAGCAAAAATCAAAAATTTTGGAAAATTATGTTTTTACCCCCGATTCCTTCTTCTTCCCCGATCACTTCCCCATTGCCGTTCCGATCGCTGCAGTGCCGATTCCTTGCCTTTGGTGTTCCGTCCGGCGTGCCACCACCTTCCCCAACCTTCCTCGCCGCATGTAGTAGGTGTTTCCGGCGTCTGGAAGCCATTTTTGGCCGGAGAAGCCGAAAGTTGAACCACCGTCGATCACGATGATTCCGACCACCATTTTTGACACCGCTGGTCTCTTTCTTCTCCTTGAGCTCCGTTGAGTGTGATTCTAGCTTTGGTTTGAGCTTAAAAGGTCTTGATTTGCTTAGGTTTCGAATTTTCAATTTCGGCCATATTAGGGTTTTTGATTTTTTTGAACTTCTAATTGATTGATTCATGAAAACTCCCTTCACAAATGTTGATCCTAGTAGCTTAATATTCATGTGTGAATTTTTGTAGAATTTTTGGAGATTATTTTGATTTTTGGGTATTTTTGAATATTTTAATATTATTTTCTAATTTTCGGAAATTAATTAAATAAATTATGAAATTGTGTTTTATGATAATTATAGGTGTTGAAATGAATTATAGGAATTTATTTGTAATTTTTATGAATTTTTATGTATTTATTTTAAATTATTTAAGTTTATGTAATTTTGGAAAATTAGGGTTAATTGTGTTTTAAATTGAAATTAATTGGTTAATTGAGTTTAATTATTAATATTATTGATAAATATGTGGAGAAAATTAATTTTGGACAATTATATTATTTTTGGTGAATTTTTGAATGAATTTTAGTATATTTATATATATAAGGGCATTTTGGTAATTTTACCCTAAATTGGCTAAAAATGTAATTTAATTGGTTTTAATAGTTATTTAAGGTATAAAAATGATTTCTACAAATTATTTAGTATTTTTAACTAATTAAAACTATTGTTCGTGAATTATTTTCAATTATATATATAATATACGATTTTTCTAATAAAATGAGTTTTTATCGATTTTTACTGTGTTTAAAGGTTAATTATGTAATTTCTACGTATAAAATGTATTTCTATGTTATAAGGGTATTTTTGGTATTCTAAAATTATTCCGTGAATTGTGAACCCCGGTCGATAGACTGTAGTTTGGAGTCCGACCGAGGGGTTGTGAATGAGATGTGGTGTTTATTTTTGAAGTGTGTTTCTTTGCAGGGTTGGCTCTACTCTTCGAGTAGAGAGATGTTTGTTTTACAGGGGAGGTTCTGTCGAATTTTTGGTAGAATTCTCATAAAACGTGATGTCCGGTCGATCCCTAATTCCGTTTCTGTGTTTAATATTCTAGATCGAGTTCTAGGATTTTCTGTTAGGTTTATTCTGATGTCTATTATTTATTGTTTGTCTAGTTGTGCCGAGACCGAGGCCTAGTGGACCAAGCCCGTCGGACCCATCTCGTGGAGCGCACTAAGTGTGAGTTACTATATTATATATATATGTATAGGGTGCATGATTTAGAAAAATATGTTTTATTTTGATTATCTATGCATGAATAATTCAATTATTATCTAAGTTTATTTTTAGTTTATTTTGGTTTATTTCCTATATATTTTGAATTGTATACATGTTTTATTAATAAACTATATTTAAAATGTTTTTTAAATATATTTCTAGCTTAATTTATAATTTGATTGGATTTATTTGACGTATATATACTCGAAATATACCTGGTTTACTTTTGGTATATTTCCAGTATATATATGTGGTTTATATTATTATTTTATTTAAATTGATGCATCATTTATTTGTGAATGAATGTTTTATATTTATTAATGAAGGACATCAATAGAACGTGCTACCTAGTGGGCAGCACTAGGACCAAGTACGTACCGGTGCGCTTATAGCATTTAGGCTATATTACTAACCTATTTGTGGATATTGATTGGTTATGATTATTTGATATGTGAGATATGGTTTGGAGGTGTGATTGCTGGAGCTCGGTTGACCAAGTGTCTCGGGGCCAATCACATTGGCAGTCAGACTGCTGGAGCTCGGTTGACTTAGTGTCTCGGGGCCAGTCTACTATCTAAATGGATTAAGTGGATATATTTGGATTAAGTGAGCCTATATGGCTAGAGTGTTGTCTAACACTGCTTTGAGGTTGCGATATCATAGGGTTCTATTTGATCCTTCATAAACGATGATTTTCAGTCAAATATATAAAATGAATTTCTTGCATCTGTGTGTATTTGCCTGTATATATATATTATATGTACTTTTGACTGTGTGCATTGGCATTTAGTATGCAAGTATATATATTATAGTAATTCACTCAGTGAGGTCTGACTCCCCTCTGTTGACTATTTTTCAGGAGAGTCATCGTCTTCAGACCTCAGTAGCAGGCCTGTACGCCAGATTTCTTCCGCCCCGGCTTCTTTGTGTAAACTGCTTCCCTGAGTCTTGAGTTTTATTTTATCTAGACACTGCAGTAGTTATTAATTATTTAAAGAGATGTTGTATTATGTATTTGAACTGGATTTGTATTAAAAGAATTTTATATATATATGAGATGAGTATTTTGTTAGTGATATGCACTAGGTCAATCATTTGTGATTATGTATTGACTTTCTTATTTTATTAATAAAGAGGTATTATATTATCATTTGATTTTATGATAATTACATGAATGGGTAATTCTTACTAAGGCCATCAAGTATGTGACTTGATAGTAAAACCCTTAGATTAAAATAAGAGTTCTATTCTAATTATCCCTAGCCATTTATTCATTATATGAATATTAAAGTATTAAGGCTAGTATGATGTTGACTGATGGTTATGTTTTACTAATCATAAATATGAGATATTAAGTCAACTCATAGGTACATGATGAGAGATCATGTACTGGATTGACCCACTATGAGAATACTACATAGATTATTGTCATAAGTATTTCTTATCACAGTAATTTTATTTCGGTCCTTTGACCTTGAAATCATCATGGATTTCTACATAACTATTTTATGTTTTGACACATTCTAACATTGTCTTTAACCGGATGATTAAAAGAATGTTTTTGGATATAAAATTAGTTATGTGAGGAATGTGAGTAATTTAGAAGGAATTTATCCCTCATTAATATGAGAAAGATATCTAAAGGCCCCTTGATAAGATAGACTGAATAAAATGCATGGCCATGTTGAAATGAATTGATAAAGAGTTATCATTTTCAGTCTACTTGGAATCAAGTCATAATATTGAACTATATAAGGATGACATTCTATGCCTTATGTTCAATTAAGATATCATGTGATAAAGGGACAATAAAATTCATTGTAATTAGGTTATGTCGGATTATTGACTTCACATGACTTGGGTAGTCATAATGTCTTGCTAGAGGCCACTTATGACTTGTAGGCCTAAATAGAGATTTAGGCCCACTGCCAATGTTATGTGAACCTACAGGGTCACACACTTAGAACAAGCCCAAAACGGATATGGGTTTAATAAGCCCAAAATAAACTCTGTGGAAATAAATAATTAAAGTGTTTTATTTATTTATTTATTTGTTTATTTATTTAAGATAAATGTTATTTTAAATAAATAAATAAGATATTAATTTTGATTTGTTTTTAAACAAAATCAGAATATAATAAATGGAAAATTACCAAAACGTTATTGGTAAGTGAAACCCTAACTTGGAGTCTATAAATATGTTATATTCTCTAGGGTTTCACACAGTTGTTTTTGCCTCCAAATTCGTTTTCTTTCCTCTTAGAAAACAAAGACAGAGTTTTTCCTTTTATTCTTGATTTGTGAGACAGTTAAGTGTTTACTAGCACACACACTCAAATTCATTTTGTGAAGGGCTGTTCGTGTGGATACCTATAGAGGACGCATCCTTTTGGAGACGTCTTGATCCGAACAACCAAGCCAAAAAGCTCGAGGTAAGGTGTCACCGGTGTGAACCTCCTCTTATCCTTCCAGAGAATCTTGCCTCTTCTGCGTTTTGGTAAGATTATTAAAAACCTTAGATTTAATCAATTAGTCGAATTACATGGATCCTGGCTTGGGAACGTGACAAAATTTTAATTTTTCCGCTGCATTTGCATCACGGAACCCAACATATTTGATTTAAATCCAGTTGGTGTATATGTTGTTGTGATATTTATGATTTTTTATTTTCGCTGCATTATATATTGTTGTTATTACTATTGCATGTTTATTTTATTTTTAGGCTTTCTACGGGTTCCGGATTCGAAAGAATTCCCATTCCCTAGCGCCGGTCATGGCCCCTGTTTTGGGTCGTGACAGAATCAGTAGTATAATATGCATTTATTTCAAAATATATCAAAAATATACGAAAACTATACCTAAAATATACTAAACATGCTAAGTCTATAACAAAGATAAAACATGCATATAATTTGAAATATATTAAAATAAATCCTAAATATACCAAAGACATACCAAAAATAAACCGAAAATATACCAAGTTATATTATAAATTAAATAACTTTTAAACATCTAATGGAAATGAAAAATCCTAAGTCATGCATCCTAAATGCAATGTATATGTATATATATATATATATATATATATATATATATAGTATAATAACTCACTGATTCGCGCTCCATGAGACAGACTCAACGGGCCTGATCTGATAGGCCTCGGTCTCGGCACAGCTAGAAAAATAAAATAATAACAACAATCAGAATAAACTTTTAATTTTTACACTTCTAGGATTACTATAGACAAACTCAATCAGAAATTTCAAAACTAAACTCGGACTGGTTCTCACGTTTTACGAGAAATCTACTAAAATTTTGATAGAGTATTCTTTGTAAAACGGACATCTCCCTACAAAAGTAGGGTTGATCCTGCACATAAAATGTACTTCTAAAATCACAAAGCGCAACACCTCGGGTTGGGACCCCAGACTCCATAAATCCCCAACCGAGGTTCACAATTCACAAACCAACAATATTAAACAGTAAAATAATAAAAATCATCAAAAACCCATTAAAATATTTAAAAACCTTTATTTTCCAACTAAAATATAAAAGTCTAATTTAAATAATATTTGATAATAAAATTCATAGATGGAATAAAATCCCCATTTTACAATTAAATTAACATAAATTGCAAATAATTATTAAAAATCACAATTGAACATCATAAAAATAATAAAATACCCATTTAGTTTCAAAATAATAAATACACTTATTATTTACATAACATTCTAAAATTATCACAATTTAACTAATAAACTCTCAAATATTATATAATATTAATAAAAATTCAATTTTACATTTATTCAACATAACATAATAAAATTCACATTTAATTGCTTAAATAGTTTAATTATATAATGAAATTAGTTTAAAACCCATTTTTATCACCAAAATAATAAATAATATATATTTGAATATAATGTTCAAAAATTAATATTAATTGGTTAAAAATTACAAATAACTTATAAAAATCATTTTAATACTTTATATAATCATAAAATCATTTAAAATATAACATTTGACTATAATTTTAACAAAATCCATAATTAACCTATATTTTCAAAAATTAATATTAATTAGTTGAAAATAGCAAATAATTTGTAAAAATCATTTTAATACCAATTATTAGTTCAAATCATTTAAAACATATAATTTAACCACAATTTCAATAAAAACTTATAATTAACCTCTACAATCAAAAATGGCATAATACTAACTAATTTCCTTAAAAATTATATAAAATCACAAAAAATATTTTATCAATATATAATAATCTAAAATTAGTATACTAAAAATAAACTAATTAAATTATGAAATTGTGTTTTATGATAAATATAGGTGTTGAAATGAATTATAGAAATTTATTTGAAATTTTTATGTATTTATTTTGAATTTAATTAGTTTATGTAATTTTGGAAAAATAGGGTTAATTGTGTGTTTAATTGAAATTAATTGGTTAATTGAGTTTATTTATTGATATTATTGATATATATGTTGAGAAAATTAATTTTGTGCAATTATATTATTTTTTTGGTGAATTTTTGGATTAATTTTAGTATATTTATATATATAGGGGTATTTTGGTAATTTTATCCTAAAGTGGCTAAAAATGTAATTAAATTGGTTTTAATAGTTATTTAAGGTATAAAAATGATTTCTACAAATTATTTAGTATTTTTGACTAATTAAAACTATTTTTCGTAAATTATTTTCAATTATATATATAATATACGATTTTTCTAATAAAATGAGTTTTTATCGGTTTTTACTGTTCTTTAGGGTTAATTATGTAAATTCTACTTATAAAATGTATTTTTAGTATACAAGGGTATTTTCGATATTTTATGAATATTCAGTGAATTGTGGACCTCGGTTGGTGAACTATAGCTTGGAGTCCGACTGAGGAGTTGTGATTGTGATTCTGTGTCTATTTTTCGAAGTGTGTTTCTTTGCAGGGTCGGCTCTACTCTTTGAGTAGAGATATGTCCGTTTTACTGGGGAGGTTCTGCCAGATTTTTGGTAGAATTCTCGTAAAATGTGATATCCAGTCGAACCCTAATTCTGATTATGTATCTAATATTCTAGATCAAGTTTTTAGGATTTTCTGTTAGGTTTATTCTGATGTCTGTTATTTTTGTATGTTTAGTTGCACCGAGATCGAGGCCTAGTGGACTAGGCCCATCGGACCCATCTCGAGGAGCGCACTAATTGTGAGTTACTATTTTATATATATATGCTTTAGGATGCATGATTTTAGAAATATATGTTTTATTTTGATTAAATATGCATAATGATTTAATTAGTACTTAAGTTTATTTTTAGGGTATTTTTGGTTTATTTTTGGTTTATTACTAGTATATTTTAAACTATATGCATGTTTTATTAATGAATTATGTTTAAAATGTTTTTAAGTATATTTCTAGTTTATTTTGTAATTTAATTGGATTTATTTGATGTATATATACTCGAAATATACCTGGTTTACTTTTGGTATATTTCCAGTATATATATGTGGTTTATATTGTTATTTTATTTAAATTGATGCATCATTTATTTGTGAATGAATTTTTTATATTTATTAATGAAGGACATCAATAGAACGTGCTACCTAGTGGGCAGCATTAGGACCGAGTACGTACCGGTAAGCTTATAGCATTTAGGCTATATTACTAACCATTTGTGGATATCGATTGGATATGATTATTTGATGTGTGATGTGATTTGGGAGTGTGATTGCTGGAGCTCGGTTGACCAAGTGTCTCGGGGCCAATCACACTGATAGTCAGACTGCTAGAGCTCGGTTGACTTAGTGTCTCGGGGCCAGTCTATTATCTAAATGGAATAAGTGAATATTTTGGAATAAGTGAGCCTGTGTGGCTAGAGTGTTGTCTAGCACTATCTTGAGGTTGTGATATTCTAGGGTTCTATTTGATCCTTCATAAACTGTGATTTTAAATAAAAATATATAAAATGATTTTTATTGCATTTATGTGTATTTGCTTGTATACATACATATTATATATATACTATTGACTGTGTGCATCAACATTTAGTATGCATGTATATATATTATAGTAATTCACTCAGTGAGGTCTGACTCCCCTCCATTGACTATTTTTCAGGAGAATCATCATCTTCAGACCTCAGTAGCAGGCATGTACGCCAGATTTCTTCCGCTCCGGCTTCTCTATGTAAACTGCTTATCTGAGTTTTATTTTATAACCTATACACTACAATAGTTATGGTCGACTATGAGATTATTATATTTTATTTGTATGAGTTATGTATTTTAAGATATTTGAACTGAAACTTGTATTAAAAGTTTATCTATATATATGAGATGAGGATTTGATTTAATTTCATTTGGTGTAAATATTATTTTGATATTTATGATTTTATTTCGCTATAAATTATGTTATTATTATTTTTGCATGTTTTATTTTATTTTAGGCTTGCTACGGGTTCCGGATTCGAAAGAATTCTCGTTCCCTAGCACCGGTCATGGCCCCTGTTTTGGGTCGTGACAGTGTCGCTCCATCGATCGTTGTGGCCGAGGATGATGAGTCCTTTCGGGATGAGGTTTTACCTCCTGAGCCGCCAGTTAGTTGTAGAGGTCGTGGCAGAGGTAGACCTCGAGGAGCAACAGGTCACCGTAGGCAAAGAGAGATACAGGATGAGGAGCTTGTAAAGCTTGAGTATGAGGATGTTCCTATATCTCCAGTTGTTCCACATGTTCAACCTGCCTATCAGTAAGGTATGTCTGACCCTGAGGTAGCTCTGTTCTATGCCAGAGTTGGCAGGATTGCTTTCGATGGGGCTTCTGATCCTCTAGATTTTCTGCATGCGATCGAGACTAGGACTCGGACTGCTCACACCGAGTACCAGCGGATTATGACCATTGAGCTTTTAGTAGAGGGACCAGCCCTGGACTGGTTTATTCAGATGATCTAGCCATCTATGTTGATGATGACCTAGGCTCAGTTCAGAGAGCGATTCATGAGAAGATTCTGCCCAGAGCCGGTTCATTTGAGTTATCGTCTCTGATTGACCAGTATTTCTCGCGGTGACAGATTAGTTGAGGAGTACACCTGAGAGTGAGAGTTCCTCCGGTTGGGTAGATATGCAGAGGATCTGATGCAAGACTAGTACTTCGCAGTTATCACTTATGTCACTGGATTGGGTTCTGCATTTGCTGGTATGCCTACAGCGGGCCTTACTCTGGAGTTAGTTATTGAGTTGGTCAAGGAGATTGAGCTGAGGCTAGTCAGGCAGGGAGCTATACCTGATTATTACCAGTTGGGTGTTTAGTCAGGTGGATTCCAGACTACTCCATACTCGAGTTTCTAGATTGGTTCGAGTAGTCAGTAAAGAGGTCCAGCTCAGTAGAGTTAGAGGCAGCAGCGGATACATTAGAGCAGTAGACATGGTCGTGGAGGTTAGCGTAGACCGTTTAGACTCGGGTCAGGTGCTTTGAGCAACAGCAGTGGTCGTAGTTTTGGGTCAGTTGCCAGTGTTTGCCAGACCTGCGGTAGAGTCCATCAGGGACCGTGTTATTTGAGACCGCTAACATGCTTCAGATGCGGGCAGATAAGACATTATGCCAGATCATGTCCTTATTTTGGGTATCAACAGCCGCAGATTCCATGATTTCCACAGCAGTTGATTGTTAGTGCTGCACCCGTTCCTTTTTAGTTATCTCCAACCCAGCATCAGAGTTCCACATAGCTTGTTCCCCATCAGGTTCATGGTAGAGGTGCCAGAGGAGGTGCCAGAGGTGTTGGCCAGGCTTCTACCAGCCAGCAAGGAGGTCGAGGATAGGCCAGAGTTTTTCATCTCACTCAGTAGGATGCTCAGGCATATAATGCAGTCATGGCAGGTATTGTTTCTGTCTGTTACCTGGATGCATGGGTTCTGTTTGATCCGGGTGCCACGTATTCGTTCGTTTCTCCTGTTTTGCTTCCAAGTCTTGTTAGCAAGCTTCAAGGATGGCTTTTCCTTTGTCTGTCACCACTCCTCTAAGTGATTCTTTGGACACCGATATTGTTCTTTTTGGTTGTCCAGTTCTCATGGGAGATAGAGAATCCGCTGATTTGATTCCGTTGGATATGATGGACTTTGATATTATTCTGGGTATGGATTGGTCATCTCAGCACTATGCCATTGTTGATTGTCAGAATAAAGAGGTGACTTTTAGAATTCCTGGTGAAGAAGAATTTAAGTTTATGGGTGATAGGAGTTCAGCACCTCAGAATCTTATTTCTGCTATTACGGCTAGGAAGTTGCTGAGGAAAGGTTGTCAGGGATATTTGGCATTGGTCAGGGATACTTCAGTGGAGAAGTTGTCACTCACAGATGTTCCTGTTGCCTATGAGTTTCTTACTATTTTTCTTGAGGAGTTGCCAGGTTTACCACCTCACAAAGAGATTGAGTTCTGTATAGATGTGGTTCCAGGTACTACTCCTATATCTATGCCACCCTATAGAATGGCTCCTGCAGAGTTGAAAGAGTTGAAGGAGCAGTTGCAAGAGTTGCTGGATAAGGGTTTCATTAGACCAGTGTTTCTCCTTGGGGTGCACCAGTCCTATTTGTGAAGAAGAAGGATGGTACCCGAGACTATGCATTGATTACAGGGAGCTGAACAAGGTGACAGTGAAGAACAAGTATCCTCTCCTGAGGATAGATGACTTGTTTTGTAATACCCTACGTTTTTTTTATGAAGTAATCATTTAGTTTGCATTTTTAGTAAATAATTTTAAATTATATTAAATAATTAGCTAGCTATATTATTATGTTAGGGTTATGTAATTATTACCTTAGTGAATTATATTTCCTATAATACTAACTATTATTTGACTATTTTGTAAGTGTCAATTATTTTATATTAATCTTGTTATTTTAGGCCTAATATATGTAATATATATATATATATATATATATATATACACATATGTACATTCATACACAGCATCAAACCACCATCACCAACCCTCCCTCATCCTGTTCGACACCCCCACCATCTCTCCTCTCCCTGTGCCGCTTCCTCCACCGCCTGAGACTCCATTACTGCCGTGCACTGAAGCTTCCTGTTTGCTGCTACTGCTGCCTTTCTTCTTCCTCGCATGGTAGCACTTCTTCTTTCCTCGCCAGACAGCAAGCCTTCCTCCTATGCATGACAGACCCTTGCTAGCTTTGTCCCTCCGCCTGTCGTTGCCTTCTGCCTCGCCTGAGCTGCCTCCATCCTCCCCATTTTCTAATGGCAGTAGGTCTCCTTCTCCTTCCTTTGTTCTATCCAGCGGGTGGTGAGTGACAACCCCTTATTCTTCCCTTTTTCTTCTTGATTTCTTTAAGGTTTCAGTAGATCTTAAGACTTGTTGTAGTTGTTGTTGATGATTATGCTAGTCTTGATTTTTTTTATGGAATTATGGTGGATTTTTATGTTATGCAGAATTTTAGGTGATTTTTTTGGTAATTAGTTGGTCTAGTTAGTTGTTAATTGGATTTAAGTAGTGATTAGTTTAATTAATGTTAATTGTTTGTAATGAATTGATTTTTTTTTTTTAAAAAAAGGATTTTAGAAATTTTGGTGTTAATTATAAATTTTTGTAAATTTTAGGTATCTAATTAATATTTTTATTTATTTCAAAAATTATTGTTAAAATTATGGAATTTTGATAATTGGTATTAATATTAAATGTTATTAATTTAATAACTTAATTTATAATTTTTGTGATTTTTATACTATTTTTTATAAATATTTTTGAGTTTATGTCAAATGTGATTATTAGGTTAAATTATATATATATATATATAGAAGAAATTATTAGTTGATATTATGTTTTAATTATATTAGGAAGTTTAATTTTGAGAAAAATAATCTTTAGATGGTTATATAATTTTAAGGAATTTTTAGTACTAATAGTACATTATGTAATTTATGTATTTAGGGGTAAAAATGTAATTTTACGCTAATTATAGTTAAACATATCTTTTAGTTAGTTTTATTAATATTTAAGAGGTTTAGAGGATTTTTATAAATTAATTGATATTTTAATTAAGTAATGTTAATTTTGAATATTAATTCCAAATATTATATATATGTATAATACATTATTTTTGGTAATAAAAATTGAATATAAGGTTGTATTTAGCATGTTTGGTATAATGGTTTTAATTTAGGTTATATTTATAATTTGATAATGAAATGCAAATTGAGTTATTTAATTTTTTGAATAATTGAGATTACATATGTATATATATATTTTTAGTATATATGTGGGTGTAATATGCATTTTGGGAAAATAAATGATTTAAATTCTTGGTGTTTTGTTGAGTTGTGATCTCGGTCGGGGCTAAGTATAGTTTTGGAAGCCCGACTCGAGTATATATGTCTGCGGTTATTAGAAGTGCTTTTTCTATGCAGGTTTGGCTCTACCTTTGGTAGAGAGATGTCTGTTTTACAAAGGAGACTCTGCTGAAATTTCAGTAGATTTTCTCGTAAAACGTGATATTCATAATAATTTCTACCATTAATTAGGTTTTATCCTGTCTATCGAGTCTTGTCCAGTCTTTCTCGAGTCAGCCTAGAATTTCACTATTTTTATTGATTTTCAATTTTAATTTCATAGTCATGTTTTAAAAATTGATTTGTTAATTTCTTTTCTAGAGCATATCGGAGCAGAAGCCGCGAGATCGAGGCAGACGCGCGATCGTCAGCCTTCTCATTCATCTTGTAAGTCAATAATATGATATGTGCGTGTGTTTTATTTAAAGATGCATGCAATCATATTTTTTTATGTTAATATTATATGATTTATTTAATTTAATGCTGCTATTTAAGGTTTAAACCGTATTTTATTTATTTAAAAATCAATTTTGAGAAATTTTAGTAGAACGGGCTACCTGGTGGGCTTCACCAGGACCGTGTGCACATGGTAGAGATTGAGAGGTGGATCCGAATTATATATGACTGGTGAATGTTAAATTGGGATGGGCGCCTCGGTGGAAGCCTATGCTCTCGGGGACCGCCAATGATTGTAAGGTTAATAATGGACTGGGATGGACGCCTCGGTTGATGCCCTAGCTCTCGGAGACCGCCAGTGCCATATATTTGGATTAAGTGAACGACTGCGACTTGGTGCCTCGGTTGATGCCTTTGCTCTCGGGGACCGACAGTCTAGTTGGAATAAGTAGGCCCGGTTGGCCAATTAGAACTTTGGGTTTAGGGTTCTACTGAGATTTTTCAAAAGGTATATCTATATATTTTAAATTATTTTTACTATAACTTTATGGTTTTCAAAAGGGTTTTGAAACCATACAACTCTTATTATTGACTTACTCAATGAGGTATGATTCCCCTCAATTTATTTTTTTTCAGGAGCTTGGGAGTTCGACCTCAGACTGCCTCCACGCCAGATTTCTTCATCACCGGCCATTTTATGTAGGTTGTTGTAAGCTGTACTGATGTACTGTTCTAGGAAGCTACAGTAGTAACTGTACTATGAATTGTACGACTTAAGTATATTTGTGTATTTTATTTATATGCACCACGTTTATGTATAATGATTTAAGTTTGATTTATATACGTGACGTTGGAAATATTTTAATTATGTACTCAATTATGTTTTAATTTTAGAAAAAATCAGTTTGATAATGTGCTCTATTTTAAAATAAAGTTTTAAAATTTTAAGGTTTTATTTTTCTTTTCTTTAAGGCTTACTACGGGTTTCGGGGGCCTTATGCCTTCCCATTCCCTAGTGCCGGTCACGTGCCCTCGGGTTCGGGTCGTGACATGTTTGATCAGCTACAGGACGCACAGTTCTTTTCTAAGATCAATTTGAGGTCGGGTTATCATCAGTTGAGGATTAGTAAAGCCGATGTTCCTAAAATGGCATTCCGCACTCAATATGGTCACTATGAGTTCTGGTGATGTCTTTTAGCTTGACTAATGCACTAGCAACTTTTATGGACCTAATGAACAGGGTATTTAGACTATATGTGGATCGGTTTACGATAGTCTTCATCAATGATATACTGGTATATTTGAGGAGTATAGAGGAGCATGTATATCGCTTGAGGACCGTACTGCAGACACTGAGAGAACATCAACTTTATGCTAAATTGTCGAAGTGTGATTTCTAGATGGAGAGTGTTTCTTTTCTTGGAAACGTGGTGTCTAAAGAAGGTATCCAGGTGGATCCACAGAAGATTGAGGCAGTGTCTAAGTGGCCTAGACCAACTTCTGTTACAGAGATTCAGAGTTTTCTAGGTTTAGCCGGGTACTATAGGAGGTTTGTACAGGATTTTTCCAGAATTACAGCTCCTATGACTCGTTTGACTCAAAAGAATGTAAGATTTGAGTGGTCAGAAGCTTGTGAGAATAGTTTTTAGTTATTGAAGGAGAAGTTGACCACAGCTCCAGTGCTAGCTTTGCCTAATGGTGTGGACAAGTTCACAGTGTATTGTGATGCCTCAAGAGTTGGCCTTGGTTGTGTGTTGATGCAGAATGGTAGGGTGATAGCCTATGCTTTGAGGCAGTTGAAGAAGCATTAGCAGAACTATCCTACACATGACTTTGAGATGGCTGCAGTGATCTTTTCTCTCAAGATCTGTAGACATTATCTGTACGGGGTGACTTATGAGATTTTTACTGATCATAAGAGCCTTAAGTACATTTTCCAGCAAAGAGATATGAATCTGAGGCAGAGAAGATGGTTAGAACTGTTGAAAGATTATGACTGTGAGATTTTATATCATCCGAGCAAGGCTAATGTGGTAGCAGATGCCTTGAGTAGAATGTCCTCAGGAAATCTTGCTCATATCAGTGTAGAGAGGAGACCATTGATCCAGGAGTTACATCTATTGGTGGATCAAGGTCTGATGATGAAGATTAGTACATCTAGTGGACTGCTAGCTCAATTTAAGGTGCGATCTGTATTGAGGGATAGGATTAAGGCAGCTCAAAGCTGAGATCCTATTCTAGAAGAGCTTGCAGAGAATGTTCATGTAGGGAAGTTCACTGATTTCACACTCGATGATGATGGTGTATTATGGATCAGTGGTAGATTATGTGTTCCTGATGTGGATGATTTAAGAGAAGAGATCCTAGAGGAAGCACATTCTACAGCTTATAACGTACATTCGGATGTCACTAAGATGTACCATAGTATCAGAGATTTGTACTGGTGGGACAGACTGAAGAAGGATGTTGTTGATTATGTTGCTAAGTGCTTGACGTGTCAACAAGTGAAAGCTGAACATCATAAGCCTTCTTGGAAGCTTCAGCCTGTTCCTATTCCCAAGTGGAAGTGGGAAAGGATAGCTATGGATTTTATGGTCGGTTTACCTCATTCTAAGGATGGATACGATTCCATCTGGGTGATTGTAGACAGGTTGACCAAGTCTGCACATTTCTTACCTGTGAAAGCCACCTATTTTGTAGCTAGATTGGCGAAGCTGTATATGAAGCATATTGTGTGCCTTCATGGAGTACCTATGTCCATTATGTCAGACAGAGGTTCAGTGTTTACCTCACATTTTTTGTAGAAGTTGCAGGAAGCGATGGGCACTAGGTTGGACTTTAGTACTGCTTTTCATCCTCAGACAGATGATCAGTCTAAGAGGACGATCCAGACACTGGAAGATATGTTGAGGATGTGTGTTTTGGATTTGGGAGGTAGCTAGGATGATCATTTGCCACTCGTAGAGTTTGTATATAATAATAGCTACCATAGCAGTATTGGTATGGCACCATATGAGGCGTTGTATGGAAGGAAGTATAGATCCCCTCTAAGTTAGGATGAGATTAGTGAGAGAGCTTTGACCGGACCTGAGATGGTTCAGGATGCTACAAAGAAAGTCACTGTGATTAAGCACAGATTAGAGACCGCAGTTAACAGGCAGAAGAGAGATCCTAGGCACAGAGATGTAGAGTTTTAAGTTAGAGACTTTGTTTTCTTGAAGGTGTCTCCGATGAAGGGTGTGATGAGATTTGGCAGGAAGGGTAAGTTAGCACCGAGATATATCAGACCGTTCGAGATTCTGGAGAGAGTTGACACTGTTGCATATCGGTTGGCTTTGCCTCCGAGTATGTCTCAAGTGCATCTGGTATTTCATATCTCGATGATGAGGAAGTATGTCTCAGACCCTTCACACGTGTTGTAGCCTGATAGCGTGGAAGTGAATAAAGATCTGACGTATGTGGAAGAACCTGTGGCGATCGTTGACTATCAAGTTCGACAGTCGCGATCGAAGCAGATTCTGATGGTCAAGGTTCTGTGGTACAGTAACAGAGTTGAGGAGCATACATGGGAGAATGAAGCTGAGATGCGAGCTTCTTACCCGTATCTCTTCCCTTATTGATCTTGTAATTTTCTTTTTCTGGAATTCGGGGATGAATTCTTGTAAAGGGGGAAGACTGTAATATCCTAAGTTTTTAGATAATTTTAAACTGTATCGGGATATGCAGTGTTAATAATTTTTATTTATATTTATGATTATTTAATGAGTTTATTATTTATTAATTCATTTATAATTATTTTTATTATTTTAAGTTCTTTACGTAAAATTTTCCCGGGGATTTTATTTTCAGGGAAATTAAAACGTAAATAAATAAATATTAATTATTTTAAGTGGTTTTGTGGAGTTATATGAGTTCATGCGTGATTTTAAAGTGTCAAATAATATATATATATATATATATATATATATATATATATATATATACGTACATGCATTTAAATTAAATTAGGGTTTATTTAATTGAATTATATTATATTATATAGTTTTAATATTAATTAATTAAATGTGTGTATATATGTATATGTGTATATATATTATTATTAAAGTGTGTGGTGGATATTTATTGTGTGTATTAATTTATATATTAAAATAATATAAGTTAGATAAATATATATATATATATATATATATATATATATATATATATATATATATATATATATATATACATACAATATTCATATCAAAAATAAAGTTTGAATTATTTACAAAATTGCCACTCCATCTCCTTCCTCTTTCCCGATCATCTCCTTCATTGAATCCAGCCACTGGAACGTCGTTCCTTCACCGTCACTGTGCCCTCCGGCGTGCCACCTCCCTTGCCAGCCATTTCCGACGTCCAGAGCCTCCTTCTCCGGCGTGGTTTGGTCGAATTTTCAAAGAGTTGCCGAAAGTGCCATTAACGTCGATCAAGCACTTTCTGGCCACCGTTTCAAGCCCCACCAATCTCTATCTCTTCCTTGAGCTCCGGTGAGTGCATTTCCAAGCTTTTTTTCACTTGAAATGGTCTAGATTTCCCTAGGTTTTGAATTTTCATTTTTGGCCTACTAGGGTTTTTCAATTTTTTGAGCTTTTATTTGAATGATTCATGCAATCTTCCTTTACAAACATTGATTCTAGTAGCTTAATCTAACTCTGTGAATTTTTTTAGAATTTTTAGGAATTATTTTGATTTTTGTGAATTTTTTATTATTTTATTAATATTTTCTAATTTTCATAAATTAATTAATTAAATTATGAAATTGTGATTTATAGTGTTTATAGGTGTTAAAATGCATTTTATAAATTTATTTTTAATTTTTGTAATTTTTATATAATTATTTTGAATTTATTTAGTTTATGTAATTTTTGGAAAATTTGGTTAATTATGTGTTTTATTGAAATTAATTGATTAATTGAGTATATTTATTGATATTATTGAATTATATGTTGAGAAATTTATTTTTGAGTAATTATACTATTTTTGGTGAATTTTTGATTAATTATAGTGAATTTATATAACTAGGGGTATTTTGGTAATTTATCACTAAATTGGCTAAAAATATAATTAAATTGGTTTTAATAGTTATTTAAGGTATAAAATTGATTTCTACAAATTATTTAGTATTTTTAACTAATTAAAACTATTTTTCGTAAATTATTTTCAAATTATATATAATATACGATTTTTCTAAATAAATGAGTTTTTATTGATTTTTAATATGTTTTAGGGTTAATTAAGTAATTTGGATTTATAAAATGTATTTTGAATATTAAAGGGCATTTTTGGTAGTTTCATGTGTTTTATATTATTTCGTGAATTGTGAACCTCGGTCGGTAGAATTGTAATTTGGAGTCCGACTGAGGGATTGTGTTTTGTGTTTATTCGAAGTGTGTTTCTCTGCAGGACCGGCTCTACTCTTTGAGTAGAGAGATGTCTATTTTACAGGGGAGGTTCTGCTGAATTTTCGATAGAATTCTTGTAAAACGTGATGTCCGGTTGAATTCTTATTCTGATTCTGTGTCTAGTATTCTTAGATCGAGTCTCTAAAATTTTGATAGACTTATTATAATGTCGTGCTATCGTTTGTTTGTTTAGTTGCACCGAGATCGAGGCCTAGTGGACCAGGCCCGTCAGATCCGTCTCGTTGAGCGTAATAATAGTGAGTTGTTATTTTATATATACATGTTTTAAGATGCATGTTTTTAGAAATGTATGATTTCTTTTAGTAAAATGTGCATAAATGATTTAATTATTGTTTAAGTTTATTTTTGGTATATTATTGGTATATTTTAAATTATATGCATGCTTTATGAATGTATTATACCTAAAATGTTTTTAAGTATATTTTTGGTTTATTTTATAATTAAATTGAATTTATTCGACGTATATATACCTGAAATATACCTGGTTTATTTTTGGTATATTTCTAGTATATATATGGTTTATGTTGCTATTTTATTTAATATCTTGCATCATTTGTTTTATGAATGTATGTTTTATATAATAATGAAGGATATCAATAGAATGTGCTGCCTAGTGGGCAGCACTAGGACCGAGTACGTACCGGTACGATGATAGCATTTAGGCTATATTACTAACCTATTTGTGGATATTGATCGGATTGATTTGATTTGATGTGTGATGTGATTTGAGAGTGTGATTGTTGGAGCTCGGTTGACTAAGGGTCTCGGGGCCAATCATACTGACAATCAGACTGTTGGAGCTCGGTTGATCAAGTGTCTCAGGGCCAGTCTACTGTCCAAATGGAACAAGTGAATTATTTGGAATAAGTGAGCCTGTATGGCTAGAGTGTTGTCTAAAACTATTTTGAGGTTGCGATTTTCTAGGGTTCTATTTGATCCTTCATAAACGGATGTTATTTTCAGTAAATATATAAAATGGTTTTGCTGCATCTGTGTGCTTTTGCTTGTATATATATTCATTATATATATACATATATACTATTGATTGTGTGCATTGTCATTTAGTTATGCATGTATATATATTATAACGATTCACTCAGTGAGATCTGACTCCCCTCCGTTGACTATTTTTCAAGAGAGTCTACATCTTCAGACCTCAGTAGCAGACCCATACGTCGGATTTCTTCCGCCTCGGCTTCACTATGTAATCTGCTTACTTGATGTTATTTTATAATCTAGAGACTGCAGTAGTTGTAGACATTTGTGAGACTTATGTATTATATTTGTATGAAATATGTATTTTAAATATTTGAACTAGGATTTGTATTCAAAGATTATTTATATGTGATGGATTTGTATTATTAAATCTATTGGCGAATTATTTTATTTTATTTTAAATACAAAATTTAATTTCCGCTGCGAGATATTATATTTATTTTTATTGTTATTATTATTGCATATTTTATTTTATTTTTTAGGCTTGCTATGAGTTCCGGATTTGAAAGAATTCCCGTTCCTTAGCATTGGTCATGGCCCCTGTTTTGGGTCGTGAAAATATATTTAAGCTATTTGAGTATATAAAAGTGAATTTTACCATTTTATGTGGAATTATGGAAAATTTGGATTTTTATTAATATTATATTATTATTTGAGTTTTTATTTAATTATTGTGTAAATAATTATATTTAGTGATTTAATGTTTATATATATATATATATTATATTTTGGTATTTTGTAGATATTTATGGAATTTAATGATTTTTAATATATTTAATATATTATATTGATTTTGGTAAATTATGAACCTCGGTTGGGAATTTGTGCAATTCAAGGTCCCAACCCAAGGTGTTGAGTTTTGTGATTTTAGAAGTGTGTTTTCCTTGCAGGATCGGCTCTACTTTTTAGTAGAGAGATGTCTATTTTACAAAGGAGGTTCTACTGATTTTTTGGTAGAATTCTAGTAAAACGTGACATTAGGTCGATCCTGAATTTTTGTGTTTGTCTGAGTTTTGGATTCCTAGATTGAGTCTCCTTTAGAAGTATAAGATAGAACTTTATTCTGATTTGTTATTATTATTTATTTTCTAGCTGCGCTGAGGCTGAGGCTTATCAGACCGGGCTCGTCGAGCTAGTCTCGAGAAGCGCAAACTTATGAGTTATTATTCTATATATATGTTGCATATATAACACATGCTTTTGAGAATCCATGTTTTAGTTATGTTTAAATATGAATTATTTTATTAAATGATGAAGTATATTTATCACGACCCAAACCAGGGGCCATGATCGACGCTAGGGAATGAGAATTCTTTCAAATTCGGAACCCGTAGCAAGCCTTAAAATAATAAAAACATACAATAAGTATAATAAAATAAATATAACATAATTAAAATCTCAATTTAATATGATAAAATAAATCTCCTTCATATCATGAAATAATTTAATACTATATTTAGATTAAACATCTGAATTAAAATCTCGTACAACAACATAAAATAAAACTCACTAATGATACAAATACAACTGCTATAGTTTTCTAGAGTACAATATGAAATAATTAAGTAGATAAATTACATAATAGGGCCGGGGTGGAAGAAATCCGGCGGATAGGCCTACTACTGAGGTCTGAAGAAGAAGACTCTCCTATAAAAATATCAACTGAGGAGAGTCAGACCTCACCGAGTGAATTGTTATAATATATATACATGCATTTACTATATGTCAAATGTAAGCAGTCATCAATATATATAATAAATATATACAGGCATATACACATAGATGCTGAAAATCATTTTATATATAATACTAAAAAACATCAATTTATGAAGGATCAAATAGAACCCTATTTAATTGCAACCTCAATTAACCATAATATCACTCTGGCTATACAGGCTCACTTTGTAATAACCCGAATATTGTTAAACTATATATATATATATATATATATATATTATATGTAAATATTGAGGTTTCAACAATATTAATTATCTTTATTTTATATTGTTATAATTGTGAGATTAAAATTATTATATTTAAGTATTAAATTTAAAATTTTATTCGAGAACTAATGATATTATTATTTTTATATCATTTTAATTTTTGCACATACTTTATTATTTTAATTGTCCAAATATTTATTTATAGCATTATTTTACTAGAGTTAGTATTATTATTATTATTGTTGTTGTATATATATATAGATATGTGTGTGTGTGTGTATGTGTTTGTGCATTACTTTAACTATTAAATATATGAATATATAAGTGTATTTCAGACCAAATATATTGGTCAAAAAGCTCTTTTTTACGGGTCAAAAAGCTTTCTTTCCCTTCCTTGCTATTTTCTTTTTTCTTCCCATGCTGCTACCTCCTTTTCTTTCTGCCAGCAGTAGCCATCTCCCTGCTTTGCCATCTTCCTCAGCTATTTCTTCTCCTCTTTGCTGTCCCTACACAGCAGCATCCTCTCTCGCCAGCAGTAGCAGTAGCATGCAGTGAAGCAGCAATAGAAGCAGCAGCAGGTCTGGTAGTGTGAAGCAGCAGCAGTCCAGCAACTATGGTTCCTCTAGCAGCTCTTTTCTGCATCTAGATTTATGTTGTAAGTGAGTTTTAGATTAGTTAGTTAGAATTGTTGTAGTTGATTTTAGTTAATTTCCAATTGATTTCAATAGTTTCTAATTGAGTTTAGTTAGTTGTCAAGTTGATTTTTAGTTGTTTAGCGCTGTTGTTAGTGGATTTAGTTGATTTTGTGTTGATTTAATATTTTTGTTGATTTTAATTATATTTACTAATTACCCAGAATTTTATTTTAATTATGAGGTTAATTTTTGAGTTGATCTATACTTATATTAGTGGATCTAAATTAATTGGGGTTAATTTTGGTTAAGAGTATATCAAAATTTATTTAGATTAATTAAATTGATTTTATGAAATTTTTGTATATTTATTTAGCTATTTTAAGTTTTATGTATATTTTGTTAATGTGATTAATTAATTATTTTTGGTTGAATATTTGAGTTAATTAGTGTTAGTATATTATGTTAGTAATTTTAGTAGTGATAAAATAATTTTTGATAATTTATTTAATTTTTTTTAGAAATTATTATTATTATGTAAATTTTGAAATAATAGGTTAATGGTGTGTTTTTGTTGATATTATAATTAAATACTATGTTTTAGATAATTTTGAGATAAAATGTGGTATTAAAATAATTTTTATAAATTATTTATTATTTTTAGTTAATTGATACTAACTATTTTTGAAAACTTATTCAAAACTAAATTATTTATTGTTTTGTGGTTTAAATGAGTTTTAAATTAATATTATAGTATATTTAGACTATTTGGGCAATTATAGTTTGAATTGGACTATATTATGTTGAATATTTGGAAAGTTGAGTTTTTATTAATATTATATTATTAATTGAAATTTTATTAAATTATGGTGGAAAATAATTTTATTGAGTATTTTAAAAATTTAATAAATTATATTGTGATTTATTATTAATTTTTATAGTTTTTGGTGATTTACTATATTAATATTTAATATTTGTTTAATTGTATTTTTGGTGAAACTCTGTTGGGAATTGTGTAGTTTGGGGTCCCAACCTAAGGTGTTGTGCCACTGTGAAATTTTGAAATGTGTTTATTTTCAGGATTGACTCTATTTCGGTAGAGGAATGTCCGTTTACAAAGGAAACTTTATCAAATTTTCGGTAGATTTCTCGTAAAATGTGACACCGGGTCAATCCTAAAATTTTTATTCTAAGTTCGAATCGAGTCTTCCTTATAAACTCTAGAAGTTAGGTTTCTATTTTTTAATTGTCATTTTCCTTTTCTATCTTTTAGCCACCCCTCAAATGGCGTCTACCAATCGAGGTCGGACTCGACGTGCTAGAGGAGCACCTTTATCTTGTAAGTTAATATTTGATTTGATTATCAAGTCTTTTAATTTAAATTATATTAAATTCTTATGAATTTAATTTTATGAGATTCTAGTCAACATTCTTCATATGATTTTGCATGATTTAATTTATAGTTGATTTATTTTATTTTTATTTATTGTAATTTTTCCTATTTTATTTATTTTCAATTATTTCAAATAAATTACAGTAGAACAAGCTACCTGATGGGTTTCATCAGAACCGTGTGTGCACCGGTAAAATATGTAATTATTTAATTATATCATTGGGGCTGATGGTCTGGTGATGCTTTGCTCTTGGACACCACCAATAGTATAATATTTGTTTATTTAATAAATACTGGGGCCGAAGGTCTAGTGATGCTTTGCTCTCGAACACCGCTAGTATAATTTTGATTAATATTTATTAAATCACTGGGGCCGATGGTCTAGTGATGCTTTGCTCTCAGACATCGCTAGTGATATTAGATTAAGAGATATGATTGCAGTTGTGTATCTTGGTGATGCCTTGCTTTCAGGATCCGACAGTCTTGGATATAAGTCAGTCATATGACTGTTAAATAATTTATAAATTGGGTTTTACCAAATTTTTATATTGAAACATTTTAAAAAGACATTTAAATATCTATTTCTTCTCTTTTAAAAATGGATTTATTATATGTATATCAAATGGTTTGAATAAAATTATATTATATTATATTTCCATAAAAATTTATTTTTAATGAGGTTTTCAAATCGTATTCATTTTTTTATTAACTTACTCAGTGAGGTCTGACTCCCCTTAATTTAATTTTTTTTCTCAGGAGTTTGGAAGTTTTCTGTTAGGTATACTTCTCTTCGCCGTGTAGCTTCATCACCGGCTATTCTATGTAGGTCTACTTAGTTGTGTTGTATTTACTTTCGTGTATCGCAGTAGAGAAAATTGTAGAACTGCATACTTTATTTGCGATTTCATGTGTTTATAATTTATGTATTGAGATACTATTTGTATAACTGAAATTTATTTATTTTATGCACTGATATTATGGTTTAAATTATATTGAGAAAAATTAGTTTGATAATGTGCATTGTGATTTTATTATTTATTGTAAGGTTTCAAAGTTTAAATATTTCGCGATATTTCTTTTAAGGCTTACTATGGGTTTCGGTAGCTTTATGCTTTCCCATTACCTAGTACTGGTCACGTGCCCCTGGGTTCGGGTCATAACACACTTAGTTCCAAATAAATTCACTTATTCCAACTAGACAGTAGGCAGGCCCTGAGACACTAAGTCAACCGAGCTCCAGCAGTCTGACTGTCAATGTGATTGGTCTCGAGACACTTGGTCAACTGAGCTCCAGCAATCACACCATCAATCACATCACACATCAATCAAATCCTGATCCCACAAATAAGTTAGTAATTTAACCTATAATCTATCGCATTGGTATGTACTCGATCCCAGTGCTGCCCACTAGGAAGCACATTCTATCAATATCCTTCATTTAAAATAACACATACATTCAAATAAACAAATAATGCATAAATTCATTCATAATAATCAAATAAACCATATATATACCAGAAATATATCTAAAATAAACTAAGTATATTTCAAGTATAAATATGTAAAATAAATTCAAATAAGTCATGAAATATACTCAAAATAAACCAATAATATACTTAAAAATAATTTGAATATAAATCAAAGGTAAAACATGCATTTATTTCAAAATATACCAAGAATATACTTTAAGCATTTATTAAAACAATTATGCAATATTATTGTAATATTCCGTGTTTTTAAAATAGTTTTACATAGTACCCGGGATATGCAGTGTTAATGATTTTTGTATTTTATATGATATTTTTACGAGTTGATATGTATTTTAGACCTATTTTAAATACTGTGTTTTATTTACAGTGTTTTACGTAAAATTTTCCCGGGACTTGCATTTCCGGGGAAATTTTCACGTAAACAATGTATTAATAATTATTTTAAATGTATTTACGGACTTGCATGAACTCATACATATTTTTAAATTATTAAATAAAGCCGGTGTGTGTATATTTATTTAATTAGGGTTTATTATTTCTCTAATATTTTATTAAGTATTTAATTGTTTTATTGTTATTTAATTAATTTTATTTAGTATAAATTATTAAAATATTAATATTTTTATGTGTGTGGTGTATATTTGATGTGTGTAATTTAATATTATTTTAATATATAGTATAAAGTATATATATATACATATATTTGTCAAAATTACAAAAGAATTGGAAAATTACACATTTGCCCCTCCCTCTCCTTTTTCTCTCCCGATCGCTCACCCTCACTGCGCCTCCCATTCCAGCACGCCGGACCGCCCCTCGCCGCCACCAGCTGCCGCCAACCTCCTTCCCCTTCCTTCCTCTTCCTCTCCGACGTGACCAAGCCGCCGGAAGCCCGCTGGAACGCCCGGAATCCGCCATGGCAGCAAGTTGAGCTTTTTGCCGTCGACGACGATTCCGGCCACCATTTCGTGCACCGTCGGTTTCATCGACTCCTTGAGCTCCGGTGATTCCAATTCTAAGCTCCTTTCGGCCTGAAATCAAGTGGATTTTGAGGTTTGAGCTAAAACTCAATTCGGTCACATTAGGGTTTTTAATTTTTTTGAGCTTCGAATTGGATGATTCATGGAAACTCCCTTCACAAATGTTGATCCTAGTAGCTTAATCTACATGTATGAATTTTTGTAGAATTTTTGGATTTTTGGGTATTTTTGAAAATTTTAATATTATTTTCTAATTTTCGGAAATTAATTATTTAAATTATGAAATTGGAGTTTATGGTTGAATTAGGTGTTGAAATGAATTATAGGAATTTATTTGGAATTTTTATGAATTTCTAAGTATTTATTTTGAATTAATTGAGTTTATGTAATTTTGAGAAAATAAGGTTAAATGTGTTTTTATTTGAAATTAATTGGATAATTGGGTTTAATTATTGATATTATTGATAAATATGTTGAGAAAATTAATTTTGGATAATTGTATAATTTTTGGTGAATTTTTGAAGTAATTTAGGTATATTTATATATATAGGGGTTTTTTGGTAATTTTACTTTAAATTGTCTAAAAATGTAATTTAATTGGTTTTAATAGTTATTTAAGGTATAAAAATGATTTCTACAAATTATTTGGTATTTTTAACTAATTAAAACTATTTTTCGTGAATTATTTTCAATTATATATATAATATATGATTTTTCTAATAAAATGAGTTTTTATCGGTTTTTGCAGTGTTTTAAGGTTAATTACGTAATTTCTACCTATGAAATGTATTTCTGTGATTTAAAGATATTTTTGGTATTTTTGAAATTGTTCTGTGTTGTGGACCCCGGTCTGTAGTTTGGAGTTCGACCGAGGGGTTGTGGTTGAGTGTGGTGTTTATTTTCGAAGTGTATTTCTTTGCAGGGTCGGCTCTACTCTTTTGAGTAGAGAGATGTCCATTTTACAGGGGAGGTTCTGCCGAATTTTTGGTAGAATTCTCGTAAAACGTGATATCCAATCGAACCCTAAATTCTGTTTCTGTATTTAAATACTCTAGATCGAATTCTAGGATTTCTGTTAGGGTTATTCTGATGTCGATTATTTATTTCTTGATTAGTTGCGCCGAGACCGAGGGCTAGTGGTCCAGGCCCGTCGGACCTGTCTCGTGGAGCGCACTAGGTGAGTTACTGTACTATGTATACATGCTTAGGATGCATGATTTAGAAATATATGTTTTACTTTGATTAAAATGCATAAATAATGTGATTTGTATTTAAGTATATTTTTGGTTTATTTTTGGTATATAATAAATTATATACATGTTTTATTAATAAAATATATTTAAAATGTTTTTAAATATATTTTTAATTTAATTTGTGATTTGATTGGATTCATTTGACATATATATACTCGAAATATACCTGGTTTACTTTTGGTATATTTCCGGTATATATATGGTTTACATTGTTGTTTTATTTAAATTCATGCATCATGTATTTGTGAATGAATGTTTTATTATTTATTAATGAAGGATATCGATAGAACGTGCTACCTAGTGGGCAGCACTAGGACCGAGTACGTACCGGTACGCCTATAGTATTTAGGCTATTATACTAACTTATTGGTGGATATTGATTTGATGTGATTATTGATATGTATGAGATATGGTTTGGAGGTGTGATTGCTGGAGCTCGGTTGACCAAGTGTCTCGGGGCCAATCACACTGGCAGTCAGACTGCTGGAGCTCGGTTGCCTTAGTGTCTCGGGGCCAGTCTACTGTCTAAATGGATTAAGTGGTTATATTTGGAATAAGTGAGCCTGTATGGCCAGAGTGTTGTTTAACACTATTTTCTGAGGTTGCGATATTCTAGGGTTCTATATAATCCTTCATAAAAGATGATTTTCAAATAAATATATAAAAAAGGATTTTATTGCATCTGTGTGAATTTGCCTGTATATATATATACATATTAGATATGTATTATTGACTGTATGCATTATCATTTAGTGTGTATGTATATATATTATAGTAAGTCACTCAGTGAGGTCTGACTCCCCTCCGTTGACTATTTTTCAGGAGAGTCAACTTCCTCAGACCTCAGTAGCAGGTCGATACGCCGGATTTCTTCCGCCCCGGCTTCTTTATGTAAACTGTCTACTTGAGTCTTATTTATTTTATCTAGACACTGCAGTAGTTGTGAAATAAAGTATTGGATTTCATGTATTTTATTTTAAAGAAGATGTATTATATTGAAACTGGATTTGTATTAAAGAGATTATGTATCTATGAGATGAGATTTTTATTTAAATCCAGTGATGAAAATGATATTGTGATATTTAAGATTTTTATTTCCGCTGCATATATATTATATGATTATTGTTATTGCATGATTTATTTTATTTTTTTAGGCTTGCTATCCTAAAACATGCAACCTAAACTCAATGTATATATAAAATAACAACTCATAGGAATGCACTCCACGAGACTGGTCCGACGAGTCTGGTCCGCTAGGCCTTGGTCTTGGCACAACTAAATAATAAAAATGATCATGAAATCAGAATACATCTAACTTAACTTTTAGATACTCAATCTAGGATTACAAAATACAGACAGACACAGAATTAGAATTAGACCCGATGTCACATTTTATGAGAATTCTATCAAATATTCGGTAGAACCTCCTCTATAAAATGGATATCTCTCTACTAAAAAGTAGAGTCAATCCTACAAGAAAAATACACTTCTAATATAGAAATTCTCACAAACCTCGGTTGGGATCCCGAACTACAAAATTCCCCCAACCGAGGTCCACAATTCACCAAAAATTTCAAATAATATATAGACACTGCAGTAGTTGTGAAATAAAGTATTGGATTTCATGTATTTTATTTTAAAGAAGATGTATTATATTGAAACTGGATTTGTATTAAAGAGATTATGTATCTATGAGATGAGATTTTTATTTAAATACAGTGATGAAAATGATATTGTGATATTTAAGATTTTTATTTCCGCTGCATATATATTATATGATTATTGTTATTGCATGATTTATTTTATTTTTTTAGGCTTGCTACGGGTACCGGATTCGAAAGAATTCCCATTCCCTAGCGCCGGTCATGGCCCTTGTTTTGGGTCGTGACAAAGTTGGATCAGAGCGAGGAGTTCTGTGTCAGGGCTTAGTTATGTGAGTTGTGGCCCTAGTTTTTGAGTTGTGTTTTCTGTTGGACTACTGCAGTGTATTAGGTTCGAGTATGTCTTGATAAGTATTCCTTGCTGTAGTTTCAGCGTTATTCCTCCGTTGTCTGTTTTGTCTGAATCTTTCCGTTTGTCTTTTCAGTATGAGGAGGCGAGCGCGTGTCGCTCCACCGGTCGTTGAGGCCGAGGATGATGAGTCTTTTCAGGACGAGGTTTTACCTCCTGAGCAGCCAGTTGGACGTAGAGGTCGTGGCAGAGGTAGACCTCGAGGAGCGGCAGGTCGCCGTAGGCAGAGAGAGTTACAGGATGAGGAGCCTGTTGAGCCTGAATTTGATGTTCCTGTTCCTCCTGTTGTTCAGCCTGTTCAGCCTGCCTATCAGCAGGGTATGTCTGACCCTGAGGCAGCTCTGTTCTATGCCCGAGTTGGCAGGATTGCTTTTGATGGTACTTCTGATCCTTTAGATTTTCTGCATGCGATTGAGACTAGGACTCGGACTGCTCATACCGAGTACCAGCGGATCATGATTGTTGAGTTGTCTGTTGAGGGACCAGCTTTGGATTGGTTTATTCAGATGATCCAGCCCTTTATGATGACGATGACCTGGGCTCAGTTTCGAGAGCGGTTTATGAGGAGATTTTGTCCAGAGCCTCTTCGTTTGAGCTATCGTCTCCGTTTGACTAGTATTTCTCGTGGAGATCGATCAGTAGAGGAGTATACCCGAGAGTTTCTTCATCTGGGTAGATATGCCGAGGATCTGATGCGAGATCAGTATTTCGCGGTTACTACGTACGTTACTGGTTTGGGTTCTGCTTTTGCTGGTATGCCTACAGCAGGCCTTACTCTCGAGTCTGTGATCGAGTTGGCTAAGGAGATTGAGCTGAGGTTAGTTAGGCAGGGAGCGATGCCTGATTACTACCAGCTAGGAGTTCAGTCGAGTGGATTGCAGGCTACTCCGTATTCGAGTTTTCATGTTGGTTCGAGTAGTCAGCAGCGAGGTTCGACTCAGCAGAGTCAGAGACAGCAGCAGCGAGTGCATCGGAGTAGTAGACATGGCCGTGGAGGTCAGCGTAGATCGTTCAGATTTGGGTCAGGTGCTTCGAGCAGCAGCAGTGGTCATAGTTCTGGATCAGCGGCCAGTGTTTGCCAGACTTGCGGTAGAGTCCATCAGGGACCGTGTTATCTGACACCATTGACAAGTTTCAGATGCGGGCAGACAGGACATTTTGCTAGATCGTGTCCTTATTCTGGGTATCAGCAGCAGCAGATTTCGCGATTCCCACAGCAGTCGATTGCTAGTGCTGTACCCGTGCCATTTCAGTTGCCACCAGCCCAGCATCAGAGTTCTACTCAGTTTGTTCCACAGCAGAGTCGTGGTAGAGGTACTAGAGGAGGTGCTAGAGGTGTTGGCCAGGCTTCTACCAGTCAGCAGGGAGGTCGAGGCCAGGCGAGAGTCTTCCATCTGACTCAGCAAGATGCTCAGGCATCTAATGCAGTCGTGGCAGGTATTGTTTCTGTTTGTTACCTGGATGCATGGGTTTTGTTTGATCCGGGTGCCACGCATTCGTTTGTTTCTCCTGTTTTTGCTTCTAAATCTTGTTGGCAAGCTTCGAGGATGGCTTTTCCTTTGTCTGTTGCCACTCCTCTGAGTGATTCTTTGGACACCGATATTGTTCTTTCTGGTTGTCCAGTTCTCGTGGGAGATAGAGAATTACCCGTTGATTTGATTTTGTTGGATGTGATGGAGTTTGATGTTATTCTGGGAATGGATTGGTTGTCTCAGCACTTTGCCGTGGTAGATTGCAGGAATAAGGAGGTGACTTTTAGAATTCCTAGTGAAGAAGATTTTAAGTTTGTTGGTGATAGGAGTTCAGCACCTCAGAATCTTATTTCTGTTATTACGGCTAGGAAGTTGTTGAGGAAAGGTTGTCAGGGATATTTGGCATTGGTCAGGGATACGTCAGTGGAGAAGTTGTCACTCACAGATGTTCCTGTTGCTTGTGAGTTTCCTGATGTTTTTCCCGAGGAGTTACCAGGTTTACCACCTCACAGAGAGATTGAGTTCTGTATAGATGTGGTTCCAGGTACTACTTCTATATCTATGCCACCCTATCGTATGGCTCCTACAGAGTTGAAAGAGTTGAAGGAGCAGTTGCAAGAGTTGTTGGATAAAGGTTTTATTAGACCTAGTGTTTCTCCTTGGGGTGCACCAGTCCTATTTGTGAAGAAGAAGGATGGTACCCTGAGACTGTGCATTGACTATAGAGAGTTGAATAAGGTGACAGTGAAGAATAAGTATCCTCTCCCGAGGATAGATGATTTGTTTGACCAGCTATAGGGTGCACAGTTCTTTTCTAAGATTGACTTGAGGTCAGGTTATCATCAGCTGCGGATCAGTGAAGCTGATATTCCTAAGACAGCATTCCGCACTAGATATGGCCATTATGAGTTTCTGGTGATGTCTTTTGGTTTGACTAATGCACCAGCAGCTTTTATGGATCTGATGAATAGGGTATTCAGACCATTTGTGGATCAGTTTGTAGTAGTCTTCATTGATGATATACTGGTATATTCTAGGAGTATGGAAGAGCATGTATATCATTTGAGGATTGTACTACAGACACTGAGAGATCATCAGCTTTATGCTAAATTCTCGAAGTGTGATTTCTGGATGGAGAGTGTTTCTTTTCTTGGACACGTAGTGTCTAAAGAAGGTATTCAGGATGATCCACAGAAGGTTGAGGCAGTGTCTGAATGGCCTAGACCTACTTCTGTTACGGAGATTCGGAGTTTTCTGGGTTTAGCCGGGTATTATAGGCGGTTTGTGCAGGATTTTTCCAGGATAGCAGCCCCTATGACTCGCTTGACTCAGAAGAATGTTAGATTCGAGTGGTCAGAAGCTTGTGAGAACAGTTTTCAGTTGTTGAAGGAGAAGTTGACCATAACACCAGTATTAGCTTTGCCTAATAGTGTGGATAAGTTCACAGTTTACTGTGATGCCTCTAGAATTGGTCTTGGTTGTGTGTTGATGCAGAATGGAAGGGTGATAGCCTATGCTTCGAGGCAGTTGAAGAAGCATGAGCAGAACTATCCTACACATGACCTGGAGATGGCTGCAGTGATCTTTGCTTTGAAGATTTGGAGACATTATCTGTACGGGGTGACTTGTGAGATATTTACTGATCACAAGAGCCTTAAGTACATTTTTCAGCAGCGAGATTTGAATTTGAGGTAGAGAAGATGGTTGGAATTGTTGAAGGATTATGATTGCGAGATTCTTTACCATCCGGGTAAAGCTAATGTGGTAGCAGATGCCTTGAGTAGGAAGTCCTCAGGTAGTCTTGCTCACATTGGTGTTGAGAGAAGACTATTGATCCAAGAGTTGCATTTGTTGGTGGATCAAGGTCTAATGATGAAGATCAGTAGATCAGGTGGACTGCTAGCTCAGTTTAAAGTACGATCTGTACTGAGGGATAGGATTAAAGCAGCTCAGAGCCGAGATCCTATTCTGGAAGAGCTTACAGAGAATGTCAGAGCAGGGAAGTTCACTGATTTCACACTCGATGATGATGGTGTGTTGTGGATCAGTGGTAGACTGTGTGTTCCTGATGTGGATGATTTGAGAGAAGAGATCCTAGAAGAAGCACATTCTACAGCCTACAGTGTTCATCCGGGTGTCACTAAGATGTACCACAGTATTAGAGATTTATACTGGTGGGATGGATTGAAGAAGGATGTCGCTGATTATGTTGCTAAGTGTTTGACGTGTCAGCAAGTGAAAGCCGAACATCAGAAGCCTTCTGGGAAGCTTCAGCCTCTTCCTATTCCCAAGTGGAAGTGGGAAAGGATAACTATGGATTTTGTGGTCGGTTTACCTCGTTCGAAGGATGGATACGATTCCATCTGGGTGATTGTAGACAGATTGACGAAGTCTGCACATTTCTTGCTTGTGAAAGCCACATATTCAGTTGCTAGATTGGCGAAGTTGTATGTGAAGCATATTGTGTGCCTTCATGGAGTACCTGTGTCCATTGTGTCAGATAGAGGTTCAGTGTTTACTTCTCGTTTTTGGCAGAAGTTGCAAGAAGCGATGGGCACTAGGTTGGATTTCAGTACTTCTTTTCATCCTCAGACAGATGGCCAGTCTGAGAGGACGATCCAGACACTGGAAGATATGTTGAGGGTGTGTGTCTTGGATTTGGGAGGTAGCTAGGATGATCATTTGCCACTTGTTGAATTTGCATATAATAACAGCTACCATAGCAGTATTGGCATGGCACCGTATGAGGCATTGTATGGAAGGAAGTGTAGATCCCCGTTGAGTTGGGATGAGATTGGTGAGAGAGCTTTGACTGGACCTGAGATGGTTCAGGATGCTGCAGAGAAAGTCGCCGTGATTAAGCGAAGATTAGAGACCGCAGTTAGCAGACAGAAGAGTTATACGGATCCTAGGCGCAGAGATGTGGAGTTTCAGGTTGGAGATTTCGTTTTTCTGAAAGTATCTCCGATGAAGGGTGTGATGAGATTTGGCAGGAAGGGTAAGTTAGCACCGAGATACATTGGACCGTTTGAGATTCTGGAGAGAATTGGCACTGTTGCATATCGGTTGGATTTGCCTCCGAGTATGTCACAAGTGCATCCAGTATTTCATATCTCGATGTTGAGGAAGTATATCTCAGATCCTTCACACGTGTTGCAGCCAGACAGTGTAGAAGTGAGTGAAGATTTGACGTTTGTAGAAGAACCTGTGGCGATCGTTGATTTTCAAGTTCGACAGTTGCGATCGAAGCAGATTCCGATGGTCAAGGTTCGGTGGCGTAGCGACAGAGTTGAGGAGCATACGTGGGAGACTGAAGCTGAGATGCGAGCTTCTTACCCGTATCTCTTTCCTTCTTGATCTTGTTTTTCTGGAATTCGGGGACGAATTCTTGTAAGGGGGGGAGACTGTAATATCTCGTGTTTTTAAAATAGTTTTACACAGTACCGGGATATGCAGTGTTAATGATTTTTGTATTTTATATGATATTTTTACGAGTTGATATGTATTTTAGACCTATTTTAAATACTGTGTTTTATTTACAGTGTTTTACGTAAAATTTTCCCGGGACTTGCATTTCCGGGGAAATTTTCACGTAAACAATGTATTAATAATTATTTTAAATGTATTTACGGACTTGCATGAACTCATACATATTTTTAAATTATTAAATAAAGCCGGTGTGTGTATATTTATTTAATTAGGGTTTATTATTTCTCTAATATTTTATTAAGTATTTAATTGTTTTATTGTTATTTAATTAATTTTATTTAGTATAAATTATTAAAATATTAATATTTTTATGTGTGTGGTGTATATTTGATGTGTGTAATTTAATATTATTTTAATATATAGTATAAAGTATATATATATACATATATTTGTCAAAATTACAAAAGAATTGGAAAATTACACATTTGCCCCTCCCTCTCCTTCTTGTCTCTCGATCGCTCACCCTCACTGCGCCTCCCATTCCAGCACGCCGAACCGCCCCTCGCCGCCACCAGTTGCCACCAACCTCCTTCCCCTTCCTTCCTCTTCCTCTCCGACGTGACCAGGCCGTCGGAAGCCCGCTGGAACGCCCGGAATCCGCCATGGCAGCAAGTTGAGCTTTTTGCCGTCGACGACGATTCCGGCCACCATTTCGTGCACCGTCGGTCTTCATCGACTCCTTGAGCTCTGGTGATTCCAATTCTAAGCTCCTTTCGGCCTGAAATCAAGTGGATTTTGAGGTTTGAGCTAAAACTCAATTCGGTCACATTAGGGTTTTTAATTTTTTTGAGCTTCGAATTGGATGATTCATGGAAACTCCCTTCACAAATGTTGATCCTAGTAGCTTAATCTACATGTATGAATTTTTGTAGAATTTTTGGAGATTGTTTGGATTTTTGGGTATTTTTGAATATTTTAATATTATTTTCTAATTTTCGGAAATTAATTATTTAAATTATGAAATTGGAGTTTATGGTTGAATTAGGTGTTGAAATGAATTATAGGAATTTATTTGGAATTTTTATGAATTTCTAAGTATTTATTTTGAATTAATTGAGTTTATGTAATTTTGAGAAAATAAGGTTAAATGTGTTTTTATTTGAAATTAATTGGATAATTGGGTTTAATTATTGATATTATTGATAAATATGTTGAGAAAATTAATTTTGGATAATTGTATAATTTTTGGTGAATTTTTGAAGTAATTTAGGTATATTTATATATATAGGGGTATTTTGGTAAATTTACTTTAAATTGTCTAAAAATGTAATTTAATTGGTTTTAATAGTTATTTAAGGTATAAAAATGATTTCTACAAATTATTTGGTATTTTTAACTAATTAAAACTATTTTTCGTGAATTATTTTCAATTATATATATAATATATGATTTTTCTAATAAAATGAGTTTTTATCGGTTTTTACAGTGTTTTAAGGTTAATTACGTAATTTCTACCTATGAAATATATTTCTGTGATTTAAAGATATTTTTGGTATTTTTGAAATTGTTCTGTGTTGTGGACCCCGGTCTGTAGTTTGGAGTTCGACCGAGGGGTTGTGGTTGAGTGTGGTGTTTATTTTCGAAGTGTATTTCTTTGCAGGGTCGGCTCTACTCTTTTGAGTAGAGAGATGTCCATTTTACAGGGGAGGTTCTGCCGAATTTTTGGTAGAATTCTCGTAAAACGTGATATCCAGTCGAACCCTAAATTCTGTTTCTGTATTTAAATACTCTAGATCGAATTCTAGGATTTCTATTAGGGTTATTCTGATGTCGATTATTTATTTCTTGATTAGTTGCGCCGAGACCGAGGGCTAGTGGTCCAGGCCCGTCGGACCTATCTCGTGGAGCGCACTAGGTGAGTTATTGTACTATGTATACATGCTTAGGATGCATGATTTAGAAATATATGTTTTACTTTGATTAAAATGCATAAATAATGTGATTTGTATTTAAGTATATTTTTGGTTTATTTTTGGTATATAATAAATTATATACATGTTTTATTAATAAAATATATTTAAAATGTTTTTAAATATATTTTTAATTTAATTTGTGATTTGATTGGATTCATTTGACATATATATACTCGAAATATACCTGGTTTACTTTTGGTATATTTCCGGTATATATATGGTTTATATTGTTGTTTTATTTAAATTCATGCATCATGTATTTGTGAATGAATGTTTTATTATTTATTAATGAAGGATATCGATAGAACGTGCTACCTAGTGGGCAGCACTAGGACCGAGTACGTACCGGTACGCCTATAGTATTTAGGCTATTATACTAACTTATTGGTGGATATTGATTTGATGTGATTATTGATATGTATGAGATATGGTTTGGAGGTGTGATTGCTGGAGCTCGGTTGACCAAGTGTCTCGGGGCCAATCACACTGGCAGTCAGACTGCTGGAGCTCGGTTGCCTTAGTGTCTCGGGGCCAGTCTACTGTCTAAATGGATTAAGTGGTTATATTTGGAATAAGTGAGCCTGTATGGCCAGAGTGTTGTTTAACACTATTTTCTGAGGTTGCGATATTCTAGGGTTCTATATAATCCTTCATAAAAGATGATTTTCAAATAAATATATAAAAAAGGATTTTATTGCATCTGTGTGAATTTGCCTGTATATATATATACATATTAGATATGTATTATTGACTGTATGCATTATCATTTAGTGTGTATGTATATATATTATAGTAAGTCACTCAGTGAGGTCTGACTCCCCTCCGTTGACTATTTTTCAGGAGAGTCAACTTCCTCAGACCTCAGTAGCAGGTCGATACGCCGGATTTCTTCCGCCCCGGCTTCTTTATGTAAACTGTCTACTTGAGTCTTATTTATTTTATCTAGACACTGCAGTAGTTGTGAAATAAAGTATTGGATTTCATGTATTTTATTTTAAAGAAGATGTATTATATTGAAACTGGATTTGTATTAAAGAGATTATGTATCTATGAGATGAGATTTTTATTTAAATCCAGTGATGAAAATGATATTGTGATATTTAAGATTTTTATTTCCGCTGCATATATATTATATGATTATTGTTATTGCATGATTTATTTTATTTTTTTAGGCTTGCTATCCTAAAACATGCAACCTAAACTCAATGTATATATAAAATAACAACTCATAGGAATGCACTCCACGAGACTGGTCCGACGAGTCTGGTCCGCTAGGCCTTGGTCTTGGCACAACTAAATAATAAAAATGATCATGAAATCAGAATACATCTAACTTAACTTTTAGATACTCAATCTAGGATTACAAAATACAGACAGACACAGAATTAGAATTAGACCCGATGTCACATTTTATGAGAATTCTATCAAATATTCGGTAGAACCTCCTCTATAAAATGGATATCTCTCTACTAAAAAGTAGAGTCAATCCTACAAGAAAAATACACTTCTAATATAGAAATTCTCACAAACCTCGGTTGGGATCCCGAACTACAAAATTCCCCCAACCGAGGTCCACAATTCACCAAAATTTCAAATAATATAATAAAATATATCAAAAATAAATAATTGCCATAAATACCCTCAAAATATCAAAATATAGTATATTTAACATTAAAACACTAAAATAATTATTTTTCCAATAATTACTTAAAAACCCTAAATAATAATATAATATTATTAAAAATCCATTTTTCCAATAATTACACAAATATTAATAAAAATTCATTTTATAAATCCAAATAACTTAATTAGTCTAAATACATATTAAAAATTACTAAAAATCCATTTGTTACCAAAATAGTATATAATATATTATTTAAAAATAATTTTCAAAAATTAGTATTAATTAATTAAAAATAGTAAATAATTTGTAAAAACCATTTTTATACCTCAAATAATATTAAAACCAATTAAACATAATATTTAACTAAAATTGTCACCAATTTACACAATTAATCCTAATATTAAAAAATTCACATAATATACTAATAATACTAAAAAATTCAATAAAAATTATATAAATACAAAAAAATTATTTTACCAAAATATATCTCAATAATATCAACAAAAACATATAATTAACCAATTATTTGAAACAAAAAATATATTTAACCTAAATTTCCAAAATTGACATAAACTAAAAATAATTATACAAATTATATAAAAAAAAATCTTAAAAATTATAAACTCAACTCTAAAATTAATAAAAATTACTAATAACACCAAAAATCACAATTTCATAATTTATAATTAATTTACAAAAATTAATAAAATAATATTAAAATATTCAAAAATTCACCAAAAATCAAATAAATTCTAAAAATAAAAAAAATTTGTAGATGTAGATTGAGCTTCCAGGAACAACATTTGTTAAGGAGGATTGATTGAATCAAGCTAAATCAACTAAAAAAAATTATGAAACCCTAAAGCTCAAAACTAAAAAATTCAAGAAAATGCAAAAATGGGTGGTTTAGAGCTCAAACCGAAGTTAGGATCGAGTTCAACAGAGCTTGAGGAGCTTAAGGACACAGGAAAAGCCCAAAATGGTGGTCGGACGAAGGAGGAATGCCGAAAGATCAACTTTCAGCTTTTCCTGCTACATGAGTTGCTGCCGGTGCCGAGGAAGGAAGAGGAGGATGGCAAAGCTGCTGGTGGAGCTGGAAGGCCGAATGACACATTGTCAGGGGAGGAATGGGCGGCAGCGCGATGGTGGAGGGTGGTGGTTCGGTGGGTTACAGGAAGAAGAAAGGTAAATATATGTGTGTTGTGTTTTTTATGTTTAATGTGTGTGTGTGTATATATATATATATACTAATCTCCACACACATATATATTAATATATATACACACACATATATATATTCACACACAAATAAAATAATACTAACCCTAATATTTGTAATACCTAATACATAAAATAATGTAATTTATTAAGAATAATAATAACATTAAAAAAATAATGCACTAAATTTAAATATCATTAAAATAATATTATCCAAAATAATAGATATAACTAACGTAAATTACTTGTCCAAAATAATAAGTTTTGAGATAATATTTACGTAGAAAATAATAATTAAACATAAAATAATAAATATTAATCACAAAATAAGCAAATAATCAAATATAACTTTAAATTTTATTAACACTGCATATCCCGATTTAAAATAAAAGAATTTATTAACACTACATATCCCGTCTTCCCCAGTTGCTCCGCCACCCTCCTCCACCCTCTCCGGTGCCGGTTGTTGTTGTGGAAGCCGAGGAAGCCAAAAATCAACCTCACCTCTGTTCAAGGCATTTCAGGCCACCAATTTTGACATCGCCAGTCTCTTTCCCTTCCCTGAGCACCAGTGAGTGTGTCTCTAAGCTTGGTTTCACTTGGTTTGGCTTAGATTTTGGTGGTGAGCAATTTATTCATTTCGGCCATCTAGGGTTTTCCCATTTGTTTAAACTTCAATCATTAGGATTCAAGCTTAATTCCTTTACAAAACTTGATTCTAATAGCTCAATCTACACTCTAGAATTTTTGTGGAATTTTTGGAATTTATTTTCATTTTTGTGAATTTTTTTATTATTTTATTATTATTTTCTAATTTTCGTAAATTAATTAAATAAATTGTGAGATTGTGATTTCTAGTGTTTATGGTGGTTGAAAATAATTATAGAATTTAATTTATAATTATTGTGATTTTGTGTAATTATTGTAATTTTATTTAGTTTATGTTATTTTTGAAAATATAGGTTTTATATGTTAATTGGTTAATTGAGTATATTTGTTGATTTTATTAAATTATATGTTAAGAAAATAATTTTAGAGTAATTATATAATTTTTAGTGAATTTTTGAGTAATTATAGTATATTATGTGAATTTTTATATATGTAATATCCCGTGTTTTTAAAAAATATTTTTACACAGTACCGGGATATGCGAGTGTCAATGACTTTTGTATTTTATATGATATTTTTACGAGTTAATATGTATTTTAGACCTATTTTAATTACGGTGTATTATTTTCAGTGTTTTACGTAAAATTTTCCCGGGACTTGCATTTCCGGGGAAATTTTCACGTAAACAATGTATTATTAATTATTTTAAATGTATTTACGGATTGCATGAACTCATACATATTTTTAAATTATTAAATAAATCCGGTGTGTGTATATTTATTTAATTAGGGTTTATTATTTCCCTAATATTTTATTAAGTATTTAATTGTTTTATTGTTATTTAATTAATTTTATTTAGTATAAATTATTAAAATATTAATATTTTTATGTGTGTGGTGTATATTTGATGTGTGTAATTTAATATTATTTTAATATATAGTATAAAGTATATATATATACATATATTTGTCAAAAATTACAAAAGTTTGGAAAATTACCATTTTGCCCCCGACTTCTTCTTCTTCCTCCCGATTCTCCCTTCTCCGTTTCCGGTCGCTGCCGTGCCGTTCCTTCACTGTGGGTGTGCCGTCCGGTGTGCCACCGTCTTCCCCGACCAATTTCACCGCCTGAGGAGGCCGTTTCCGGCATCGGGAGATCGATTTTGGCCGGAGAAGCCGAAAACCGATCCACCGTCGATCATGCCGATTCCGGCCGCCGTTTTCGACACCGCCGGTCTCTTTCTTCTCCTTGAGGTCCGGTGAGTGTGATTCTAGCTTTGGTTTGAGTTGAATTGGTCTAGAATTGCTTAGGTTTTGATTTTTCTATTTCGGCCTATTAGGGTTTTTGATTTTTTTGAGCTTCGAATTGATTGATTCATGAAAATTTCCTTCACAAATGTTGATCCTAGTAGCTTAATCTACATGTATGAATTTTTGTAGAATTTTTGGAGATTGTTTGGATTTTTGGGTATTTTTGAATATTTTAATATTATTTTCTAATTTTCGGAAATTAATTATTTAAATTGTGAAATTAGAGCTTATGGTTGAATTGGGTGTTGAAATGAATTATTTGGAATTTTTATGAATTTCTAAGTATTTATTTTTAATTATTGAAGTTTATGTGATTTTGAGAAATTAGGGTTAAATGTGTTTTTATTTGAAATTAAATGGATAATTGGGTTTAATTATTGATATTATTGATAAATATGTTGAGAAAATTAATTTTGGATAATTGTATGATTTTTGGTGAATTTTTGAAGTAATTTAGGTATATTTATATATATAGGGGTATTTTGGTAATTTTACCCTAAATTGTCTAAAAATGTAATTTAATTGGTTTTAATATTTATTTAAGGTATAAAAATGATTTCTACAAATTATTTGGTATTTTTAACTAATTAAAACTATTTTTCGTGAATTATTTTCAATTATATATATAATATACGGTTTTTCAAATAAAATGAGTTTTAATCGGTTTTTACAGTATTCCAAGGTTAATTATGTAATTTCTACCTATAAAATGTATTTCTATGTTATAAGGGTATTTTTGGGATTTCCTGAATTATTATGTGTTTGTGGACCCCGGTCGGTAGTCTGTAGTTTGGAGTCCGACCGTGGGATTTTGATTGTGTTGAGCCTGTTATTTCGAAGTGTGTTTCTTTGCAGGGTCGGCTCTACTCTTTTGAGTAGAGAGATGTCCATTTTACAGGGGAGGTTCTGCCGAATTTTCGGTAGAATTCTCGTAAAACGTGATATCCAGTCGAACCCTAAATTCCGATTCTGTGTTTAATACTCTAGATTGAATTCTAGGATTTCTGTTAGGGTTATTCTGATGTCGATTACTTATTTCTTGTTTAGTTGCGCCGAGACCGAGGACTAGTGGTCCAGGCCCGTCGGACCCGTCTCGTGGAGCGCACTAGGTGAGTTACTGTACTATGTATACATGCTTAGGATGCATAATTTAGAAATATATGTTTTACTTTGATTAAAATGCATAAATAATGTGATTTGTATTTAAGTATATTTTTGGTTTATTTTTGGTATATAATAAATTATATACATGTTTTATTAATAAAATATATTTAAAATGTTTTTAAATATATTTTTTTAAATTTAATTTGTGATTTGATTGAATTTATTTGACATATATATACTCAAAATATACCTGGTTTACTTTTGGTATATTTCCGGTATATATATGGTTTATATTGTTGATTTATTTAAATTCATGCATCATTTATTTTGTGAATGTATGTTTTATTATTAATGATGAAGGATATCAATAGAACGTGCTACCTAGTGGGCAGCACTAGGACCGAGTACGTACCGGTACGCCTATAGTATTTAGGCTATTATACTAACTATTTGTGGATATTAATTTGATGTGATTATTGATATATGTGAGATATGGTTTGGAGGTGTGATTGCTGGAGCTCGGTTGACCAAGTGTCTCGGGGCCAATCACACTGGCAGTCAGACTGCTGGAGCTCGGTTGACTTAGTGTCTCGGGGCCAGTCTACTATCCAAATGGATTAAGTGAATATATTTGGAATAAGTGAGCCTGTATGGCCAGAGTGTTGTTTAACACTATTATTCTGAGGTTGCGATATCTTAGGGTTCTATATGATCCTTCATAAACTGTGATTTTCAATAAAATATATATAAAATGATTTTACTGCATCTGTGTGAATTTGCCTGTATATATATACACATTAGATATGTATTATTGACTGTATGCATTATCATTTAGTGTGTATGTATATATATTATAGTAATTCACTCAGTGAGGTCTGACTCCCCTCCGTTGACTATTTTTCAGGAGAGTCAACTTCCTCAGACCTCAGTAGCAGGTCGATATGCCGGATTTCTTCCGCCCCGGCTTCTTTATGTAAACTGTCTACTTGAGTCTTATTTATTTTATCTCGACACTGCAGTAGTTGTGAATTAAAGTATTGAATTTCATGTATTTTATTTTAAAGAAGATGTATTATATTGAAACTGGATTTGTATTAAAGAGATTTTATATATGTGATGAGATGAGATTTTTATTTAAATCCAGTGATGAAAATGATATTGTGATATTTCAGATTTTTATTTCCGCTGCATATATATTATATGATTATTGCTATTGCATGATTTATTTTTTTTTATTTTAGGCTTGCTACGGGTTCCGGATTCGAAAGAATTCCCGTTCCCTAGCGCCGGTCATGACTCCTGTTTTGGGTCGTGACAATATATTAGGGGTATTTTGGTAATTTGGTAGTAATTTTAGTTGAATATTAAGTTTAATTGGTTTTAATAATTATTTGAAGAATAAAAATGATTTTACAAATTATTTACTATTTTAAACTAATTAAAACTATTTTCAAAAATTATTTTCAAATTATATGTAATATACTATTTTTGTAAATAAATGGGTTTTTAGTAATTTTTAATATGTTTTTGGGCTAATTGAGTAATTTGGATTTATAAAACGAATATCTATTAATATTGGTGTTTTTATCGTGAAATATCGATTTTTAATAATGTCACGACCCAAAACAGGGGCCATGACCGGCGTTAGGGAACAGGAATTCTTTCGAATCCGGAACCCGTAGCAAGCCTAAAAAATAAATAAAACAGGCAATAGTAATAATAACAACACAATTAAATTAAATACTGTGCAGCGGAATAAAATCATAAATATAAAAATAATAATCCACCATGGGATTTAAATCAAACCCTCGTCTCATATATATAAATAAACTTTTAATACAATTCCAGTTCAAATATTCAAAGTACATAACTCACACAAATATAATACATAAAACCCATAATTAATTTACGACTACTGCAGTGTCTAGATTACAAAATAAAACTCAAGTGAGTAGTTTACACAAAGAAGTCGGGACGGAAGAAATCCGGCGTACAGGCCTGCTACTGAGGTCTAAAGACGATGACTCTCCTGAAAAATAGTCAACAGAGGGGAGTCAGACCTCACTGAGTGAATTACTATAATATATATACATGCATACTAAATGACAATGCATACAGTCAATAGTACATATATAAATATATATACAGGCAAATACACACAGATGCAATAAAATCATTTTTATATATTTATTAAAAATCATTGTTTATGAAGGATCAAATAGAACCCTAGAATATCGCAACCTCAAATCAGAGTGAGACAACACTCTAGACATACAGGCTCACTTATTCCAAATATATTCACTTAATTCATTTAGACAGTAGACTGGCCCCGAGACACTAAGTTGACCGAGCTACAGCAGTCTGACTGTCAGTGTGATTGGCCCCGAGACACTTGGTCAACCGAGCTCCAGCAATCACACTCAATAATCACATCACACATCAAATAATCCTATCCAGTCAATATCCACAAATGGTTAGTAATATAGCCTAAATGCTATAAGCGTACCGGTACGTATTCGGTCCTAGTGTTGCCCACTAGGTAGCACGTTCTATCATATCCTTCATTAAAATATAAAGCATACATTCATAAAAATAAATGATGCATGAATTTAAATAAAATAGCAACATAAACCATATATATATTGGAAATATACCAAAAGCAAACCAGGTATATTTCGAGTATATATATACGTCAAATAAATCCAATATAATTACAAAATAAGCTAGAAATATATTCAAAAACATTTTAAGCATAATTCTTTAATAAGACATGCATATAGTTTAAAATATACAGAAAATAAACCAAAAATAAACTAAAAATAAACTTAAGTAATAATTAAACCATTTATGCATATTTAATCAAAATAAAACATACATTTCTAAAATCATGCACCCTAAGCATATATATATAAAATAGTAACTCACACTTAGTGCGCTCCTCGAGATGGGTCCGATGGGCCTGGTCCACTAGGTCTCGGTCTCGGTGCAACTAAACAAACAATAAATAACATACATCAGAATAAACCTAATAGAAAATCCTAGAAACTCGATCCAGAATATTAGACACAGAATCAAAATTAGGGTTTAACCGGATATCACATTTTATGAGAATTCTACCAAAAATTTGGCAGAACCTCCCCTGTAAAACGGACATCTCTCTACTCAAAGAGTAGAGCCGGCCCTGCAAAGAAACACACTTCGAAAAACAGGCTAAAAAACACAACCAAAATCCCTCAGTCGGACTCCAAATTACAGTCTACCGACCGGGGTCCACAATTCACAGAGTAATTGTAAAAATACCAAAAATGCCCTTATATCACATAAATACATTTTATAAGTAGAAATTACGTAATTAACCCTAAAACACAGTAAAAACCGATAAAAACTCATTTTATTAGAAAAATCGTATATTATATATATAATTGAAAATAATTCATGAAAAATAGTTTTAATTAGTTAAAAATACCAAATAATTTGTAGAAATCATTTTTATACCTTAAATAACTATTAAAACCAATTAAATTACATTTTTAGTCAATTTAGGGTAAAATTACCAAAATACCCCTATATATATAAATATACTAAAATTACTCCAAAAATTCACCAAAAATCATATAATTGCACAAAATTAATTTTCTCAACATATTTATCAATAATATCAATAATTAAACTCAATTAACTAATTAATTTCAATTAAAAACACAATTAACCTAATTTTCCAAAATTACATAAACCTAAATAAATTCAAAATAAATACATATAAATTCATAAAAATTCCAAATCAATTTCTATAATTCATTTCAACACCTATAATTATCAAAAAACACAATTTCATAATTTAATTAATTAATTTTCGAAAATTAGAAAATAATATTAAAATATTCAAAAATACCCAAAAATCAAAATAATCTCCAAAAATTCTACAAAAATTCACACATGTACATTAAGCTACTAGGATCAATATTTGTTAAGGGAATTTTCATGAATCAACCATTTGAAGCTCAAAAAAATTCGAAAACCCTAAGATGGCCGAATTGAAAAATTAAGAAAAACCTTACCAAATGTAATATCCCGTGTTTTTAAATATTTTTACACTGCATCGGGATATGCAGTGTTAATAATTTTTGTATATATATTATGATATTTTTTGTTACGAGTTGATATGTATTTAAAACCTATTTTTAATTATTGTGTATTATTTACAGTGTTTTACATAAAATTTTCCCGGGACTTGCATTTTCGGGGAAATTTTCACGTAAATAATTTATTATTAATTATTTTAAATATATTTATGGACTTGCATGAACTCATACATATTTTTAAAATACTAAATAAAGCCTATGTGTGTAAATATTTATTTAATTAGGGTTTAATTAATATTACCCTAACATTTTATTATTTATTTATTAATTTATTGTTATTTAATTATTTTTATTTATTATTATATTTTAAAATATTAAATTATATGTGTGTGGTGTAAATTTAATGTGTGTGATTTTATTATTATTTTATTATATAGTATAAAGTATATATATATACATATAGATTATTAAAACAAAAGGATTTGGAAAATTACCGTTTAGCCCCTCCCTTCTCCTTCTTCTCTCCCGATCGTCTACCGTCACTGTGCCTCCCATTCCAGCACGCCGGACCGCCCTTCGCCGCCACCAGTTGCCGCCAACCTTCTTCCCCTTCCTTCCTCTTCCTCTCTGACGTGACCAGGCCGCCGGAAGCCCGTTGGAACGCCCGGAATCCACCATGGCAGCAAGTTGAGCTTCTCGCCGTCGATGACAATTCTGGCCACCATTTTCGACCCCGCTGGTCTCTTTCTTCTCCTTGAGCTCCGGTGAGTGTAATTCTAGCTTTGGTTTGAGCTTAAATGGCCTAGATTTGCTTAGGTTTCAAATTTTCAATTTCGGCCATATTAGGGTTTTTGATTTTTTTGAGCTTCGAATTGATTGATTCATGAAAGATCCCTTCACAAATGTTGATCCTAGTAGCTTAATCTACATGTATGAATTTTTGTGGAATTTTTGGAGATTTTTTGGATTTTTGGGTATTTTTGAATATTTTAATATTATTTTCTAATTTTTGGAACTTAATTATTTAAATTATGAAATTGTATTTTATGGTTAAATTAGGTGTTTAAATGAATTATAGGAATTTATTTGGAATTTTTATGAATGTCTATGTATTTATTTTGAATTATTGAAGTTTATGTAATTTTGGGAAATTAGGGTTAATTGTGTTTTAAATTGAAATTAATTGGTTAATTGAGTTTAATTATTGATATTATTGATAAATATGTTGAGAAAATTAATTTTGGATAATTGTATAATTTTTGGTGAATTTTTGAAGTAATTTTAGTATATTTATATATATAGGGGTATTTTGGTAATTTTACCCTAAATTGGCTAAAAATGTAATTTAATTGGTTTTAATAGTTATTTAAGGTATAAAAATGATTTCTACAAATTATTTAGTATTTTTAACTAATTAAAACTATTTTTCGTAAATTATTTTCAATTATATATATAATATACGATTTTTCTAATAAAATGAGTTTTTATCGGTTTTTACAGTGTTTTAATGTTAATTATATAATTTCTACGTATAAAATGAAATTCTGTGTTATAAGGGTATTTTTGGTATTTTCAAAATTGTTCTGTGTTTGTGGACCCCGGTCGGAAGATTGTAGTCTGGAGTCCGACCGAGGGGTTGTGGTTGAGTGTTGAGCTTGTTTTTCGAAGTGTATTTCTTTGCAGGGTCGGCTCTACTCTTTGAGTAGAGAGATGTCCGTTTTACAAGGGAGGTTCTACCGGATTTTTGATAGAATTCTCGTAAAACGTGATGTCCGGTTGAACCCTAATATCGATTCTATGTTTAATACTCTAGATCGAATTCTAGGATTTCTGTTAGGTTTATTCTAATGTCGGTTATTTATTATTTTTTTAGTTGCGTCGAGACCGAGGGCTAGTGGACCAAGCCCGTCGGATCCATCTCGTGGAGCGCACTAGGGTGAGTTACTATTTTATATATATGTGTTTTAGGGTGCATGTTTTAGAAAAGTATGCTTTATTTTAATAAAATATGCATGAATGATTTAAGTATTACTTAGGTTTACTTTTGGTATATTTTGGTATATTTTCAACTATATGCATGTTTTATAACTAAATTATTCTTAAAATGCTTTTATGTATATTTTGGTATATTTTGTAATTGTATTGGATTTATTCGACATATATAGACTCGAAATATACCTGGTTTACTTTTGGTATATTTCTAGTATATATATGGTTTATGTTGTTATTTTATTGAAATTCATGCATCATTTATTTTTATGAATGTATGTTTTATTATTTATTAAAGAAGGATATCAATAGAACGTGTTACCTAGTGGGCAGCACTAGGACTGAGTACGTACCGGTACGCCTATAGTATTTAGGCTATATTACTAACCTATTTATGGATATTGATTGGAATTGATTTATTTGATGTGTGAGATATGGTTTGGAGGTGTGATTGCTGGAGCTCGATTGACCAAGTGTCTCGGGGCCAATCACACTAGCAGTCAGACTGCTGGAGCTCGGTTGACTTAGTGTCTCGGGGCCAGTCTACTGTCTAAATGGATTAAGTGGATATATTTGGAATAAGTGAGCCTATGTGGCTAGAGTGTTGTCTAACACTATTTCCGAGGTGCAATATCTTAGGGTTCTATTTGATCCTTCATAAACTGTGATTTTCAATAAAAATATATAAAATGATTTTACTGCATCTGTGAGTATTTGCCTGTATATATACATATTAGATATATACTATGACTGTATGCATTGTCATTTAGTATGCATGTATATATATTATAGTAATTCACTCAGTGAGGTCTGACTCCCCTCCGTTGATAATTTTTCAGGAGAGTCAACATCTTCAGACCTCAGTAGCAGGCCTGTACGCCGGATTTCTTCCACCCCGGCTTCTTTGTGTAAACTGCTTACTTGAGTCTTATTTTTATAATCTAGACACAGCAGTAATTGTAAATTAATTGTCACGACCCAAAACAAGGGCCATGACCGGCGCTAGGGAACGGGAATTCTTTCGAATCCGGAACCCATAGCAAGCCTAAAAATAAAATAAAACATGCAATAATAACAATAACAATATTATATGCAGCGGAAATAAAAATCATAAATATAATAATAACATTTTCATCACTGGATTTAAATCAAATCTCATCTCATCACATATATATAAAATCTTTCAGTACAAATCCAGTTACAATATAATACATCTCTTTAAATAAAATACATGAAATCCCACATTTTAATTCACAACTACTGCAGTGTCTAGATTATAAAAATAAGACTCAAGTAAATAATTTACACAAAGAAGCCGGGGTGGAAGAAATCCGGCGTATCGACCTGCTACTGAGGTCTGAAGATGTTGACTCTCCTGAAAAATAGTCAACGGAGGGGAGTCAGACCTCACTGAGTGAATTACTATAATATATATACATGCATACTAAATGACAATGCATACAGTCAATAATACATATCTAATATGTATATATACAGGAAAATTCACACAGATGCAGTAAAATCATTTTTATATATTTTATTGAAAACCACAGTTTATGAAGGATCACATAGAACCCTAGAATATCGCCACCTCGGAAATAGTGTTAGACAACACTCTAGCCATATAGGCTCACTTATTCCAAAATATATCCACTTAATCCATTTGGACAGTAAACTAGCCCCGAGACACTAAGTCAACCGAGCTCCAACAGTCTGACTGCCAGTGTGATTGGCCCCGAGACACTTAGTCAACCGAGCTCCAGCAATCACACCCAAATCACATCACACATATCAATAATCACATTCAATCAATATCCACAAATAAGTTAGTAATGTAGCCTAAATACTATAGGCGTACCGGTATGTACTCGGTCCTAGTGCTGCCTACTAGGTAGCACGTTCTATCGATATCCTTCATTAATAAATATAAAAACATTCATTCATAATTAAATGATGCATGAATTTTAATAAAACAACAATATAAACCATATATATACCGGAAATATACCAAAAGTAAACCAGGTATATTTCGAGTATATATACGTCAAATGAATCCAATCAAATTATAACTTAAGCTAGAAATATATTTAAAAACATTTTAAATATATTTTATTTACAAAACATGCATATAATTTAATAAATACCAAAAATAAACCAAAAAAATACTTAAATACAAATCATATTATTTATGCATTTTAATCGAAATAAAATATATATTTCTAAATCATGCATCCTAAGCATATATATATAGTATAGTAACTCACCTAGTGCGCTCCACGAGATGGGTCCGACGGGCCTGGTCCACTAGCCCTTGGTCTCGGCACAACTAAACATATAATAAATAACCGACATCAGAATAAACCTAACAGAAATCCTAGAATTCGATCTAGAGTATTAAACATAGAATCGATATCAAAGTTCGACCGGATATCACGTTTTATGAGAATTCTACCAAAAATTCGGCAGAACCTCCCCTGTAAAACGGACATTTCTCTACTCAAAAGAGTAGAGCCGACCCTGCAAAGAAACACACTTCGAAATTCAAACACAAAACACACCCAAAACCCCTCGGTCGGACTCCAAACTACAGTCTACCGATCGGGGTCCACAAACACAGAACAATTCCAGAAATACCAAAAATATCCTTATAACATAGAAATTCATTTTATATGTAGAAATTACATAATTAACCTTTAAACGCATTAAAAACCAATAAAAACTCATTTTATTAGAAAAATCGTATATTATATATATAATTGAAAATAATTCACGAAAAAATAGTTTTAATTAGTTAAAAATACCAAATAATTTGTAGAAATCATTTTTATACCTTAAATAACTATTAAAACCAATTAAATTACATTTTTAGCCAATTTAGGGTAAAATTACCAAAATACCCCTATATATATAAATATACTTAAATTACTTCAAAAATTCACCAAAAATTATACAATTATCCAAAATTAATTTTCTCAACATATTTATCAATAATATCAATAATTAAACTCAATTAACCAATTAATTTCAATTAAAAACATAATTAACCCTAATTTTCCAAAATTACATAAAATTCAATAATTCAAAATAAATACTTAGAAATTCATAAAAATTCCAAATAAATTCCTATAATTCATTTCAACACCTAATTTAACCATAAAACACAATTTCATAATTTAAATAATTAATTTCCAAAAATTAGAAAATAATATTAAAATATTCAAAAATACCCAAAAATCCAAAAAATCTCCAAAAATTCCACAAAAATTCACACATGTATATTAAGCTACTAGGATCAACATTTGTGAAGGGAGTTTTCATGAATCAATCAATTCAAAGCTCAAAAAAAATCAAAAACCCTAATGTGACCGAATTGGAAAATTCGAAACCTAAGCAATTCTAGACCATTTAAGCTCAAACCAAAGCTAGAATCACACTCACCGGAGCTCAAGGAGAAGAAAGAGACCAGCGGTGTCGAAAATGGTGGCCGGAATCGACGTGATCGACGGTGAAGAGAAGTTTGGCTTCTCCGGCCAAAACCGACTTCCAAGCACCGGAATCCGCTGCTACAGGTGGCGAGGAAGGCTGGAGAAGGTGGTGGCACACCGAACGGCACACCAACGGCAAGGGAACGGCACGGCAGTGACCGAAATGGCGAAGGGAATCTGTCGGGGAAGAAGAAGCTCACTCGGGGGCCAAAATGTAATTTTCCAAAGTTTTGGTTTTTAATGTATTATATGTATATATATATACTTTATACTATATATTAAAATAATATTAAATTACACACATTAAATATACACCACACACATATAATTTAATATTTTAATAATTTATACTAAATAAAAATAATTAAATAACAATAAAACTAATAAATAATTAATAAAATATTAGGGTAATATTAAACCCTAATTAAAAAAATATCGCACACATACACGGTGTTTAGTAATTTTAAAAATACGTATGAGTTCATGCAAGTCCGAAAATATATTTAAAATAATTAATAATAAATTATTTACGTAAAAATTTCCCCAAAAATGCAAGTCCCGGGAAAATTTTACGTAAAGCACTGTAAATAAGACACAGAAATTAAAATAGGTTTTAAATACATATCAACTCGTAAAAATATCATATATATTCAAAATTTATTAACACTGCATATCCCGGTACAGTGTAAAAATATTTTAAAAACACGGGATATTACAGTCTTCCCCCCTTATAAGAATTCGTCCCCGAATTCCAGAAAGAAAAGATTACAGGATCAAGAAGGAAAGAGATACGGGTAAGAAGCTCGCATCTCAGCTTCAGTCTCCCACGTATGCCCCTCGACTCTATCGCTATGCCATAGAGCCTTGACCATCGGAATCTGTTTCGGTTGCAACTGTCGAACTTGATAATCAACGATCGCCACAGGTTCTTCCACAAACGTCAGATCTTCACTCACTTTTACACTGTCAGGCTGCAACACGTGTGAAGGGTTTGAGATATACTTCCTCAACATCGAGATATGAAATACTGGATGCACCTGTGACATACTCGGAGGCAAATCCAACCGATATGCAACAGTGCCAACTCTCTCCAGAATCTCATACGGTCCAATGTATCTCGGTGCTAACTTACCCTTTCTGCCAAATCTCATAACACCCTTCATCGGAGATACCTTCAGAAAAATAAAATCTCCAACCTGAAACTCCACATCTCTGCACCTAGGATCCGCATAACTCTTCTGTCTGCTAATTGCAGTCTCTAATCTTCGCTTAATCATGGTGACTTTCTCTGCAACATCCTGAACCATCTCTGGTCCCGTCAAAGCTCTCTCACCAATCTCATCCCAACTCAACGGGGATCTACACTTCCTTCCATACAACGCCTCATACGGTGCCATGCCAATATTGCTATGGTAGCTGTTATTATATGCAAACTCAACAAGTGACAAATGATCATCCCAGCTACCTCCCAAATCCAGGACACACATACTCAACATATCTTCCAGTGTCTGGATCATCCTCTCAGACTGGCCATCTGTCTGAGGATGAAAAGCAGTACTGAAATCCAACCTAGTGCCCATCGCTTCCTGCAACTTCTGCAAAAAACGAGAAGTAAACACTGAACCTCTATCTGACACAATGGACACAGGTACTCCATGAAGGCATACGATATGCTTCACATACAACTTCGCCAATCTAGCTACAGAATATGTGGTTTTCACAGGCAAGAAATGTGCAGACTTCGTCAATCTGTCTACAATCACCCAGATGGAGTCGTATCCATCCTTCGAATGAGGTAAACCGACCACAAAATCCATAGCTATCCTTTCCCACTTCCACTCGGGAATAGGAAGAGGCTGAAGCTTCCCAGAAGGCTTCTGATTTTTGGCTTTCACTTGCTAACACATCAAACACTTAGCAACATAATCAGTGACATCTTTCTTCAATCCGTCCCACCAGTATAAATCTCTGATACTGTGGTACATCTTAGTAACACCTGGATGTACGCTATAAGCTGTAGAGTGTGCTTCCTCTAAAATCTCTTCCCTCAAATCATCCACATCAGGAACACACAATCTACCACTGATCCACAACACACCATCATCATCAAGTGTGAAATCAGTGAACTTCCCTACTCTGACATTCTCTGCAAGCTCTAACAAAATAGGATCTCGGCTCTGAGCTGCTTTAATTCTATCCCTCAGTACAAATCGTACTTTAAACTGAGCTAGCAGTCCACCTGATCTACTAATCTTCATCATCAGACCTTGATCCACCATCAGATGCAATTCCTGGATCAATGGTCTCCTCTCAACACTAATGTGAGCAAGACTACCTGAGGACTTTCTACTCAAGGCATCTGCTACCACATTAGCTTTACCCAGATGATATAAGATCTCACAATCATAATCCTTCAACAATTCTAACCATCTTCTCTGCCTCAAATTCAGATCTCGCTGCTGGAAAATGTACTTAAGGCTCTTGTGATCAGTAAATATCTCACAAGTCACCCCGTATAGATAATGTCTCCAAATCTTCAAAGCAAAGATCACTGCAGCCATCTCAAGATCATGTGTAGGATAGTTCTGCTCATGCTTCTTCAACTGCCTTGAAGCATAGGCTATCACCCTTCCATTATGCATCAATACACAACCAAGACCAACTCTAGAAGCATCACAGTAAACTGTGAACTTATCCACACTATTAGGCAAAGCTAACACTGGCGTTGTGGTCAACTTCTCCTTCAATAACTGGAAACTATTCTCACAAGCTTCTGACCACTCGAATCTAACATTCTTCTGAGTCAAGCGAGTCATAGGGGCTGCTATTCTAGAAAAATCCTGCACAAACTGCCTATAATACCCGGCTAAACCCAGAAAACTCTGAATCTCTGTGACTAAAGTAGGTCTAGGCCACTCAAATACTGCCTCAATCTTTTGTGGATCAACCTGAATACCTTCTTTAGACAATACATGTCCAAGAAAAGAAACACTCTCCATCCAGAAATCACACTTCAAGAATTTAGCATAAAGCTGATGATCTCTCAGTGTCTGTAGTACAATCCTCAAATGATATACATGCTCCTCCATACTCCTCGAATATACCAGTATATCATCAATGAAGACTACTATAAACTGATCCACATACGGTCTGAATACTCTGTTCATCAAGTCCATAAAAGCTGCTGGTGCATTAGTCAAACCAAAAGACATCACTAGAAACTCATAATGACCATATCGAGTGCGGAACGCTGTCTTAGGAATATCAGATTCACTGATATGCAGCTGATGATAACCCGACCTCAAGTCAATCTTAGAAAAGAACTGTACATCCTGTAGCTGATCAAACAAATCATATATCCTCGGAAGAGGATACTTGTTCTTCGCTGTCACCTTATTCAGCTCTCTGTAGTCAATGCACAGTCTCAGGGTACCATCCTTCTTCTTTACAAACAGGACTGGTGCACCCCAAGGAGAAATACTAGGTCTAATAAAACCTTTATCCAACAACTCTTGCAACTGTTCCTTCAACTCTTTCAACTCTGCAGGAGCCATTCGATAGGGTGGCATAGATATAGGAGTAGTACCTGGAACCACATCTATATAGAACTTAATCTCTCTGTGAGGTGGTAAACCTGGCAACTCCTCAGGAAAAACATCAGGAAACTCACAAGCAACAGTAACATTTGTGAGTGAAAACTTCTCCACTGACGTATCCCTGACCAATGCCAAATATCCTTGACAACCTTTCCTCAACAACTTCCTAGCCATAATAACAGAAATAAGATTCTGAGGTGCTGAACTCCTATCACCAACAAACTTAAAATCTTCTTCACCAGGAATTCTAAAAGTCACCTCCTTATTCCTGCAATCTACCACGGCGAAGTGCTGAGATAACCAATCCATTCCCAAAATAACATCAAACTCCATCACATCCAACAGAATCAAATCAGCGGGTAATTCTCTATCTCCCACGAGAACTGGATAACCAAAAAGAACAATATCGGTGTCCAAAGAATCGCTCAGAGGAGTGGCAACAGACAAAGGAAAAGCCATCCTCGAAGCTTGCAACAAGATTTAGAAGCAAAAACAGGAGAAATGAATGAATGCGTGGCACCCGGATCAAACAAAACCCAAGCATCCAGGTAACAAACAGAAATAATACCTGCCACGACTGCATTAGATGCCTGAGCATCTTGCTGAGTGAGATGGAAAACTCTGGCCTGACCTCGACCTCCCTGCTGACTGGTAGAAGCCTGGCCAACACCTCTGACACCTCCTCTAGTACCTCTACCATGACTCTGCTATGGAACAAACTGAGAGGAACTCTGATGCTGAGCTGGTGGTAACTGAAATGGCATGGGTGTAGCACTAGTGTAATATCCCGTGTTTTTAAAATATTTTTACACTGTACCAGGATATGCAGTGTTAATAAATTTTGAATATATATATGATATTTTTACGAGTTGATATGTATTTAAAACCTATTTTAATTATTGTGTATTATTTGCAGTGCTTTACGTAAAATTTTCCCGGGACTTTCATTTTCGGGGAAATTTTCACGTAAATAATATTATTAATTATTTTAAATATATTTTCAAACTTGCATGAACTCATACGTATTTTTAAATTATTAAACATCGTGTATGTGTGTAATATTTATTTAATTAGGGTTTAGTATTACCCTAATATTTTATTAATTATTTATTTGTTTTATTGTTATTTAATTATTTTTATTTAGTATAAATTATTAAAATATTAAATTATATGTGTGTGGTGTATATTTAATGTGTATAATTTAATATTATTTTAATAGATAGTATAAAGTATATATATATACATATAATACATTAAAAACCAAAACTTTGGAAAATTACATTTTGGCCCCCGAGTGAGCTTCTTCTTCCCTGACCGATTCCCTTCGCCGTTCCGGTCGCTACTGTGCCATTCCCTTGCCGTTGGTGTGCCGTCCGGTGTGCCACCACCTTCTCCAGCCTTCCTCGCTGCCTGTAGCAGTGGATTCTGGCGCCTGGAAGTCGGTTTTGGCCGGAGAAGCCGAACTTCTCTTCACCGTCGATCACGCCGATTCCGGCCACCATTTTTGACACCGCCAGTCTCTTTCTTCTCCTTGAGTTCCGGTGAGTGTGATTCTAGCTTTGGTTTGAGCTTAAATGGTCTAGAATTGCTTAGGTTTCGATTTTTCCAATTCGGTCACATTAGGGTTTTTGATTTTTTTGAGCTTCGAATTGATTGATTCATGAAAAATCCCTTCACAAATGTTGATCCTAGTAGCTTAATATACATGTATGAATTTTTTTGGAATTTTTGGAGATTTTTTGGATTTTTGGGTATTTTTGAATATTTTAATATTATTTTCTAATTTTCGGAAATTAATTATTTAAATTATGAAATTGTGTTTTATGGTTAAATTAGGTGTTGAAATGAATTATAGGAATTCATTTAGAATTTTTATGAATTTCTAAGTATTTATTTTGAATTATTGAAGTTTATGTAAATTTGGAAAATTAGGGTTAATTATGTTTTTAATTGAAATTAATTAGTTAATTGAGTTTAATTATTGATATTATTGATAAATATGTTGAGAAAATTAATTTTGGATAATTATACTATTTTTGGTGATTTTTTGAAGTAATTTTAGTATATTTATATATATAGGGGTATTTTGGTAATTTTACCCTAAATTGGCTAAAAATGTAATTTAATTGGTTTTAATAGTTATTTAAGGTATAAAAATGATTTCTACAAATTATTTGGTATTTTTAACTAATTAAAACTATTTTTCGTGAATTATTTTCAATTATATATATAATATAGGTTTTTCTAATAAAATGAGTTTTTATTGGTTTTTAATGTGTTTAAAGGTTAATTATGTAATTTCTACTTATAAAATGAATTTCTATGTTATAAGGATATTTTTGGTATTTCTGGAATTATTCTATGATTGTGGACCCCGGTCGGTAGACTGTAGTTTGGAGTCCGACCGAGGGGTTGTGGTTGAGTGTTGAGCTTGTTTTTTGAAGTGTATTTCTTTGCAGGGTCGGCTCTACTCTTTTTAGTAGAGAGATGTCCATTTTACAGGGGAGGTTCTGTCGGATTTTTGGTAGAATTCTCGTAAAACGTGATATCCGGTCGAACCCTGATATTGATTCTGTGTTTTATACTCTAGATTGAATTCTAGGATTTCTGTTAGGTTTATTTTGATGTTGGTTATTTATTGCTTGTTTAGTTGCGTCGAGACCGAGGGCTAGTGGACCAAGCCCGTCGGACCTGTCTCGTGGAGCGCACTAATTTGTGAGTTACTATACTATATATATATGCTTTAGGATGCATGATTTAGAAATATATGTTTTATTTTGATTAAAATGCATAAATAATATGATTTGTATTTAAGTATATTTTTGGTTTAGTTTTGGTATTTATTAAATTATATGCATGTTTTGTAAATAAAATATATTTAAAATGTTTTTAAATATATTTCTAGCTTAAGTTATAATTTGATTGAATTCATTTGACATATATATACTCGAAATATACCTGGTTTACTTTTGGTATATTTCCAGTATATATATGGTTTATGTTGTTATTTTATTGAAATTCATGCATCATTTATTTTTATGAATGGATGATTTATATTATTAATGAAGGATATTGATAGAACGTGCTACCTAGTGGGCAGCACTAGGACCGAGTACGTACCGGTACGCTTATAGCATTTAGGCTATATTACTAACCTATTTGTGGATATTGACTGGATATGATTATTTGATGTGTGAGATATGGTTTGGAGGTGTGATTGTTGGAGCTCGGTTGACCAAGTGTCTCGGGGCCAATCATACTGGCAGTCAGACTGCTGGAGCTCGGTTGACTTAGTGTCTTGGGGCCAGTCTATTGTCCAAATGGATTAAGTGGATATATTTGGAATAAGTGAGCCTGTATGGCTAGAGTGTTGTCTAACACTATTTCCGAGGTTGTGATATTCTAGGGTTCTATGTGATCCTTCATAAACTGTGATTTTCAATAAAATATATAAAAATGATTTTATTGCATCTGTGTGTAATTGCCTGTATATATATATTAGATATATACTGTTGACTGTATGCATTATCATTTAGTGTGTATGTATATATATTATAGTAATTCACTCAGTGAGGTCTGACTCCCCTCCGTTGACTATTTTTCAGGAGAGTCAACATCTTCAGACCTCAGTAGCAGGTCGATACGCCGGATTTCTTCCGCCCCGGCTTCTTTGTGTAAATTATTTACTTGAGTCTTATTTTTATAATCTAGACACTGCATTAGTTGTGAATTAAAGTGTAGGATTTCATGTATTTTATTTAAAGAGTTGTATTATATTGAAACTGGATTTGTACTGAAAGATTTTAAATATATGTGATGAGATGAGATTTGATTTAAATCGAGTGATGAGAAAGTTATTATTATATTTACGATTTTTATTTCCGCTGCATATAATATTGTTATTGTTATTATTGCATGTTTTATTTTATTTTTAGGCTTGCTACGAGTTTCGGATTTGAAAGAATTCCCGTTCCCTAGCGCCGGTCATGGCCCCTGTTTTGGGTCGTGACAACTAGCAATCGAATGCTGTGGGAATCATGGAATCTGCTGCTGCTGATACCCGGAATAAGGACACGATCTGGCAAAATGTCCTGTCTGCCCGCATCTGAAGCATGTCAGTGGTGTCAGATAACACGGTCCCTGATGGACTCTACCGTAAGTCTGGCAAACACTGGCTGCTGATCCAGAACTACGACCACTGCTGCTGCTCGAAGTACCTGACCCAAATCTGAATGATCTACGCTGACCTCCACGGCCATGTCTACTGCTCCGATGCACTCGCTGCTGCTGTCTCTGACTCTGCTGAGTCGGACCTCGCTGCTGACTACTCGATCCAATATGAAAACTCGAATATGGAGTAGCCTGCAATCCACTCGACTGAACTCCTAGCTGGTAATAATCAGGCATCGCTCCTTGCCTAACTAGCCTCAGCTCAATCTCCTTGGCTAACTCAATCACAGACTCGAGAGTAAGGCCTGCTGTAGGCATACCAGCAAAAGCTGAACCCAAACCAGAAACATATGTAGTGACTGCGAAATACTGATCTCGCATCAGATCCTCAGCATATCTATCTAGACGAAGAAACTCTCGGGTATACTCCTCTACAGATCGATCTCCCCGAGAAATACTGGTCAGTCGAAGACGATAGCTCAAACGAAGAGGCTCTGGATAGAATCTCCTCATAAATCGCTCTCGGAACTGAGCCCAGGTCATTGTCATTATATAGGGCTGGATCATCTGAATGAACCAATCTAGAGCTGGTCCCTCGACAGACAACTCAACGATCATAATCCGCTGGTACTCGGTATGAGCAGTCTGAGTCCTAGTCTCAATCGCATGCAGAAAATCTAACGGATCGGAAGTACCATCGAACGCAATCCTACCAACTCGGGCATAGAACAAAGTTGCCTCAGGGTCAGACATACCCTGCTGATAGGCAGGCTGAACAACTGGAGGCACAGGAACATCAAACTTAGGCTCAACAGGCTCCTCGTCCTGTAACTCTCTCTGCCTACGGTGACCTGCCGCTCCTCGAGGTCTACCTCTGCCACGACCTCTACGTCTAACTGGCTGCTCATGAGGTAAAACCTCATCCTGAAAAGACTCATCATCCTCGGCCTCAACGACCGGTGGAGCGACACGCGCTCGCCTCCTCATACTGAAAAGACAAACGGAAAGATTCAAACAAAACAGACAACGGAGGAATAACGCAGAAAACTAAAGCAAGAAATACTTATCAAGACATACTCAAACCTAATTCATTGCAGTAGTTCAACAGAAAACACAACTTTAAAACTAGGGCCATGACTCACATAACTAAGCCCTGACACAGAACTCCGCTCTGATACCAACTTTGTCACGACCCAAAATAAGGGCCATGACCGGCGTTAGGGAATGGGAATTCTTTCGAATCCGGAACCCGTAGCAAGCCTAAAAATAAAATAAAACATGCAATAATAACAATAACAATATTATATGCAGCGGAAATAAAAATCATAAATATAATAATAACATTTTCATCACTGGATTTAAATCAAATCTCATCTCATCACATATATAAAAAATCTTTCAGTACAAATCCAGTTTCAATATAATACATCTCTTTAAATAAAATACATGAAATCCCACATTTTAATTCACAACTACTGCAGTGTCTAGATTATAAAAATAAGACTCAAGTAAATAATTTACACAAAGAAGCCGGGGCGGAAGAAATCCGGCGTATCGACCTGCTACTGAGGTCTGAAGATGTTGACTCTCCTGAAAAATAATCAACGGAGGGGAGTCAGACCTCACTGAGTGAATTACTATAATATATATACATGCATACTAAATGACAATGCATACAGTCAATAATACATATCTAATATGTATATATACAGGCAAATTCACACAGATGCAGTAAAATCATTTTTATATATTTTATTGAAAACCACAGTTTATGAAGGATCACATAGAACCCTAGAATATCGTAACCTTGGAAATAGTGTTAGGCAACACTCTAGCCATACAGGCTCACTTATTCCAAAATATATCCACTTAATCCATTTGGACAGTAGACTGGCCCCGAGACACTAAGTCAACCGAGCTCCAACAGTCTGACTGCCAGTGTGATTGGCCCCGAGACACTTGGTCAACCGAGCTCCAGCAATCACACCCAAATCACATCACACATATCAATAATCACATTCAATCAATATCCACAAATAAGTTAGTAATATAGCCTAAATACTACCGGTATGTACTCGGTCCTAGTGCTGCCCACTAGGTAGCACGTTCTATCGATATCCTTCATTAATAAATATAAAACATTCATTCATAATTAAATGATGCATGAATTTTAATAAAACAACAATATAAACCATATATATACCGGAAATATACCAAAAGTAAAACAGGTATATTTCGAGTATATATATGTCAAATGAATCAAATCAAATTATAACTTAAGCTAGAAATATATTTAAAAACATTTTAAATATATTTTATTTACAAAAAATGCATATAATTTAATAAATACCAAAAATATACTTAAATACAAATCATATTATTTATGCATTTTAATCGAAATAAAATATATATTTCTAAATCATGCATCCTAAGCATATATATATAGTATAGTAACTCACCTAGTGTAATATCCCGTGTTTTTAAATATTTTTACACTGTACCGAGATATGCAGTGTTAATAATTTTTGTATATATATTACGATATTTTCAAGAGTTGATATGTATTTAAACTCTATTTTAATTATTGTGTATTATTTACAGTACTTTACGTAAAATTTTCCCGGGACTTGCATTTTCGGGGAAATTTTCACGTAAATAATTTACTATTAATTATTTCAAATATATTTTTGGACTTGCATGAACTCATGCGTATTTTTAAAATACTACATAAAGCCTATGTGTGTGTATATTTATTTAATTAGGGTTTAGTATTACCCTAATATTTTATTAATTATTTATTTGTTTTATTGTTATTTAATTATTTTTATTTAATATAAATTATTAAAATATTAAATTTTATGTGTGTGGTGTATATTTAATGTGTGTAATTTAATATTATTTTATTATATAGTATAAAGTATATATAAATACATATATACATTAAAAATTGTCAAAATTATAAAGTTTGGTTTATTTACGAAACTGCCACCAGAACCTCTTCTCCCTCCCGACCGTTTCCCTCGCCGTCCGGTCACTGCTACTGTCGATTTCTTGCCGTTGGTGTGCCGTCCGGTGTGCCACCACCTTCCTCTAGCTGTTCCGCCGCCTGCAGAGCTCATTTCCGGCGTCGGGGAAGCTTGATATCGCCGAAAGCCGAGAGTTTGCATTTTCTTCTTCCCTCGCGATTCCGACCACCGTTTTCAAAACCGCTGGTCTCTTTCTTCTCCTTGAGCTCTGGTGAGTGTGATTCTAGCTTTGGTTTGAGCTTAAATGGTTTAGATTTGCTTAGGTTTCGATTTTTCCAATTCGGTCACATTAGGGTTTTTGATTTTTTTTGAGCTTTGAATTGATTGATTCATGAAAAATACCTTTACAAATGTTGATCCTAGTAGCTTAATCTACATGTATGAATTTTTGTGGAATTTTTGGAGATTTTTTGGATTTTTGGGTATTTTTGAATATTTTAATATTATTTTCTAATTTTAGGAAATTAATTATTTAAATTATGAAATTGGGGTTTATGGTTAAATTAGGTGTTGAAATAAATTATAGGAATTTATTTGGAATTTTTATGAATTTCTAAGTATTTATTTTGAATTATTTGAGTTTATGTAATTTTGGGAAAATTAGGTTAAATATGTTTTTATTTGAAATTAATTGGTTAATTGAGTTTAATTATTGATATTATTGATAAATGTGTTGAGAAAATTAATTTTTGGATAATTATATTATTTTTGGTGAATTTTTGAAGTAATTATAGTATATTTATATATATAAGGGCATTTTGGTAATTTTACCCTAAATTGGCTAAAAATGTAATTTAATTGGTTTTAATAGTTATTTAAGGTATAAAAATGATTTCTATAAATTATTTGATATTTTTAACTAATTAAAACTATTTTTCGTGAATTATTTTCAATTATATATATAATATACGGTTTTTCTAATAAAATGAGTTTTTATCGGATTTTACCATATCTCCAACTAGAAATGAAACATCCTTCCTTTTGGGGTCAGCATAACTCTTCTTCCTACTGAATGTTGTCCTCAACGTCTGCTGAATGATGGAGACTTTCTCAGAAGTAATATGCACCAACTCTAGACCTGTCAACCGTCTCTCACCAATTTCCTAACATAAAGGTTAATATGAACCCTAAAAGGGATCAAAAGTGCTCGAATATGAAGAATTCAAGCTATACCAAACTGATACGAACCCTACCTATAACAGAGATAGAACGCGCATCCAACTTTGAATATTAGCCCAAGATCGTCAAGATAAGGTTGTGAAGATGGAGCTAAACCCCTTGCTTATTAATTTGAAGCAAGATACTTAGCTATTATAAGATGAACAATCACACAATTCTAAGTTTAATCTAACCTAGCAATTGTAATGAAAGGTAGAAGTGAAACAATTCAAGTAAACTTGCAAAGTTTCAAAAGAACAAAGTTTAAGGAAAAACCTTACTTTTTAATATTTCAATACTAACCCTAAAAGGGATCAAAAGTGCCCGAATATGAAGAATTCAAGCTAATTAGCTTAATTTCCTATTCTGAAATTAATTAGCTTGATTGGACGAATTTTGATTTATTTTCTTATTTTGGAGTCAATAAGGAAGATTCAAGAAGATTCTAGAAGATGTGAGAAGATTCAAGAATATTCCAAGTCAAAGTCAATAAGTCAAAGTCAAAGTCAAATAGTCAATAAGTCAAAGTCAATGGTCAATGGTCAACATATGACATGGCATGTGACATGGCATGCTTGAATGCTTAGTTGTCATGAGTTGTCATTTCGCTTAGTTGTCATGAATTGTAATGAGTTGTCAATTTTGACTTTTCAAAGATGAGTTGTCATTAGTTGTCTTATTTTAAAGGAAATCTCCTTAATTAAGGATTTTCCTATATAGGTATCTTTGGGAATAAGGAATAAAACCTTTTCCTTCAAGGAATAGGTTGTTTACATGCCTATATAAGGGCTACAAACATGTAAAACGAATTTTGAAAAAAAAAGAAGATTGAAATATTAAAAGTAAGGTTTTTCCTTAAACTTTGTTCTTTTGAAACTTTGCAAGTTTACTTGAATTGTTTCACTTCTACCTTTCATTACAATTGCTAGGTTAGATTAAACTTAGAATTGTGTGATTGTTCATCTTATAATAGCTAAGTATCTTGCTTCAATTTAATAAGCAAGGGGTTTAGCTCCATCAACACAACTATCCTTGATGATCCTTGGGCTAATATTCAAAGTTGGATGCGCGTTCTATCTCTATTATAGGTAGGGTTCGTATCAAAGGTGATATACACTTCCTACCATACAGTGCTTCATACGAAGCCATCTCAATACTTGCATTATAACTACTGTTATATGTGAATTCAATCAGTGGCAAATATTATCCCATTGACCTCCAAAATCCATCACGCACATTTGGAGCATATCCTCTAAAGTTTGAATGGTCCTCTCAGACTGACCATCAATTTGAGGATGGATGTTGTGTTGAAGTCAAGTCTGGTACCCAATACCTTATGCAACTCTTGCCAGAAAACTGATGTTAAAGTGGCTCCTTTGTCAGATATTATGCTCACTAGAACTCCATGAAGACAAACAATTCTACTGACATACAACTGTGCCAACATGTCAGTGGAGTATGTCTTTTTAATTGGTAGAAAGTGAGCTGACTTAGTTAACTTGTTAATGATCACCTAAATAGCATCAAACCCACTTGTCATCCGAGGCAAACCAATGGCAATCATATCCCACTTCCACTCTAGGATAGGCATGGGCTGTAATAATCCTAAGGGCCTCTAATGCTCTAGTTTCACCTGCTGACATATAAGACACTTGGATACAAATTTTGCAACATCCTTCTTTATTCCATTCCACCAATGTGTATCCTTTAAATTATGATACATCTTGGTAGAACCTGGATGAATACTGTAAGTAGAAAAATATGGCTCTTCTAAGATCTCTTTCCTCAGATCATTAACACCTAGCACACACAACTGAGTACCCAAGCGTAGAACTCCCTCATTGTCAATCACAAACTCTCTGGATTGACCTTGTTGCACCTCAAACATAATTCTCTATAACTATGGGTCCCTTCTTTGAGTTTCCTTAACTCTATCCAAGTACACAAACCGTACTTTAAATTGAGCTAAAAGGAACTTTTTAGTCACTTTCCACTGCAAACCCTGATCAATCAGCTCATGCAACTCCTGAATAATTGGTCTCCTCTCAGTACTAATATGGGCAAGACTACCTGCTGATTTTCTACTCAACGTATCAGCTATTATATTAGCCTTGCTTGGATGATAAAGAATCGAATAATTGTAGCCTTTCAGAAGTTTCATCCATCTTCTTTGCCTTAAGTTTAAATCCCTATGCTCGAAGATACACTTAAAGCTCTTATGGTCAATGTATATCTCACAAGTGAGACCGTATAGGTAATGCCTCCAAATCTTCAGTGCGAATACAACTGCTGCCATTTTTAGATCATGAGTGGGAAATTCTGCTCGTGCTTCTTCAATTGCCTCAAAGCATAAGCAACCACTTTGCCATTCTGCATTAGCACTCATCTTAAACCTATAGGAGAAGTGTCATAATACACCATGTATCCATTATCATCAAAAGGTAATGTCAGTACTGGAGTTGAAGTCAATAAATCCTTAAGCAATTGGAAATGCTCCTCATATCTATTAGTCCACACAAATCTAACATTCTTTTGGGTTAGTCTAGTCAAACAAGTGGAAATCTTAGAGAATCCTTCATAAATCTCCTATAATAGTTGCTAAACCTAGAAAACTTCTCAGTTCAGTAACCGTTATAAGTCTTAGGCATTTAGTGATCGCCTCTATCTTCTTGGGATCCACTTGAATGCCATCTTTAGACACCACATGGCCTAAGAATGCCACTTGGTCTAACTAGAACTCACATTTTAAAAACTTAGCATACAACTGGTGCTCTCTCAAAGTTTGCAGCACCAATCTCAGATGCATTGCATGCTTTGCCTTATTCTTGGAATAGACCAGAATATCATCAATAAACACAATCATAAATCTGTCCAAGTATGGCCTAAACACCCTGTTCATCAAGTCCATAAAGGCTGTTGGGGCATTAGTCAACCCAAAGGACATAACTAAGAACTCATAGTGGCCATATCTAATATAAAATGTTGACTTGGGTACATCCTCACTTCTAATCCTTAGCTGATGATACCTAGATCTCAAGTCAATCTTAGAGAAATGTTGAGCTCTTTGTAACTGAAGAATAAATCATCAATCCTGGGGAGTGGATACTTGTTCTTAATAGTAATCTTATTCAGTTGTCTGTAGTCAATATAGAGTCAAAGACTACCATCCTTCTTCTTTACAAAGAGAATCGGAGCACCCCAAGGAGATGTACTAGGCTGAATAAACCCCTTATCTAATAATTCCTGCAATTGCTCTTTTACTCCTTCATCTCTACAGGTGCCATCCTATAAGGTGGCATAGAGATAGGATCTATACCTGGCACAACATCAATACAGAATTCTATCTCTCTATCCGATGGAAATCCAGGTGACTCCTCTAGAAAAACATCTGTGAATTCACGTACTACTGGTACCCTTTCCACTGATTCCATTTCTACTTGAACATCTCTAACTACAGCTAGATAGCCCTAACATCCTCTACTAAGCATCTTCCTAGCTGTAATGGTAGAAATAAGGATACGAGATATGGAACTCTTAGTACCTATGAATCTGAATTCCTCATCACCAGGAATCCTAAAAATTACTTCCTTTGCTCAATAATCCATAGAAGCATAATACTAGGATAACCAGTCCATTTCCAGAATCACATCAAACTCAATCACATCTAGAAGGTCTAAGTCTGCCAATAATTCTCTACCCTCTACTAACACGGGATAAGATGGAAAGAAAATGTCTGTCTCCAACTCATCACTAAGTAGAGTCGAAATAGACAAAGGAAAACTCATATTGGAAGGAAGATAAGCCACTTTCGAAGTAAACAAAGGAGATACAAATGAACATGTAGCACTCAGATCAAATAAGACTCTAGCCTCATAACAATATACTGGAATAATACCTGCTACCACAGTGTTGGATGCCTGCGCATCCTGAGGAGTCAAAGTGAAGACCCTAGCCTGACCACGTCCTGGCTATTGTGAGGTGAATGGCTGAGTCTGTCCTCTGCCTCAACCCTGCTGACTCGCATACTGCATCAGCCGCTATTGAGGGTACATGGGTGCCTAATACTGCTGAGGCACCTACTGCAAGGGCTGGACAACAGAAGGTGAAGATCCCTGAGTAAATGATGTCTGGAATCCATAGTTCGAACAAGGTCTAGTAAAATGTCCAAACTGACCACATCTAAAACACGCTCATGGCATCAAGTGACAAGGACCCTGATGCACTCATCCACATGTGGCACACGCACTAGCTCCAGACCCAGAACTGCCATGCCTAGAGCTTTGTCCACTACTGCTACTAGCACTACCACCAAATCTAGCAACCCTACTACTCCTGCGATCTTGAGTAAGGCGGTGCCTACCAGTCTGATGTTCCCTGAACTGTCTACTTTGCTGAGAAGGACCTGCTGACTGAGAACTTGAGCTACCTATCTAAAATTCTGGTTGTTGCACCCTCTGGACAAGTTTGATAATGCCACTATCATAAGGGTCATGTATGGTGTCATGCCGGATGTGTCTCCACTCCAGCTGTTCTCGCCTCCTCTACAACACTCTCCAGACTATGACCCTTTGGTCGAATACTGATATAGGCTGGGCCTAATCCAATCACATATAGCTCAATTGCTCTGGCGACATCCTATCTCACATCCTCAACATGTCTCATCAGTCTATAGAACTCCCGAGTATAGTCCTTAACTGATCGATCTCTCCTATAAATATTAAGCAGCTACCATCTGTAGTTCTCTTGCATAGACAAAGGACAGAAGAATCTCATAAACTGCTCCTTAAATCCCAACCATGTCATCATTGTCATGAAAGGTTGAATGGACTATATAAACCAGTCCTGAGCTGCTGCTGAGACTGATAGCTCCACAATCATAATCCTCTGGTAGTCAGAATACCCAGATCTGGTCCTGGACTTAATGGTATTAATGGTATCCAATACGTCCCTAGTACCATCAAAGTGAACTCACCCCACTCTAGAATATAACAAGGCTGCATCAGCATCTGACATCTCTTGAGTCTATCACTGAAGCATCTGCTGCACAATGGGCATCACCTGATTAAGAGCTACCATGCCGTGGATAATACCCACCATACCAGCTGCAAAAGCTATAGGATCCTCTACTAGAATTTGAGGCTCTACCGGAGGCTGATCCTACCTCTAAGCTGCTGCCACTCTAGCTCTGCCCCTACCTTTACCTCTACCCCTACCTCTAGGTTGAGGGGTAGGATAGAAAATCTCATCCTAAAATGACTGCTCACCGTCATCAGGTTCTACATTAGGGGCATTTCGAGCACGCCTCATTCTGAAAAGACAAGAAAACCAAGATTCAAAACAAGATAGGAATACACTTAGATACTGAATCCAAAAGATAAGAAATCAACAAACAACGTTTAACAACCTAAGTATCGCAGTATTATGAGAAAAAGGCAGACATCGACAGTTAAAAGCATGAAAAATGAGCCAAAGCTCTGATACCAACTTTGTCATAACCACCCAGGGGCATGTGATTGACACTAGGGAATGGGAAAGCATAAAGCTATCGAAACCCGTAGTAAGCCTCAAAAGAAAAATGCGAAATATTTAAACTTTGAAACCTTACAATAAATAATTAAATCACAATGCACATTATCAAACTGATTTTTCTCAATATAATTTCAACCATAATATCATAGTGCATAAAATAAATAAACATCAGTTATACAAATAATGTCTCAGTACATAATATTCAACTTAAAATATACAGTTATACAGTTCTCTACTACAGTACACGAAAATAAATACAACACAACTAAGTAGACCTACGTAGAATAGCCAATGACGAAGCTGCATGATGAAGAGAAGTAGGCCTAACAGAAAAATCTCAAACTCCTGAAAAAAAATAAATTGAGGGGAGTCAGACCTCACTGAGTAAGTTAATAAAGAAATGAATGCGGTTTGAAAATCTCCTTAAAAATAAATTTTTATAGAAATATAATATAATTATAATTTTATTCAAACCATTTGATATACATATAATAAATCCATTTTTCAAAGGGAAGAAATAAATATTTAAATGTTTTTTAAAACATTTAAGTATAAAAATTTAGTAGAATCCGATTTATCAATTTATATAACAGTCATATTACTCACTTATATCGAAATAAATATTTAAATGCTTTTTAAAACATTTAAGTATAAAAATTTAGTAGAATCCGATTTATCAATTTATATAACAGTCATATTACTCACTTATATCCAAGACTGCCAGATCCCTAGACCAAAGCATCACCAGGATACACAGCCGTAGTCATATCACTTAATCCAATATCACTGGCGGTGTCCGAGAGCAAAGCATCACCAAACCATCGGCCCCAGTGATTTAATAAATAATAATCCAAATTATACTGGCGATGTCCAAGAGCAAAGCATCACCAGACCTTTGGCCATAGTATTTATTAAATAAATAAATATTATACTACTGGCGGTGTCCGAGAGCAAAGCTGTCACGACCCAAAACAGGGGCCATGACCGGTGCTAGGGAACGAGAATTCTTTCAAATCCGGAACCTGTAACAAGCCTTAGAATAAATAAAAACATGCAATAATAATAATAACATAAATAAAATAACTTGCAGTGGAAATAAAACTCATAAATAAAATAAATATAATCCATTAACTCATTTAAACAAACAAACTCATCCTCATATATGAATAATCTTTTAATACAAAACCCAATTCATATCATAAAAATACATATCTCATATAACATAGTACATAAATCCCACAACTGACTACAACTACTACAGTGTCTAGATTATAAAATAAAATCAAGGAAGCACTTTACATAGTGAAGCCAGGGCGGAAGAAATCCGGCGTATGGGTCTGCTACTAAGGTCTGAAGACGTAGACTCTCCTGAAAAATAATCAACGGAGGGGAGTCAGACCTCACTGAGTGAATTGTTATAATATATATACATGCATAGTTAAATGACAATGCACGCATTCAATAGTATATAAAATAAATATATATACAGGAAAAATCACACAAATGCAGCAAAATCATTTTTTTATATATTTTATTGAAAAAAATATCCATTTATGAAGGATCAAATAGAACCCTAGAAAATCGCAACCTCAAATAGTGTTAGACAACACTCTAGCCATACAGGCTCACTTATTCCAAATAAGTTCACTTGTTCCATTTGGACAGTAAACTGGCCCCAAGACACTTGGTCAACCGAGCTCCAGCAGTCTGACTGTCAGTGTGATTGGCCCCGAGACCCCTGGTCAACCGAGCTCCAGCAATCACACTCAAATAACATCACACATCAAATAAATCAATTTGATCATAAACCACAAATAGGTTAGCAATATAGCCTAAATGCTATCAGCGTACCGGTACGTACTCGGTCCTAGTGCTGCCCACTAGGTAGCACGTTCTATTGATATCCTTCATTTATTATATAATACATACATTCATAAATAAATGATGCATGAGATTGAGTAAAATAGCAACATAAACCATATATATACTAGAAATATACCAAAAATAAACCAGGTATATTCCGAGTATATATACGTCAAATAAATTCAATTAAATTACAAAATAAACTAGAAATAAACCATGAATATACCTAAAAAAATTTTAAGAATAATTTATTAATAAAGCATGCATATAGTTTAAAATATACCAAAATAAACCTAAGTAATTATTAAACCATGTATGCATATTTTATAAAAGAAAACATACATTTCTAAAAACATGCATTCTAGAACACGTATATATAAAATAACAACTCATTGTTATTGTGCTCCTCGAGAAGGGTCCGACGGGCTTGGTCCATTAGGCCTCGGTCTCGGTGCAACTAAACAAACAAATGATAACATGACATTAGAATAAATCTAGTAGAAATTCTAAAGATTCGATTTAGAATCTTAGACACGGAATTAGAATAAGAATTTGATCGGACATCACGTTTTACGAGAATTCTATCAAAAATCCGACAGAACCTCCCCTGTAAAACGAACATCTCTCTACTCAAAGAGTAGAGCGAGTCCTACAAAGAAACACACTTCGAATATACGCAGAACACAATCCCTCGGTCGGACTCCAAACTACAATTTCACCGACCAAGGTCCACAATTCACGGAATAATTACAGAAATACCGAAAATGCCCTTTAATATTAAAAATACATTTTATAAATCCAAATTACATAATTAACCCTAAAACACATTAAAAATCGATAAAAACCCATTTATTTAGAAAAATCGTATATTATATATAATTTGAAAATAATTTACGAAAAATAGTTTTAATTAGTTAAAAATACTAAATAATTTGTAGAAATCATTTTTATACCTTAAATAACTAGTAAAACCAATTTAATTATATTTTTAACCAATTTAGTGTCAAATTACCAAAATACCCCTAGTTACGTAAATTCACTAAAATTAAAAAAAATTCACCAAAAATAGTATAATTATTCAAAATTAAATTTCTCAACATATAATTCAATAATATCAATAAATATACTCAATTGAGCAATTAATTTCACTAAAACACATAATTAACCTAATTTTCCCAAAATTACATAAACTAAATAAATTTCAAATAATTATATAAAATTCACAAAAATTACAAATAAATTTCTAAAATTCATTTTAACACCTATAAACACCATAAAACATAATTTTATAATTTAATTAATTAATTTTTAAAAATTAGAAAATATTAATAAAATAATAAAAAATTCACAAAAATCAAAATAAATCCAAAAAATTCTACAAAAATTCACAAAGCTAGATTAAGCTACAAGGATTATGTTTATGAAGGAAGATTGCATGAATCAACCAAATCGAAGCTAAAAAAAATAAAAAATCCTAAATGGCCAAAAATGCAAAATCGAAGCCTAGGGAAATCTAGACCATTTTAAGTGAAATAAAGCTTGGAAATTGACTCACCGGAGCTCAAGGAGAACATAGAGACTGGTGGTGTTCAAAATGGTGGCCAGACAAAGGAGAACGAAGTTGGTGTTGATTCTCGGATTGTCGGCCAAACAACGCTGGAAATGGAGGCTTCAGGTGGTGGAGGAAGCTTGGGAGGGTGGTGGTTGGCTGGGAGGCACACCGATGGGAAGAGAATGGCGTGACAATGGCTGGATTCGTGAGGAAGATGATCAGGAGGGAGAGGGAGTAGTCAATGGCAATCTTGTAAATATTGTAAACTTTATATTTATTAATAATATTTTATGTATATATGTGTATATATATCTAACTTTTATTATTTTAATATGTAATTTAATACACACAAATAATATCCACCACACACTTTAATAATAATATATTTATACATATACACATTTAATTAATTACTATTAAAACTATATATTATAATTTAATTTAATTAAATAACCTTAATTTTTATTTAAATGCATGTACGTATATGTATTTTATTAACACTTTAAAATCACGCATGAGCTCATGCAAATTCATAAAACTATTTCAAATAATTAATATTTATTTATTTACGTTTTAATTTCCTCAAAAATAAAATTCCCGAGAAAATTTTACGTAAAAGACTCAAAATAATTAAAAATAATTAAAAATGTCTTTAACAAATAACAAACTCATCAAATAATAATAAATATCTATAAAAATTATTAACATTGCATATCCCGATGCAGTTTAAAATTATTTAAAAACTCAGGATATTACAGTCTTCCCCCCTTACAAGAATTTGTTCCCGAATTCCAGAAAAGAATAAATGCAATTAAGAAGGGAAGAGATATGGGTAAGAAGCTCGCATCTCAGCTTCAGTCTCCCATGTATGCTCCTCAACTCTGTTGCTACGCCACAGAACCTTGACCATCGGAATCTGTTTCAAATGCAACTGTCGAACTTGAAAATCAATGATCGCCATAGGTTCTTCCACAAATGTTAGGTCTTTATTCACTTCCACGCTGTTGGGCTGCAGAACGTGTGAAGGGTCTGAGATATACTTCCTTAGCATCGAGATATGAAACACCGGATGCACTTGTGACATACTCGGGGGCAAAGCCAACCGATATGCAATAGTGCCAACTCTCTCTAAAATCTTGAACTTTTCGATATATCTTGGTGCTAACTTACCCTTTCTACCAAATCTCATCAGAACCTTCATCAGAGACACCTTCAGGAAAACAAAGTCTCCAACCTAAAATTCCACACCTCTGCGCCTAGGATTCGCATAGCTCTTCTACCTACTAATTGTGGTCTCTAATATGTGCTTAATCATGATGACTTTCTTTGCAGCATCTTGAATCATCTCAGGTCCAATCAAAGCTCTCTCACCAATCTCATCCTAACTCAGAGGGGATCTACACTTCCTTCCATACAGCGCCTCATATGGTGCCATGCCAATATTGCTATGGTAGCTGTTATTATACGCAAACTCTACGAGTGGCAAATGATCATCCCAGCTACCTCCCAAATCCAGAACACACATCCTCAACATATCTTCCAATGTCTGGATTGTCCTCTCAGATTAACCATTTGTTTGAAGATGAAAAGCAGTACTGAAGTCCAACCTAGTGCCCATCGCTTCTTGCAACTTCTGCCAAAAACGTGAGGTAAACACTAAACCTTTGTTTGACACAATGGACACAAGTACTCCATGAAGGCACACAATATGCTTCACATACAGCTTTGCCAATCTAGCTACAGAATAGGTGGCTTTCACAAGCAAGAAATGTGCAGACTTGGTCAACTTGTCTACAATCACCTAAATGGAATCATATCCATCCTTAGAATGAGGTAAACCAACCACAAAATCCATAGCTATCCTTTCCTACTTCCATTCGGGAATAGGAAGAAGCTGAAGCTTCCTAGAAGGCTTATGATGTTCAGCTTTCACTTGCTGACATGTGAAGCACTTAGCAACATAATCAGTGACATCCTTCTTCAGTCCGTCCCACCAATACAAGGCTCTGATACTGTGGTACATCTTAGTGACACCCGGATGTACGCTATAGGCTGTAGAATGTGCTTCCTCTAGGATCTCTTCTCTCAAATTATCCACATTAGGAACACACAATCTACCACTGATCTACAATACACCGTCATCATTGAGTGTGAAATCAGTGAACTTCCCTGCACGTACATTCTTTGCAAGCTCTTTTAGAATAGGATCTCGGCTCTGAGCTGCCTTAATCCTATCTCTTAGTACATATCACACCTTAAATTGAGCTAGCAATCCGCCTGACCTACTAAGCTTCATCATCAGACCTTGATCCACTAACAGATGTAACTCTTGGATCAACGGTCTCCTCTCCACACTAACGTGAGCAAGACTGCCTGAGGACTTCCTACTCAAGGCATTTGCTATCACATTAGCCTTGCTTGGATGATATAAAATCTCACAGTCATAATCTTTCAACAGTTCCAACCATCTCCTCTACCTTAGATTCAGATCTCTCTACTGGAAAATGTACTTAAGGCTCTTGTGATCAATAAAAATCTCACAAGTCACCCTGTACAGATAATGTCTCTAGATCTTGAGAGTAAAGATCACTACAGCCATCTCAAGGTCATGTGTAGGATAGTTATGCTCATGCTTCTTCAACTGCCTCGAAGCATAGGCTATCACCCTACCATTCTATATCAACACACAACCAAGGACAACTCTAGAGGCATCACAATAAACTGTGAACTTGTCTACACCGTTAGGCAAAGCTAACACTGGAGCTGTGGTCAACTTCTCCTTCAACAACTGAAAATTATTCTCACAAGCTTCTGACCACTCAAATCTAACATTTTTCTGAGTCAAGCGAGTCATAGGGGCTGTAATTCTGGAAAAATCTTGTACAAACCTCCTATAATACCCGGCTAAACCCATAAAACTCCGAATCTCAGTAATAGAAGTTGGTCTAGGCCACTCAAACACTGCCTCAACCTCATATGGATCAACCTAGATACCCTCTTTAGACACCACGTGTCCAAGAAAAGAAACACTCTCTATCCAAAAATCACACTTCGAGAATTTAGCATAAAGCTAACGTTCTCTCAGTGTCTGCAGTACAGTCCTCAAATGATATACATGCTCCTCCATACACCTCAAATACACTAGTATATCATCGATGAAGACTACCATAACTGATCCACATACGGTCTAAATACCCTATTCATTAGGTCCATAAAAGCTGCTGGGGCATTAGTCAAGCCAAAAGACATCACCAGAAACTCATAATGGCCATAACGAGTGCAGAATGCCATTTTAGGAACATTGGCTTCACTGATCCGTAGCTGATGATAACCCAACCTCAGATCAATCTTGGAAAAGAACTGTGCACCTTGTAGCTGATTAAACAAGTCATCTATCCTCAGGAGAGGATACTTGTTCTTCACTGTCACCTTGTTCAGCTCTCTATTGTCAATGCACAGTCTTAAGGTACCATCCTTCTTCTTAACAAACAGGACTGGTGGACCCTAAGGAGAAATCCGGGTCTGATGAAACCCTTATCCAACAACTCTTGCAACTGCTCCTTCAACTCTTTCAACTCCACAGGAGCCATTCTGTAGGGTGGCATAGATATAGGAGTAGTACCTGGAACCACATCTATACAGAACTCAATCTCTCTGTGAGGTGGTAAACCTGATAACTCCTCAGGAAAAACATCAGGAAACTCACAGGCAATAGGAACATCTATGAGTGACAACTTCTCCACTGAAGTATCCCTGACTAATGCCAAATATCCTTGACAACCTTTCCTCAATAACTTCCTAGTTGTAATAGCAGAAATAAGATTCTGAGGTGCTGAACTCCTATCACCCATAAACTTAAATTCTTGTTCACCAGGAATTCTGAAAGTCACCTCTTTATTCTGACAATCTACCATGGCATAGTGCTGAGATAACCAATCCATACCCAAAATAACATCAAACTCCATCACATTCAATAGAATCAAGTCAGTAAATAATTCTCTACCTCCCACGAGAACTGGACAACCAGAAAGAACAATATCGGTGTCCAAAGAATCACTTAGAGGAGTGGCGACAGACAAAGGAAAAGCCATCCTCGAAGCTTGCCAATAAGACTTGGAAGTAAAAATAGGAGAAACAAACAAATGCATGGCACCCAGATCAAACAAAACCCATGCATCCAGGTAACAGACAGAAACAATACTTGCCATGACTACATTGGATGCATGAGCATCCTGCTGAGTAAGATGAAAAACTCTGGTCTATCCTCGACCTCCCTGCTGACTAGTAGAAGCCTGGCCAACACCTTTGGCACCTCTACCATGACCCAACTAGGGAACAAGCTGAGTGGAGCTCTGATGCTACGTTGGAGGCAATTGAAAAGGAAGGGGTGCAACACTAGCAATTGACTGTTGTGGAAATCATGGAATCTGCGGTTGTTGATACTCGAAATAAGGACATGATCTAGCATAATGTCCTATCTGCCCGCATTTGAAGCACATCAGCGGTGTCATGTAACATGGTCCCTGATGGACTCTACCGTATGTCTAGCATACACTGGTAGCTGACCCGGAACTACATCCATTATTGCTACTCGAAGCACCTGACCCGAGTCTGAATGGTCTACGCTGACCTCCATGGCCATGTCTATTGCTCCGATGTACCCACTGCTACTATCTTTGACTCTGCTGAGCTGGACCTCTCTGTTGACTACTCGAACCAATATGAAAACTCGAATACGGAGTAGTCTGAAATCAATTTGACTAAACACCCAGCTGGTAATAATCAGGCATAGCTCCCTGCCTGACTAGCCTCAGCTCAATCTCTTTGGCCAACTCAATAACAGATTCTAGAGTAAGGCCTGCTGTAGGCATACCAGCAAATGCAAAACCCAAACCGGTGACATAGGTAGTGACTACGAAATACTGGTCTCACATAAGATCCTTTGCATATCTACCCAGCCGAAGAAACTCTCAGGTATACTCCTCTACTGATTGATCACCGCGAGATATACTAGTCAATCTGAGACGATAACTCATGCGAAGCGGCTCTAGACAAAATCTCCTCATAAATTGCTCTCTGAATTGAGCCCAAGTCATCATCATCATGTAAGGCTGGATCATTTGAATGAACCAATCCAGGGATGGTCCCTCAATAGACAGCTCGACGATCATGATCCGCTGGTACTCGGTGTGAGTAGTCCGAGTCTTAGTCTCGATCACATGTAGAAAATCCAACAGATCAGAAGTCCCATCAAAAGCAATCTTGCCAACTCTGGCATAGAACAGAGCTGCCTCAGGGTTAGACATACTCTGCTGATAGGCAGGCTAAACAAGCTAAATGACTGGAGGTATAGGAATATCCTCATATTCAGGCTCTACAGGCTCCTCATCCTGTATCTCTCTCTATCTACAGTGACCTGCAGCTCCTCGAGGTCTACCTCTGCCACGACCTCTGAGTCTAACTGGCGGCTCAAGAGGTAAAACCTCATCTTGAAAGGACTCATCATCCACGGCCTCAACGACCGGTGGAGCGACACACACTTGCCTCCTCATTCTGAAATGACAAACAGAAGGATTCAAACAAAACAGACAACAGAGGAATAACGTAGAAAACTAAATCAAGGAATGCTCATCAAGACATACTCTGTCACGACCCAAAACAGGGGCCATGACCGGCACTAGGGAACGGGAATTCTTTCGAATTCGGAACCCGTAGCAAGCCTTAAAATAAAATAAAACATGCAGTAATAATAATAACATAATTAAAATATTTTGTAGTGGAAATAACATCATAAATAATTAAATAATAATCCACTACGGGATTTAAATCAACAACCTCATCTCATATATACAAATAAACTTTTAATATAAATCCAATTCAAATCCTTAAAATATACAACTCACACAATATAGTACATAACCCTTTAATAATTTTTACAACTACTGCAGTGTCTAGATCATAAAAATAAAACTCAGGTAAGCAGTTTACATAATAAAGTCGGGGTGGAAGAAATCCGGCGTACGGGTCTGCTACTGAGGTCTGAAGACGATGACTCTCCTGAAAAATAATCAACGGAGGGGAGTCAAACCTCACTGAGTGAATTGTTATAATATATATACATGCATACGAAATGACAATGCACACAGTCAATAGTATATATAATAAATATATATACAGGAAAATACACAGATGTAGCAAAATCATTTTATATATATATTTTTTTGAAAATCACTGCTTATGAAGGATCAAATAGAACCCTAGAAAATCGCAACCTCAAAACAGTGTTAGACAACACTCTAGCCATACAGCTCACTTATTCTAAATTTATTCACTTGTTCCATTTGGACAGTAGACTGGCCCCAAGACACTAAGTCAACCGAGCTCCAGCAGTCTGACTGTTAATGTGATTGGCCCCGAGACACTTGGTCAACTGAGCTCCAGCAATCACACTCCCAAATCATATCACACATCAATTAATCAAATCCAATCAATATCCACAAATGGTTAGTAAGATAGCCTAAATGCTATCAGCGTACTGGTACGTACTCGGTCCTAGTGTTGCCCACTAGGTAGCACGTTCTATTGATATCCTTCATTTTAAATATAAAACATACATTCATAAAAATAAATGATGCATGTAATTGAATAAAATGTCAACATAAACCATATATATACTAGAAATATACCAAAAGTAAATCGGGTATATTTCGAGTATATATACTTCAAATAAATCCAATATAATTCAAATAAACTAGAAATATATTTAAAAACATTTTAAATATAAATATTTAATAAAGCATGCATATAATTTAAAATATATAAAAAATAAACCAAAAATAAACTTAAGTACTAATTAAATCATTTATGCATATTTAATCAAAATAAAACATATATTTTTAAAATCATGTACCCTAGAGCATATATATATAAAATAACAACTCACTATTTATTGCGCTCCTCGAGATGGGTCCGACGGGCCTAGTCCACTAGGCCTCGGTCTCGATGCAACTAAACAAACAAATAATGACAGGAATCAGAATAAATCTAACAAAAGTTCTAAAGACTCGATCTAGAATGTTAGACACAGAATTAAATCAGAATTCCACTGGACATCACGTTTTACGAGAATTCTACTGAAAATCCGATAGAACCTCCCCTGTAAAACATGCATCTCTCTACTTAAATAGTAGAGCCAGTCCTGCAAAGAAATACACTTCGAAATACACACAAAACACAACCACAATCCCTCGATCGAACTCCAAACTACAATTCATCGACCGAGGTCCACAATTCACAGAATATTCATAAAATACTAACAATACCCTTATATAATAAAAATACATTTTATAAGTGGATTGTGATATCCCACATCGGTTGGGAAGGAGAACGAAGCACTCCTTATAAGGGTGTAGACACCTTCTCCCATTGGACGCATTTTAAAACCATGCGCTGCGGGCTGGGCTTGGGCAAAGTGGACAATATCTGATGCGAGTTGGTCTGGGCTGTTACAATGGTATCAGAGCCGGAGCCCGGATCAGTGTGCCAGCATGGATGCTGGGCCCTAAGGGGGGGTGGATTGTGATATCCCACATCGGTTGGGAAGGAGAATGAAGCACTCCTTATAAGGGTGTGGACACCTTCTCCCATTGGACGTGATTTAAAACCGTGCGCTGCGGGCTGGGCTTAGGCAAAGCGGACAATATCTGATGCAGGTTGGTCTGGACTGTTACATACTTGAACCTAATTCACTGCAGTAGTTTCAAAAGAAAACATAACACTGAAAACTAGGGCCACAACTCACATAACTAAGGCCCTGACACAGAACCAGGCTTTGATACCAACTTTGTCACAACCCAAAATAGAGGCCATCTCCGGCACTAGGGAACGAGAATTCTTTCTAATTCAGAACCCGTAGCAAGCCTTAGAATAAATAAAAACATGCAATAATAATAATAATAATAACATAAATAAAATAACTTGCAGAGGAAATAAAATTCATAAATATAATAAATATAATCCATTAACTCATTTAAACAAACAAACTCATCCTCATATATGAATAATCTTTTAATACAAAACCCAATTCATATCATAAAAATACATATCTCATATAACATAGTACATAAATCCCACGACTGACTACAACTACTGCAGTGTCTATATTATAAAATAAAATCAAGTAAGTAGTTTACATAGTGAAGCCGGGGAGGAAGAAATCCAGCGTATGGCTCTACTACTAAGGTCTGAAAACGTAGACTCTGATAATGATGACCTGGGCTCAGTTCAGAGAGTGATTTATGAGGAGATTTTTCCCAGAGCCACTCCGCATGAGTTATCATCTCTGGTTGACCAGCATTTCACGTGGTGATAGATCTATTGAGCAGTACACCCCATAGTTCCTCCAGTTGGGTAAATATGTGGAGGATTTGATGCGAGACCAGTACTTTGCAATCATTACCTACGTCATTGGATTGGGAACTGCATTTTCTAGTATGCCTACAGCGGGCCTTACTCTGGAGTTTGTTATTGAGTTGGCCAAGGAGATTGAGTTGAGGCTAGTCAGGCAGGGAGCTATGCCTGATTATTACTAGTTGGGTGTTTAGTCAGGTGGATTTCAGACTACTCCATACTTGAGTTTTCAAATTGGATCGAGTAGTCAGCAGAGAGGTCCAACTCAGTAGAGTCAGAGACAGCAACAGCGGGTACATCAGAGCAGTAAACATGGCCATGGAGGTCAGTGTAGACCATTTAGACTCAGGTCAGGTGCTTCGAGCTGTTGGGTTTCGTGATACAAACACAGTGGAAAAATTAAAATTTTATCACGTTCCCAAACCTGGATCCATGTAATTCGACTACTTGATTAAATCTAGGGTTTCAAGAATCTCACCAAAATGCAGAAGAGGCAAGATTTTCTGGAATGATGAGAGGAGGTTCACACCGGTGACACCTTACCTCAAGCCTTTTTGGCTTGGTTATTTGGATCAAGACGTCTCTAAAAGGATGCATCCTCTATAGGTATCCACACGAACAACCCTTCACAAAACTAATTGGAGTGTGTGTGCTAGCAACCTCCTTGATTGTCTCAAAAATCAAGAACAAAAGGAAAAACACTGTCTTTATTTTCTAAGAAGAAAGAAAATGAATTTGGAGGCAGGAAAAACAAGTGTGTGAAACCCTAGAGAATATAACATATTTATAGACTCCAAATTAGGGTTTCACCTACCAATGACCTTTTGGTAATTTTCCATTTATTATATTCTGATTTTGTTTAAAAACAAATCAAAAAATAATATCTTATTTATTTATTTAAAATAACATTTATCTTAAATAAATAAACAAATAAATAAATAAATAAAACACTTCAATTATTTATTTCCATAGAGTTTATTTTGGGCTTATTAAACCCATATTCGTTTTGGGCTTATTCTAAGTGTGTGACCCTATAGGTTCACATAACATTGGTAGTGGGCCTAAATCTCTATTTAGGCCTACATGTCATAAGTGGCCTCTAGCAAGACATTATGACTATCCAAGTCATGTGAAGTCAATAATCCGACGTAACCTAATTATAATGAATTTTATCGTCCCTTTATCACATGATATCTTAATTGAACATAAGGCATAGAATGTCATCCTTATATAGTTCAATATTATGACTTGATTCCAAGTAAACTAAAAATGATAACTCTTTATCAATTCATTTCAGCATGGCCATGCAATTTTCTTTAGTCTATCTCATTAAGGGGCCCATAGATATCTCTCTCATATTAATGAGGGATAAATTCCTTCTGAATCACTCACATTCCTCACATAACTAATTTCATATCCAACAACATTCTAATTTAATCATTCGGTTAAAGACAATGTTAGAATGTGTCAAAACATAAAATAGCTATGTAGAAATCCATGATGATTTTAAGGTCAAAGGGCCAAAATAAAATTACTGTGATGAGAAATACTTATGACAATAATCTATGTAGTATTCTCATAGTGGGTCAATCCAGTACATAATCTCTCATCATGTACCTATGAGTTGACTTAATATCTCATATTCATAACTATCATCAATTATTGCATCAACATCGAGCCTCATATTCTGCTCAAGAATTCTTTGAAGTGCAAGTCGAGTTGATTTCATCATCAAGAACTCACTTCAGTTAGTTTGCCCATTCCTCTACATCTCTAATGCATGAGATTGCAACTAATAGGGTTAGTAAGTCAAAGGATCAACAATAGCATTGAATGAACTAGGTCTCTTGCACATGAAAATGAAAAAAGACTCTTAGAATAGCATGAATGAAACCAGAATGGAAATAGGGGCAAAGTGCAGCTCTGGGGGCAAATTGAGTTATCATTCAAAGAGTAAAGATGGAACACTATAGTATAAAAGATCTTGGGGCAGAAAGAAGCATGCAAATACATTGGGTATCATGCAACAAAAGCAATGGCAAAAGGAAAAGTTTAATAGTGCATCGGTCAATCATAAGCTCTAGTGTCAAGCCATGGACCCCACTTGCTAGCCTAGTCATCAGTCCGATGAACTGTATCAAAAGTACCACTATTGAAGCATCTAAGACTCAAGCCTATGGGTTGTTGATGAGGCACCTCGTTCCCACACTCCAAGCTTTGAACATAGCTTTATTCCAAATAAAAGACCTATTAGTATACACTTGTATACATTTTTTGTGAAATACTTGCTCTGCATAATAAAGTCTTTAAGCTTAGGTGAGGTTGTACCAATACTCTGCTACTAACATTTGAAATTAGTATTGTGAAAGTGCAGGAAAGTAGTCAGGGTATTTACATATGAAGCATCTAAAAGAGTAAAATAGGAAGAGCAACATTATAAAAAAACCTCATCTTGGCAATCTCAAGAGGCTAGATAGGACGCTCAAGCTCCTCAGATTCAACATCCATCTCCATAGTCTCATCTAGAGCATCATCTGGAATATCTCTCCATAAAAGTTAGACTAGTGTAGGATATGGAATATGGTGATGAGAAGGTCCAACATGTCAGTAATACATTTGATGACCCTATAAAAGGGAAGAATGCACTCAAAACTTGAAATAAATGCACTCTAAAAAATTATTTGATCAAGAAATAAGATCTCTAACTCCTGAACCTTTTTTGTAGGAGATGTCAATAAAAGGAATGAAGTCCCTTACCATAGCATTAATGGAATGGCAAAAATACAAATGCAGTGCAAAGCCACAACTTCAATGGTGGATATCATGACCCTGTGATTAAAGACAAATCTAAAGGGAAGAATGCAAAAAAGAATAACATTGCATTTTGACAAAATTTCTTCACTTGGGAACAGACCATACTAACTTATAGTAGTTTGTGTAGGGAAGAACAAAAAAGAATGAAGAAGGGGAAAGGAACCAATACATCAAAAAGCGTGGGTCAGATAGCAAATGCCAAACACTCATCAAGATAATCAAGGGAAGTAACATAACTCTCTTCCCTTAAATTCTGTAATAAAGTACCATCTCAATCATAAAATTCACAAATTCATCCACTTCACAAGATCATGTGTGAAAAGCATATCTCATGACTTTTGATTATAGTGGCTTTCTATTTTAGCCTCGCAGAATTCATATGAGTAGTTAACAGTTTTATGTTGAGAGTTTATAAACCCTAATCAATCTAATGCTTGCTTTGCACCCAAACGAGGGTAAGAAAATACAAAACAAAATATATGGACATGAACTATAAATTGCTTGAATTTCAAAGTATCATTTCAGTCTTTTGAATGATAAATGTGCATATAATCTACTCCAATGCTTAGAAATAAGTATAAGTACAAAATCCCTTGATAGTATCCACACTGAGTAATACGAGAAAGGCAAGGAATACTAAGAGGAGAATCGAAAAAAGAGCAAGAATAATTTACTCCAATGCTCACAAATGAGTAAGAGTATGAACATGAAACCTCTGGCAGTGTCCATGCTGAGTAATACAAGAAAGGCAAGGGAATACTAAAAGAGGACCATGCCAAAAATTGCTCTATTTACTCCAATGCTCTATACGAGTATGAGTATCCAAACAACCTTTCTAATGGTATCCATGCTGAGTAATATGAGAAAGGTGGGGGAATACTCAAATAAGGAAGGAAAGCACAAAAAATAATAATTCAAAGGCTATTTTGATACTCAGAATTCAATCTTTTTATGCTAAATTTCCATGAGTTTTGTTTAGCAAATTCTCCTTAAAATTAGGTGTGGAAGTAAGCTCTTCACTTGGTAAAAGACATGCTCTCATCATAAGATGCTTAATGATGCCTTTGACTTCTATAAATGGCAAATAAATGATAGTTATGAAAATTATAAATAGTGAGATTCACTGAGTGCATGCTGTCTCGTGAAAAGTGATGAATTTTCTCATAATTTTTCAATACTATAAGGTACTTTATACATTCATCATGATTAAAACTAACTTCAACAAGTTTGTAGGAATTGTAAATCCAGAAGAAAGTGCACCCAACTTTTAGAGATGGTTGGTATAGCAAAATTGAAATTAGTCAGTATAAAAATTCTAATAAGTTAGCACAGTAAAATTCAAAGTCAGTCAGCACTAAGAATTCAAAACATTTAATTCAAACAACCAAATTTGTGAGCAGTTATAGACTGCAACATCATCGATGAGCAACGAAAGGGTTGTAGCTAATCACAAGCAATTATGGATTGCAGCATCTAAGGCAAGCAACGAGAGGGTTGTAGTTAATTAAAATCAATGAGCAGTTATGGACTGTAGCATTATCAAAGGCGAGAAATGAAAGGATTGCAGTCAATTTATGAGCAATTACAGATTGCAACATCATTAATGACCAACGAAAGGGTTGTAGCTAATCGTAAGCAATTATGGATGGTAACATCATCAGTGAGCAATGAAAGGGTTGCAACTAATCATGAGCAATTATGGATTGTAGCATCATCAGTGAGCAACGAAAGGGTTGCAGCTAATCGTGAGCAATTATGGATTACATCATAATCATATAAGACAATTCAGACTATATGACCAATTGTAGTCGGCTTTGTACGACCGAGTGCAATATATCCCCAATCAAGATTATACGACCGAGTGTGATGTTTCTTATAAAAAACAAACTATATGACTAAGTGTAGTCGACATTATACGACCGAGTGCAATATATCCCCAATCAAGATTATATGACCGGGTGTGATGTTTCTTATAAAAAACAAACTATACGACTAAGTGTAGTCGGCATTGTACGACCGAGTGCAATATATCCCCAATCAAGATTATATGACCGAGTATAATCAGCATCATATGATCGAGTGTGGTGTTTCTTTTTAAAAATAGACTATATGATAAAGTGTAGTAGGCATTCTATGACCGAGTACAATGTATCCTCAATCAAGATTATATGATCGAATATAATCGGTATTATATGACCAAGTGTGATATTTCTTCTCAATTCAGACTATACAACCGAGTGTAGTTGACATTGTACGACCGAGTACAATGCATTTTCAGCATCATATGACCGTGTGTGATGTTCCTTTTCAATTCAGACTATATGATCGAGTGTAGTCAGCATTGTATGACCAAGTACAATGCATTTTCACCATCATACGATCGAGTGCGATGTTCCTCTTTTCATTTCAGACTATACGACCGAGTGTAGTTGGCATTTTATGACCGAGTACAATGCATTTTGAACATCATACAATCGAGTGTGATATTCCTTTTCAATTCAAACTATACGTTCGAGTATAGTTGACATTGTATGACCGAGTGCAATGAGTTCCTTTCACCCAAGGCTATACGACCGAGTATAATCAATATTATATGACCGAGTATGATATGCCATTTCAAATCAATGTTGTACGTTAGAGTGCAACAAGTTCATAAGCAAAAGCTTTATAACGCACAGGTAAGTATCTTAACTTTCAATTAAGAAATTGGGTGCTAGTTTGATTTGTCGCAATTTGTCAAGTAAACATCGATAAAGGGGGGCAACTGTAGACACCCAATTTCAGGCTGATGAGTTATGGATGCGACAAAAGACTCCAATGATGAAAATGTCATGAATACGTCTTCAATACTTGAACTTCGGAACTTCAGGGGTCTGATTGCGTTTTTTCAAAGAAAAAATTTAATGTTTTCATGGACTAAATTATAATGCTTTTTAAAGACCTAATTGCAAAACTTAAATTCTTTCAAGGACCTTTTAGTAATTAAAAGTAAAAAAAAAGTGGTCAGAATTATACTAATTCCATTCAGAATTATATAATTCTAATCGAAACTACATTAATTCCGATCAGAATTACACAATTTCGGTTGAAATTAGACCTCTTCCGCCATGGGTTCAAATACATGATTTTAGCTCAAGGTGGGGTTAGTCTATAAAATAATTAATACAGCCCCAAAAGTAAATAAATAAATAAAATAAAGCAATAAAATAAAATAATAATAAGAAAACCCTAGAAACTATATCTCTACAAAGTCTTATCCATGGAATTCCATGGACCTCTTATGGATTTGATCTCCAAATTTGATCATCATGTGTTTTCCTCTATAATCACCATAAGCATTGCAATAAAAATTATGATTAGTAGATAAATTATAATAATAATCAAACAAAATTAAAAATCAATAAAATAAAATAAAATAAAATAAAATAAAATAAGAAGAAGATGATGCTTATGGATGATTTTAATGGAGTGCTCCTCAGATTTGTAGAATCACCATTCTTAATAGGTCTTCGAATATTGTTTTTCAAAAATTCTTCAAAGATCTTTCCTTAAGTAATTAAATAAAAGAATTTTTATTGAGAATGCAATACTCTTTTTCTTTTTCCCTTTTTCAAATTTTTCTATGTTTTTTCCTCTATTATACCTCTCTTCCTTTTTCTTTTTCTTTTCCTTCATTTTTTTCCTTTCTGCCCTTTTCTATTTTTTCTCTCCCTCCCCTTTTTTCAAAGCCAAAACCCTCCTTATATAAGGATACATCTTAAAAACCCTAATTATAAATTGATTCCTAAAAGACTTATATTTCCTTAAAACATTATCAAAATAATTTTTAGGAGAAATTCAGTCCAATTAGGACTCAATTTATCTGGAAAATTCTAGAACTGAGGGCATAAGAGGTCTAATTCTGACTGGAATTGTGTAATTCTGATTGGAATTAGTGTAATTTCAATCGGAATTACATAATTCTGAATGGAATTAGTATAATTCTGACCTCTTTTTTCTTTTTTTTATTTATAAAAAGGTCCTTTAAAGAATTTAAATTTTGCAATTAGATCCCTAAAAAGCATTTCAATTTAGTCCACAAAAACATTAAATCCTTTCTTTGAAAAATGCAATTAGATCTTTGAAGTTTCAAAGTTAAAATATTGAAGATCTATTCATGAAATTTTCATCGTTGGAGTCTTCTGTCACATCCATAACTCATCATCCTGAAATTGGGTGTCTACAGTTGCCCCAATTTGTCTCTGTTTGTTGGACAAATTATGGCAAAGTAAACTAGCACCCAATTTCTTAATTGAAAGTTAGGATACTTATCTGTGCTTCATGAAGCTTTTGCTTATGAACTTGCTATACTGGGACGTACAATATTGATTTGAAATGGCATATCATACTCGATCGTATGATACTGACTATACTCGGTCGTATAATCTTGGGTGAAAGGGACTTATTATACTATGTCGTACAATGTTGGCTATACTCAGACATATAGTTTGAATGGAAAAGGAACATCATACTCGGTCACATGATGCTGAAAATACATTGTACTCAGTCGTACAATGCCGACTACACTCATTCGTATAGTCTGAATTGAAAAGAAACACCACACTCGGTCATATAATGTCGATTATACTCAGTCATATAATCTTGATTGAAAATACATTGTACTCGATCGTACAATGCCAACTACACTCAGTCGTATAGTTTGTTTTGAAAAGAAACATCACACTCGATCATATAATGCCAATTATACTTGGTCATATAATCTTGATTGAAGATACATTGCACTCAGTCGTACAATGCCGACTACACTCGGTCATATAGTCTGTTTTGAAAAGAAACACCACACTTGGTCGTATGATGCCGATTATACTCCGTCATATAATCTTGATTGAAGATACATTGCACTCGGTCGTATAATGTCGACTACACTTAGTCGTATAGTCTAATGGAAAAGAAACATCATACTCGGTCGTATGATGCCGATTATACTCAGTTGTATAATCTTGATTAAAGATATAATGCACTTGGTCATACAATGCTGACTACACTCGATCGTATAGTCTGTTTTGAAAAGAAACATTACACTTGGTCGCATGATGCCGTTTATACTCGGTCATATAATTTTGATTGAAAATACGTTATACTCGGTTAGACAATGCCGACTACACTCAAACGTATAGTTTGAATTGTCTTATATGATTATGTTGCAATTCATAATTGCTCGCAAATTTGGTTTTTTAAGTTGAATGCTTTGAATTCTTTGTGCTAATTGACTTTGAATTTTACTATGTTGATTAATTAGAATTTCTTTGCTGACTGATTTCAATTTTGCTATGCCAACCATCTCTACAAGTTGGGTGCACTTTCATCTGGATTTGTAATTCTTGCAAACTTGTTGAAGTTAGTTTCAATCATGTTGAATGTATAAAAGTACATTATGACATTTAAAATTTATGAGAAAATTCATCACTTTTTACGAGATAGCATACACTCAGCAAATCTCACTATTTTTTTTATTTTTATGACTGTCATTTATTTGCCGTTTGTAGAGGTCAGAGGCATTATTGACCATCTTATGTTGAGAGCATGTCTTTTACCAAGTGAAGAGCTTACTTTCACACCTAATTTTAAGGAGAATTTGCTAAACAAAACTCATGGAAATTGAGCATAAAAAGATCAAATTCTGAGTATCAAAACAGCCTTTGAATTATTTTTGGTGCTTTCCTTCCTTATCCGAGTATTCCCTCGCCTTTCTCATATTACTCAGCGTGGATATTATTAGAAAGGTCCTTTGGATACTTATACTCATATTGAGCATTGGAGTAAATAGAGCAATTTTGGCATGGTCCTCTTTTAGTATTCCCTTGCCATTCTTGTCTTACTCAACATGGATACTGCTAGAGGTTTCATGTTGATAGTCTTACTTATCTCTGAGCATTAGAGTAAATTATGTTTGCTCTTATTTTGATTCTCCTCTTAGTATTCCCCCACCTTTCTTGTATTACTCAGTGTGGATATTGTCAAGGGATTTTTTACTCTTACTCATTATATGCACATTTATAGTTCAAAAGATTGAAATGATACTTTAAAATTCAAGCAATTTATGCTTTATGTCCACATATTTTGTTTTTGCATTTTCCTCCCTTCATCTAGGTGTAAAGCAAGCATTAGATTGATTAGAGTTTATAAAATCTCAACACAAAATTGTTAACTACTCATATGAATTCTACGAGGCTAATAAAAGAAAGCCAATATGATCAAAAGTCTTGAGATAGGCTTTTTGCACATGATATCATTAAGTGGATGAATTTACTTTTAATTTATGAATTTTACGATTGAGATGGTACTTTATTACAGAATCTAAGGAAAGAGAGTTTTGCTACTTCCCTTTATTATCTTGATGAGTGTTTGACAGGTAAGATGATACTTCTAATGAATGCTTAACATTTGCAACCCTTCCTATTTTTATTAATGTATCGGTTCCTTTCCCCTTGTTCATTCTCTTTTTTTCTTCCATGTATAAACTACCATAAGTTAGTATGTTCTATTTGCAAGTGAATAATTTTTTTTAAAATGTAGTGTTATTCTTTTTTGCATTCTTCCCTTTAGATTTGTTTCTGATCGCAGGGTTATGATACTCCACCATTGAAGTTGAGGCTTTGAGCTGCATTTGTATTTCTGCCATTCCATTAATGCTATGGTAGAGGTCTTCATTCCTTTTATTGACATCTCCTACAAAAGAAAGGTTCAAGGGTTAAAGATCTTATTTCATGATCAAATGATTTTTTAGAGTGCATTCATTTCAAGTTTTGAGTGCATTCTTCCCTTTTTAGGGTCGACAAGTGTATTGCTAACATATTGGATCTTCTCAACACTATATTCCATACCCTACACTGGTCCAACTTTTATGGAGAGATATTCCAAATGATGCTCCTGACGAGACTATAGGGATGGATACTGAGTTTAAGGAGCCTGAACGTCCTATTTAGCTTTTTGAGGTCTCTAGGATGATGCTTTTGCAAGTGTCACTGTCGATGATATTCCCTTACTGGATGGGTCCTTTAGACTCCTAAAGTCTAAATTCATGTTGAGTATCAGGTTCACCTTATTAGTGCTACCCTTTTCCTTTCAGATGCTTCATATGTGCACATTCTAACTACCTTTATGCATTCTTACAACACTGATTTTGAATATTAGTAGTAAAGTATTTCCACTATCTTGCCTAAGCTTAAAGAATTTATTATGCAAAGCAAGTATTTCATAAAAAATTTATGCAAGTGTATGCATGTTATGTATGATATGCATGATCCTAATGGGTCTCCTATTTGGAACAGAGCCATGTTATTGATTTTAAAGTGTAAGAATGAGGTGCCTCATTAATAGCCTATCAGTTTGAGCATTGAATGTTTCACTATTGGTACTTCTGATGTTAAAGCTTCTTATACAGTTCATCGGACTGCTGATTAGGGTAGTAAGTAGGGTCCATGGCTTTACTCTGAAGCTCATGATTGACTGATGCATATTGGACTTTTCTTTTTGTTACTACTTTTGCTATATGATAATTGATGCATTTGTATGCTTGTTTCTGCCCCGAGATCTCTTATACTATCTCTTATACTTCGGTGTTCATCTTTGCTCTATGAATGTGGACTCAATTTGCCCCTAGAGTTGCATTTTGCCCCCAGTTCCATTCTAGATTCATTCATGCTATTCTAGTAGTCTTTTTTTTCATTTTCATGTGTAAGAGACCCCATTCATTCACTATTTTTGTTGATCCTTTGACTTACTAACTCTATTAGTTGCAATCTCATGCATTGAAGATGTAGAGGAGGAATGGGCAAATTGATTGAAGTGAGTTTTTGATGATGAAATCAACTAGACTTGCACTTTGAAGAACTCTTAAGTAGAATATGAGGCTTGATGCTGATGCAATAATTGATGATAGTTACAACATAAGACTTGCAATGCAAGTTATTGAGCCACTTGAATTCTCAAGGTATAAAGGGACGCTAGGCTTATAAGGAAAATTACAAAGGAAACATAACTAAAATAGTGATCTCATAGCTTTGATTTTAGCTTTCATTATGTAATGTCTTTCCATTCAAACACTTATGCAATATGATATAGATGCATATGCAATATTTGAATAAAATTTTAAAATTTAATTTTAATAATTCATTAGGGAAAAAATGAGAGCATTCATTACATCACATGATACAACTCTTATTATCAGCTAGTCATGAACTGTTCTCTTTGATTTTTGCCTCACTGTTCTTTTTATTTTTTTTTCTATCTTTATTTTTTATTTTTTCATTCTTTTTATTTTTTCAAATTTCCTATCCTTAGAAGCTACCTCATGTAATATAAGTATGTTCTTTGAATTTGCATTTGTGCCCATGCTGAATGAATCTAATTGAATTAAATTTATGTCAAAGATGCAGATGTAATCAATATCATAATGCATAGTACCATTGAGATGTACATTACATAAATAAGCATGATTGAAATTTATATCATCAATCACTAAAACAAAGCAAGTTCAAAAGAAACTAAAATTTTATTCAAAGAAGACAATAAGAAATTTTATTTCCTATTCTAGATGCTAGGGATGTTGAGTCTCATAATGATTGTCCTTCAGGTGACTATCATAACAATTATTCTTGCATCTTCTTACCGCTTGTCTCCATGACTTCATCTTTCTGTTCCTCAAATGTGCATTTTTCTTTCTTGTCTAGCAGTTTCTCATCATCAAACTCATCACCCGATCCTATAAGCACAATTGACTCGAAGGGTATGTTAAAAGAAGATGGTTTAGTGTAAAACACCTTATAGTCAAACTTGCCTGAAGGCTGACCCAATAAGTCTTCTACTCTTTACACATCTTTGGGGGCATTTAGAAATTTCTCATTGGTTTTAAGGTCTAGTTCCTCAAAGGAGCTTAGCACTTCTTCCTCATTAACTCTTGAGTTAATCATCATGGTAGTTGAGGGTGGTACATTTTGATAGATTGGAAAAGGATTATTTCTAGTGCTTGGGCTTTCAGGGTCTGTGATCTTTCTAGAGTCTATAAGGTTTTGGATTTTGTGTTTAAGGTGAATGTAGTTATCTGTAGAGTGTTAGAGGTTTTGATGGAATTTACAATGCCAGTATGGGTTATAGCCTAGGATGTTTGGGTTTGGTGGGTTTGGATTAGGTAAAGGTTGAAGTAAGTTCTTTTGCATTGGGTGCTCTACGACTTTTGAAAGCGGTTGGGTAAAGTTTGAGAATCTCCTTAGTTATTGAACAATATCCACTTCCATAATCCGGCTAGTGCTTCCTTATTGTGTGCCCCTAGTTGGGTAGTTCCTTATGACGATGCCTTTAACAATCCTCTTTTTCTTATTCTCAATCTCCTCAGCTTGCAACCCATCATCATAAAGGTTTACAAATGTCTTAGGGTTTATCATTTGCAACCTCTCAACCAAATTGGGCAATACATTTTGGACTATCATCCTAACCTTATCCTTCTCAGCCAGTTTGTTCTTTATTAATCCTTCCTTATTCATGAATGTAATCAGAAAATCCAAAAATGATTCATTAGGATTCTGCTTGGTTAATTGCAGATCTCTGATAGACACTTTAAGCCTGGTATTGTGGTCATATTATTTTAGAAAAGCAGTGCATAACTCTCTCTAGTCCGCTCGGATGGACTTTTCCAACCTATGATACTAATTGATAGCCATACCCTCCAAGGATAGTACAAACAGCTTGGTAACCACAGACAAAGGAGCCTTAGTGGTGCTTATGGTAGTTGTGTATTGACTAAGGTAAATTCTCGGGTCTCCAATACCATCAAACTTCTACAGCTATGGCATATTGAATTTGTTAGGCAAGTTATCCTCCTTGAATTGCATCATATCATCAAAATCAAATGAGTATCCAATGCCCTATCCTCTTATTAATTCCTCCATCTTGGACTTTTTCTGAGTTAGTGCTTTCATTTGCTTGGATTCCAACTCTTGAACTTGCTCAAGTGATTCCTTTTTCTCCTTTTCAACTATATAACTCTCAACATCCTCGAGTTTCACTTCCCCAGCATTGTCATTGTTAGTAGATAGTGTACCCACAATAGGTGGATTAGTCAAAATAGGTGGATTGGTTGCAGGAAGTGTAGCAGCAGCAGGTGGTGCCATCAATCCGACCAAAGCCTATCTTAACTCATCTTGCATCATTGCTCTTATGTCATCCATCAATGCTCCTTTAACATCTTATAGGGTCCAATTTCCTCCTTCTTATTGTTCCATTTCTTTGGCCCATTTCAATTGTGCAGCTTCTAGGTATAGTGGATTGATGGGACTTCTTCTAGTCTGCTAGGGATCTCTTTTGCAATTGATTGCAAACTCAAATCAATTCTTACTAGTCTGCCACCCTTTTGACTCCAAACATAGGAAGACCCAGATAAATCTATGATGGCTGAAAGACAAATGTTAGTATGATGCATGAGATGCATGTATGCATGAAGCACATACTATTCAACAAGTAGCAAATCAAGTTAGGTGTACATACATCCTTCCAACCTTATTCCTCTTACACACGTGTTCAATGGTGAGTCTCTTTTCCTAGGATTTTTTTATCTTGGTCTTAATATCAATAGGGGATATTAGGGATCGATGCTCATGCCAAATCTCTCTTAAAGCAATAAAACATAGAAAAAATATTTCTAGGTATAAAAGCATAGCCCAATCTTTATTAGTCCTAAAGGGCTTCTAAAGTATAGGCTTGGGCCTTTATAGATAGAAATACCTCATGGCATCATTCATAATAAATTTGGGTAGATCCTAGGGGAAGTAACTAAGTCATTATATGTGGTTAGGGTTCGGTAAAAAGGTTAAGGTTCCCTTAGTACAATGCCCTCCTTTAAGACTTGAGTCACAGGCCAAGGTTAGAGGGGCACAACATCCTTTGCAAACTTGAGAGAAGATTGTCCCCCTTGAGGACATGGGTTATAGGCTCTGGTCAGATGAGCTCGGTAATCTCTCTTGGACCAAGTTAAGGCTAAGAGTGATGGTTAGCCAATTTATAATCCCATGAAGCTAGTGGAATCATGGAACCATAAACCAACACCATCGGTTAATATGGACATGCAGAATGAATGCAAGAATAAAATAATAATTAATAAAATAATTCTAAAGAACACAAGTAGAATGAGTATCTCTTATCTCAAGTGGAGTCGCCACTATAGATGGCGGGGTTTAATGCGCATCCAAGATTTTAGCAACCACAACACTGTTTGATCTCAGGGCTCTAGAGAACACATTAACCACTATCACAAAGACATGGCATGGAGATGAGGAGTCATCACCCAGGGTAATAACTAGGACAAATTGAAAAGGTGGTACTCGATTCCCTAAAAGAAAGCTAGCACTACAACCAAGAGATTCTGGGTACGGAATACCAACTTCTTTCAATCTCATGTTCATTTAGAATTACTTTATGAATTACTATATTATCCTTTATTCACATGCAATTTGATATAAACCCTTATTCTAGCAATTAACTCCAAGGCAAACCAGTCATGAAAATATAAGTAAATAATGCATTCAATCAAACATATAATCCCTAAGTTAGTTTAATATACATGGATTTTAATTAAATGAACTAAATCTACATGTTTTAATAAATGAGCCTAAAGACTAATTCCTTTTAATTTTAATTAAATGAACCTAAGTCTATTTATTTTAATTCTAAAAATGGGTATAAATCTACAAATTATGAAGGTATTTAAATTAGTGTGCCTAATCCTATATATTTTAATTATAAAGTGATCTTAAATCTATAAATTATGAAAAGGCTTAAATTAAGTGGGATAAGTCTAATTAATTAAATTAAATTAAATGGGCCTAAGTTATCTCTAACTTAAAAATCTAATTAATTATGGGCCTAAAATGCATTTTAATTAATTAAACTTAAAAACCAAAATTTATATGAATGAATTAAAATCTAATATGGGCTTAAGGCCTAAAACACATAAAAATAAATAAAAAAGCACAAAACACATAAAAATAAATAAATAAGCCCAAGAACAAATAAAATAAATAAGCCCAAAAACAAATAAAACATATCAAAACAATTAAATAAAAGATCAAACAACCAATTAATTATTCCTTCTAAACTCTAATTTTCATTAACATGCAACCTAAATTAATTTATTTCCTCCATTAACTTTAATTAATTATCCAATTGAAACCCTAATTTTACTAACCAATTAATTAAAATAAACATGCAACCACATACATAATTCCACTATTCCCACTATTGGGCTATTACAATAATCTATAAAATAATTAATACAACCCTAAAAATAAATAAATAAAATAAAATAATTAAAAAAACCCTAGAAACTATATATGTACAAGGTCTTATCCATGACATTCCATGGACCTCTTATGGATTTGATTCTTCAAATTTGATCATCATGTGTTTTCCTCCATAATCACCATAAAAAAGAATAAAAATTATGATTAGTAGATAAATTATAACAATAATAAAACAAAATTAAGAATCAATAAAATCAAAAGAAATCAAATAAAATAAAATAAGAAGAAGATGATGCTTATGGATGATTTTATTAGAGTGCTCCCCAAATTTGTAGAATCACCATTCTTGATAGGTCTTTAAATATTATTCTTTAAAAATTCTTCAAAGATCTTTCCTTAAGTAATTAAACAAAAGAATTTTTATCGAGAATGCAATACTCTTTTTCTTTTTCCCTTTTTTGTTTTTTTCTACGTTTTTTCCTTTGTTATACCTCTGTTCCTTTTTCTTTTTTTCCTTCATTTTTTTTCCTTTCTGCCCTTTTCTATTTTTTCTCTCCCTCCTATATTTTCAGAGCCAAAACCCTCCTTATATAGGGATACATCGTAAAAACCCTAATTATAAATTGATTCCTAAAAGACTTCTATTTCTATAAAACATTATTAAAATAATTTTTAGGAGAATTTCATTCTAATTAGGACTCAATTTATCTGGAAAATTTGAGAACCTGGGTCAGAAGAGGTCTAATTCTAATCAGAATTGTGTAATTCTGACTGGAATTAGTGTAATTCTGACCTCTTTTTTCTTTTTTCTAATTATAAAAAGGTCCTTGAAAGAATTTAAGTTTTGCAATTAGATCCCTAAAAAGAATTGCAATTTAGTCCATGAAAACATTAAATCCTTTCTTTGAAAAATGCAATTAGATCCTTGAAGTTTCAAAGTTCAAATATTGAAGACCTATTCATGACATTTTCATCATTGAAGTCTTCTGTCACATCCATAACTCATTATCCCAAAATTGGGTGTCTTTTGTTGCATCCATAACTCTGCATACTTGTCTTTTGTCACTAATGGTCAGAATTATACTAATTCGGATAAGAATTATGTACTAATTCAGATCAGAATTGCATAATTCTGATCGGAATTACATAATTTCTATTGGAATTACATAATTCAGGTTGGAATTAGACTACCTCTGCTCATTCTCAAATTTTTTAGGATAAATTGAGTCCTAATTGGTATGAAATTCTCTTAAAATTATTTTGATAATGTTTTTAAGGAAATAGAAGTCTTTTAGGAATTAATTTATAGTTAGGGTTTCAGGACGTATCCCTATATAAGGAGGGTTTTGGCTTTGAAGAAAAGAGGAGGCAAAAAAATAAAAAGAGGTAGAGCAGAGGCAAGGAAAAAAATGAAGAGGAGAGCAAAAACAAAAAAAAAGAGAAAAAATGAGAAGAAAAGGGAAATGGGAAAAAATCTTATTCCTTACAAATTCTTTTACTTTATTTATTAATTAAAGATCTTTGAAGAATTTTTGCAGAATAATATTCAAAATCCTATTAAAAACGGTGGTTCTACAAATCTAAGGAGCACTTCATTAAAATCATCCATAAGCATCATCTTCATCATCTTATTTTTATTTTATCTTATTTATTTTATTTATTTATTTTATTGATTTTAAATTTTGTTTTATTATTGTTATAATTTATTCACTAATCATAATTTTTATTCTTTTTATGGTGGTTATGGAGGAAAACACATGATGATCATACTTGGAGAATCAAATCCATAAGAGGTCCATAGAATACCATGGATAAGATCTTGTAGAAATATAGTTTCTAGGGTTTTTATTTTTTATTTATTGCTTTATTTTATTTATTTATTTTTAGGATTGTATTAATTATTTTTATTATTGTTTTCAATAGATTATTGTAATAGCCCCAATAGTGGGAATAGTGGAATTATATATATGATTGCTAGTTTATTTTGATTAATTGGTTAGTAAAATTAGGGTTTTAATTGGGTAATTAATTAAAATTAATGGAGGAAGTAGATTAATTTAGGTTGCATGTTAATGAAAATTAGGGTTTAGAAGGAAATAATTTAATTAGTTGTTTGATCTTTAATTTAGTTGTTTAATATGTTTTATTTGTTTTTGGACTTGTTTATTTATTTTTATGTGTTTTGTGCTTGTTTGTTTATTCTTATAGGTTTTGGGCCTTAAGCCCATATTAGATTTTAATCCACTTAAATAAATTTAGGTTTCTAGGATTAATTAATAAACATGCATTTAGGCCCATAATTAATTAGATTTTAAGTTAAAGATAACTTAAGCCCATCTAGAAAATTAGACATAAGCCCACTTAATTTAATTTAATTAATTTAGACTTAGCCCATTTAATTAAAGTCTTTTTCATAATTTATAGATTTAAGATCATCTTAGGATTAAAACATGTAGAATTAGGCCCACTAATTTAAATATCTTCATAATTTGTAGATATAACCCCATTTTAAGAATTAAAATAAATAGACTTAGGTTCATTTAATTAAAATTAAAAGGAATTAGTTTTTAGGCTCATTAATTAAAACATGTAGATTTAGCTCATTTAATTAATGTATATTAGACTAACTTATGGATTATATGTTTGATTGAATGCATTATTTACTTGTATTTTCATAACTAGTTTGCCTTAGAGTTAATTGCTAGAATAAGGGTTTATATGAAATTGCATGTAAATAGAGGATAATATAGTAATTCATAAAATAATTCTAAATGAATATGAGACTGAAAGAAGTTAGTATTCCGCACCCAGAATCTCATGGTTGTGGTGCTAGCTTTATTTTAGGGAATTAAGTACCACCTTTTTTATTTGTCCCAATTATTACCCTGGGTGGTGACTCCTCATCTCCACTCCATGTCTTTATGACAGTGATTAGTGTGTTCTCTAGAGCCCTGAGCTCAAAAAGTGTCGCAGTTACTAAAATCTTGGATGTGCGCTAAACCCTGCCGTCTACAGTGGCGACTCCACTGGGTCGGCTTCTACAGACTAGAGAGAGCTGTGCACTGCATTCCTAAAGCAATACGACTAAAACACTAGGCTTGAAGTGTCTATCAGGGATCTAGAACTGACCAAGCAGAAGCCCAATGAGTCCTTCTTGGATTTTCTAACTAGGCTCATGAATAAGGTGGGACTAATGAAGAACAAACCAGTTGAGAAGGATCAGGTTAGGATGATAATCTGAAACGTGTCACCCAATCTAGTTGAGAGGTTGCAAATGATGAGCCCTAAGACATTTATAGACCTTTATGATGATGGTTTGCAAGCTGAGGAGATTGAGAATGAGAAAAAGAGGATTGCTAAAAGCACTAGAGCAAGAAACTACCCAACTAGTAGCATACAGCAAGGGAGCACCAGTCGGGCTGTTGAAGTGCATGTTGTACAAACACCAAGGAGATTCTCTAGTTTTAACCAACCTTTGTCAAAAGTCCTAGAGTGCTTAATAAAAAAGGGCTTACTTCAACCTTTACCTAATCCAAACCTACCAAACCCAAATATCCCAAGCTATAACCCAAATAGGCACTATAAATTCCATCAAAACCTCCAACACTCCATAGATAATTGCATCTGCCTCAAACATGAAATCCAAAACCTTATAGACTCTAGAAAGATCACAGACCCTAAAAACCCAAGAACTAGAAATACTACTTTCACCACCCCCAGCTACCATGATGATCAACTCAGGAGTGAGTGAGCAAGAAGTGCTAAGCTCATTTGAGGACCTAGACCTTAAAAACAATAAGAAATCTCCTAATGCCCTTAAAGATGTGGAAAGAGTAGAAGACTTATTGGGTTAACCTTCAGGAAATTTTGACTATAAGGTTTTTTACACTAAACCACCTTTTTTTGACATACCCTTTGAGTCGATTATGCCTACAGGATGGGGTGATGAGTTTGATGATGAGAAGTTGATAGAATAGAAAGAAACATGCATAATGGAGGTAAATAAGGATGAAGTCATGGAGACAGTTAGCAAGAAGATGCAAGAATAACTATTATGTCAGCCACCTCAAGGACAACCACTATGAGACTCAGCATCCCTAGCATCTAGAATAGGAAATAGATTTTCTTATTATCTTCTTTAAATAAATTTTTAGTTTTTTCTATTTTAGTGATCAATAATATGAATTCTAATCATGCTTACTTATGTATTGACATCCTAATGGTACCATGCATTATGATATTGATCGCACCTGCATGTTTGACATAAATTCAATTCAATTAAATTCATTAAGTATGGACACAAATGCAAATTTAAAGAACATTCATATATCACATGATGTAACTTCTGAAGATAGGAAATTTGAGAAAAAATAAAAGAATGAAAAAAAAGAAAAAACAAAGAGAGAAAAAAAAGAAAAAAGAACACTGAGGTAAAAATTAGAGAGAAAAATTAGGATTGGCTAGTAACAGGAGTTGTATCATGTGATGTAATAAATGTTCTCATTTTTTCCCTAATGAATTATTAAAATTGAATTTTAAATTTTTGTTCAAATACTGCATATTTGTCTTTATCATACTATATAAGTATTTGAATGGAAAGACAATACATAATGAAAGCTAAATCAGAGCTATGAGATCACTATTTTAGTTATATTTCCTTAGTAATTTTCCTTATAAGCCTAGCGTCCCCTTATACCTTGAGAATTCAAGTGGCTCAATAACTTGCATTGAAAGTCTTGTCTTATAACTATCATCAATTATTGCATTAGCAATAAGCCTCATATTCTGCTTAAGAATTCTTCGAAGTGTAAGTCCAGTTGATCTCATCATCAAGAACTCGCTTCAATTAGTTTGCCCATTCCTCTACATCTCCAATGCATGAGATTGCAACTAATAGGGTTAGAAAGTTAAAGGATCAACAACAACAGTGAATGAACTGAATCTCTTGCACATGAAAATGGAAAAAAGACTACTAGAATAGCATGAATGAAACCAGAATGGAACTGGGAGCAAAATACAGCTCTGGGGGCAAATTGAGTCAGTATTCAAAGAGTAAAGATGGAACACTATAGTATAAGAGATCTCAGGGTAGAAAGAAGCATGCAAATACATTAGGTATCATACAACAAAAGTAATGGCAAAAAGAAAAGTTCAATAGTGCATCGATCAATCACAAGCTCCAGTGTCCAGCCATGGACCCCACTTGATAGCCTAGTCATCAGTTCGATGAACTGTATCAGAAGCTTTAACATAAGAAGTACCAATACTGAAGCATCTAATACTCAAGCCTATAGGCTATTGATGAGGCACCTCATTCTCATATTCTAACCTTTGAACATAGCTTTGTTCCAAACAAAAGACCTATTAGAATCATGCATATCATACATAACATGCATACATTTGCATATTTGTCAAAAATACTAACCCTCCAAGTATTTGTAATATGCATAGTAAATAATCTCTAAGAAGAGGCAAGATCGTAAAGATACTCTGCCTATGTCCTAGGGACCTGTAAAATGAAGTTTTCTAAATTTGCAACAAGTGCTAGTTTATGTAGGGTTAAATGCAAATCAAGTTCACATGTGAAGCATCAGGAGGAGAGAAGCTAGGAATCTTAGCTGTATCAAAGTACATATGCCGCTCAAAAGGAGTTTGCACCATGGGAGCCCAATAACGCATAGATATATCAATGGGAGAACATTACCCAAAATAGTACTTGAGGAAGTATCACCATGTGTAGCCTCACTATGATGAGCAGGTTCAACCTCTTGCTCAGTCTCCTCAGTATCATCCTCACTCTCCTCCATAGTAGTATCAGGGGCTCCTTTAATCTGTGTAAGAAGTGAATGTTATATAGAGGGATGAAAGAGATGAAATAAAATAGTGACAGAAAACATACCTCAGCTAGGCCTATAGGAACCTGCTCTAGGAGATTCTCTCGAATGTACTCCCGATAATGACATGAACACTTGAGCAGAGTCAAAGCCTCATATCCCTCAAGAGCTGCTCAAAGCTTGGGACCAGTCATGCTGCTACTCCACAACATCAAGGAGGGAATAGAAGAAGGAACATGCCTTTTGGAAGGTCCTATATGCCAATGATAAACATGCTCACCAAGATACCATATTTGGCAGCCATAACCAGGGAGCATAACTCTCATAGTCTCAAGCCTCACAGCTACTATCATAAAATCATATCGCTAAATGTCTTCAGCATTAGCCAACTAATTTTATCTTACCTGCAAACTTATTTAAGCTTATTGAACTTCTACAATTAATTAAATACTAAAGATCAAAATTTTCTTACTTACGAGGTCCCACTCTAAAGAGTTTTGTTGATCTCAATAAGTTTGCAAGTCATGCTTAATACTAGCAAGACGAGAGGAACCCCACCTCTACATCAGGGGAAGACTCCTATCAAAGCTAATAGTGTTGAAGCCTCGGATCACTCCTATCTCAATGCCCCATATCTGAAAGAGACGAGATGAAAGAAATCAGGAGGAAAATATGAAAATAAGAAAAGTTGAAAAGGATGGGAGACATACATGCAAGATGTGCCAGAAATCGCACATCATCACAACACCTCTACAAATAGTATCCAATCTGTAGTAGAGATAAGTAAGCGCCACAGATCCCCAATCTAAAGTAGCAACCATACCAAGATCCTGAAGGGGACCAAGAAGAGCAATGCTAACCTTATAACCAGTCTCACAAAAAAGAGTAGTGCCAAGAAATATCAATAAGAAGCATCTCACCTTCTGAAGAATCTGGTGAGGTGTAGTGGTAGATAGTCTCCTGAAACCCTGAATGAGAGAAGAAAGAAGCACGTTCTTTCGATTATTCCATGTCAGAATGAACTCGAGCAAGTCATGAATATAGCGACTCCTAGCATCTTTCGAAAGAGTGCAGTAATGGATATCAAAGGGGACTAGGGCACCTCTGAATGCAATCCCAGTAATAGTAGAGAAGCTCATCGGGGAAATAGTCAGCTCACCCACTTGCGTGTGAAAAGTATGAGTAGTGTCCATCCACCTCTCGATTAGAGCAAAAATTAAGTAGTGGTCTGATTTACCTCAAGCAGTTGATAAAGCATCAATGAAACTTCAAAAACCAAATGCCTATATATGTTGTACTACCTCTTTAGACAAGTCATGGAATAGTTCTCAAGCCAAATGAAAGCAACCCGAGAATTTCAGTGGTTTTTAAAATATGTAGAAAATTATAAGATTACTTTTTCTTTTCCTAAATTTTTGATTTTTGTCATTTAATTAAAATAATAAATATATATATATTGGAAAATTGGATTTTCGATTGGAAATCTGAGAAATTCGATTGGAAATCTGAGAAATCCAATTGGAAATATGAGAATTCCAATTTGGAATTCAGAATCCCGATGAGAAATTCAGTAAATTTGAATATATTTTTGAAATTTTGATTCTGAATTGTCAATATTTCATAAATTATATATAATTAGTCTAGCTAGTATTCTATAATTGCATGCATGAACATATTAATTTTACATACTAAAATAAATGTGTTTATTGCAGAATTGAAGACACAGACAGGAAATTTACCTCATTTCCAACTTGAAAACATCTATGAAGGTGTAAATGAGTCAAAGGAAGCACATCTTCACCTTCACGGAGTCCCAAATCATTTTGAGGAAAATGCAAATATGAAGTGATGGGATCTGACTATCTGGAACTATTCCTATGTAGTATGCATTGTGGGTGAGCCATAGGATTAGACGAATTCAAAATTGGACTTTAGATGAAAGAATAATTGACAAAGAAAAATTTGAAAATCAAGAGAAAATGAAAAAGAAGAGAAAAAGAAAAAATGAAGAAGGATAGGAAGAGAAGGGAATGAATTAGCAAAAGGAAAAAATGTGTATATTAAAAGGGCAAATATCCACTTTAGTCCTTTAGCTTTTAGTTTGCATTTAAGTTTGTTCTTTTCCTTATAATTTAATCCTGAATTACAATGTCTCCTAATTTAATAATTCAAATGAATTATTAAATTTGTCAATCAGCATTATCAAAAGCAAAATAATGAATGGATTGCAGCATCATTAGTGAGCAACAAAATGGTTACAGCTAATCGCAAGCAATGAAAGTGTTGCAGCTAATCGCGAGCAATTATGGATTACAGTATAATTAGACTAAACGACTGATGTAGTCGGCATTGTACGACCAAGTGCAATGTATATTCAATTAAGATTATATGACTGAGTATAATCAACATCATATGACCGAGTGTGATGTTTCTTTTCAAAACATACTATACGATCGAGTATAGTCGACATTATACGACCAAGTGCAATGCATCTTTAATTAAGATTATATGACAGAGTATAATTGGCATCATACGACTGAGTATGATGTTTCTTTTCAAAAAAGACTATACGACTGAGTGTAGTCGGCATTGTACGACCAAGTGCAATGTATCTTCAATTAAGATTATACGACTGAGTATAATCAACATCATACGACTGAGTGTGCTATTTCTTTTCAAAACAGACTATACAACCGAGTATAGTCAGCATTGTACGATCGAGTGCAATGTATCTTCAATTAAGATTATACAACCAAGTATAATCAACATCATACGACCAAGTGTGATGTTTCTTTTCAAAATAGACCATACGACCGAGTATTGTCGGCATTGTATGACCGAGTGCAATGCATTTTCAATTAAGAGTATACGACCGAGTATAATCGACATCATACAACCGAGTGTGATGTTTCTTTTCAATTCAAACTATACGATTGAGTGTAGTCGGCATTGTACAATGGAGTGCAATGCATTTTCAATTAAAATTATACGATCGAGTATAATTGGCATCATATGACCAAGTGTGGTGTTTCTTTTCAACTCAGAATATACAACTAAGTGTAGTCGGCATTGTACGACTTAGTACAATGTATTTTCAACTAAGATTATACGATCGAGTATAATCGGCATCATACGACTAAGTGTAATATTCCTTTTCAATTCAGACTATATGTCCAAGTATAGTTAGCATTGTAAGACTAAGTATAATGAGTTCCTTTAACCTAAGACTATATGACCGAGTATAGTCAATATCATACGACCAAGTATGATATGCCATTTCAAATCAATGTTATACGTTCAAGTACAACAAGTTCATAAGTAAAAGCTTCATAAAGCACAGGTAAGTATCCTAACTTTTAATTAAGAAATTGGGTGCTAGTTTGCTTTGCCACAATTTGTCAAGCAAACAGCGACAAAAGGGGGCAACTGTAGACACCCAATTTCAGGATGATGAGTTATGGATGCAATAAAAGACTCCAGTGATGAAAATGTCATGAATAGGTCTTTAATACTTGAACTTTGGAACTTCAAGAGTCTGATTGCATGTTTTAAAAGAAAGAATTTAATGTTTTCATGGACTAAATTGCAATGCTTTTTAAGGACCTAATTGCAAAACTTAAATTCTTTTAAGGACCTTTTTTTAATTAAAAGTAAAAACAAGTGGTCGGAATTACACTAATTCCTATCAAAATTACACAATTTCGATCGAAATTAGACCTCTTCCGCCTCGGGTTCTCGAATTTTCCACATAAATTGAGTCCTAATTGGTATGAAATTCTCTTAAAAATTGTTTTGATAATATTTTAAGGAAATGGAAGCCTTTTAGGAATCAATTTATAACTAGGGTTTTAAGATGTATCCCTATATAAAGAGTGTTTTGACTTTGAAAATAGGGGAGAAAAAAATAAAAAATGAAGAAAAGAGCAAAAAAAAAGAAAAAGGTAGAAGAAAAAAGAAAAAAGAAAAGGAAGGCACAGGAAAAGGAGAAAAAAAAGAGAAAAAAATCTTATTCTATATAAAAATTCTTTTGCTTAAAGAAAGATCTTTGAAGGATTTTTGAAGAACAATATTTGAAGGCCTATCAAGAACGGTGATTCTACAAAATCTGAGGAGCACTCCCTTAAAATCATCCATGAGCATCATCTTCTTCTTCTTATTTTATTTTATTTTATTTCTTTTGATTTTATTGATTTTTTATTTTGTTTTATTATTTTTATTATTTATTCACTAACCATATTTTTTATTCTTTTTTATGGTGATTATGGAGGAAAACACTTGATGATCATAGTTGGAGAATCAAATCCATAAGAGGTCCATGAGATGCCATTGATAAGACCTTGTAGAGATATAGTTTCTAGGGTTTTTTATTATTATTTTATTTTATTACTTTATTTTATTTATTTATTTTTACGGTTGTATTAATTATTTTTATTATTATTTTCAATAGATTATTATAATAGCCCCAATAGTGAGAATAGTGGAATTATATATGTGATTGCTGGTTTCTTTTGATTAATTGGTTAGTAAAATTAGGTTTTAATCGGGTAATTAATTAAAATCAATGGAGGAAGTAGATTAACTTAGGTTGCATGTTAATGAAAATTAGGGTTTAAAAGGAAATAATTTAATTAGTTGTTTGATTTTTAATTTAATTATTTTAATATGTTTTATTTGTTTTTGGGCTTGTTTATTTTATTTTTTTGGGGCTTGTTTATTTATTTTTTTTATGTGTTTTGTGCTTTTTTGTTTATTCTTATGTGTTTTGGGCCTTAAGTTCATACTAGATTTTAATCCACTTAAATAAATTTAGATTTTTAGGTGTAATTAATTAAAATGTATTTTAGGCCCATAATTAATTAGATTTTTAGGTTAAAGATAACTTAGACTCATCTAGTAAATTAGACATAGGCCCATTTAATTTAATTTAATTAGACTTAGCTCATTTAATTAAAGCTTTCTTTTCATAATTTTTAGATTTAAGGTCACCTTAAAATTAAAACATGTAGAACTAGGCCCACTAATTTAAATACTCCATAATTTATAAAATTAAGCCCATTTTTAGAATTAAAATAAATAGACTTAGGTTCATTTAATTAAAATTAAAAGGATTTAGGCCCATTAGTCTTTAGCTCATTTATAAATTAAAGCATGTAGATTTAGCTCATTTAATTAAAATCAATGTACATTAGACTAACTTAGGGATTATATGTTTGAATGAATGCATTATTTACTTGTATTTTCATGACTGGTTTGCCTTGGAGTTAATTGCTAGAATAAGGGTTTATATGAAATTGCATGTAAATAGAGGATAATATAGTAATTTATAAAGTAATTCTAAATAAACATGAGACTGAAAGAAGTCGGTATTACGTACCCATAATCTCCTGGTTGTGGTGCTAGCTTTCTTTTAGGGAATCAAGTACCACTTTTTCGATTAGTCCCAGTTATTACACTGGGTGGCAACTTCTCATCTCCATGCCATGTCTTTATGGCAGTGGTTAGTGTGTTCTCTAGAGCCCTGAGCTCAAACAGTGCCGTGGTTGCTAAAATCTTGGGCGCATGATAAACCCCGCCATATACAGTGGCTCATCCAAGATTTTAGCAACCGCGACACTGTTTAAGCTTAAGGCTTTAGAGAACACACTAACCACTATCACAAAGACATGGCGTGGAGATGAGGAGTCACCACCTAGGGTAATAACTGAGACAAATCGAAAAGGTGGTACTCGATTCCCTAAAAGAAAGATAGCACCACAACCAGGAGATTCTGGGTACGGAATACCAACTTCTTTTAGTCTCATGTTCATTTAGAATTACTTTATAAATTACTATATTATCCTCTATTTACCTATAATTTCATATAAATCCCTATTCTAGCAATTACCCTCAAGGACAACCACTATGAGACTCAGTATCCCTAGCATATAAAATAGGAAATATATTTTCTTATTGTCTTCTTTAAATAAAGTTTTAGTTTTTTTTGTTTTAGCGATCGATGATATGAATTTTGATCATGCTTACTTATCTATTGACATCCTAATGGTACTATGCATTATGATATTGATCGCATCTGCATGTTTAACATAAATTCAATTCAATTAGATTCATTCAATATGGGCATAAATGCAAATTCAAAGAACATTCATATATCACATGATATAACTTCTGAAGATAGGAAATTTGAGAAAAAATAAAAAGAATGAAAAAAGAGAAAAAAATAAAAAGAGAAAAAAAAGAAAAAAAGAACACTAAGGTAAAAATTATAAAGAAAAATTAGGATTGGCTAATAACAAGAGTTGTATCATGTGACGTAATGAATGTTCTCATTTTTTCCCTAATGAATTATTAAAATTGAATTTTAAATTTTTGTTCAAATACTGCATATTTGTCTTTATCATACTGTATAAGTATCAGAATGGAAAGACAATACTTAATGAAAGCTAAATTAGAGCTATGAGATCACTATTTTAGTTATGTTTCCTTTGTAATTTTCCTTATAAGCCTAGTGTCCCTGTATACCTTGAGAATTCAAGTGGCTCAATAACTTGCATCGCAAGTCTTGTCTTGTAACTATCATCAATTATTGCATCAGCATCAAGCCTCATATTCTGCTCAATAATTCTTTGAAGTGCAAGTCCAGTTGATTTCATCATCAAGAACTTGCTTCAGTCAATTTGCCCATTCCTTTACATCTCCAATGCATGCGATTACAACTAATAGGGTTAGTAAGTCAAAGGATCAACAACAACAGTGAATGAACTAGGTCTTTTTCATATGAAAATGAAAAAAGACTACTAGAATAGCATGAATGAAACCAGAATGGAACTGGGGGCAAAATGCAGCTCTGGGGGCAAGTTGAGTCATCATTCAAAGAGTAAAGATGGAACACTATAGTATAAGATCCAGTATAAGAGATCTCAGGGTAGAAAGAAGAATGCAAATACATTGGGTATCATGCAAGAAAAGCAATGGCAAAAAGAAAAGTTCAATAATGCATCAGTCAATCACAAGCTCTGGTGTCAAGCCATCGACCCCACTTGTTAGCTTAGTCATCAGTCTGATGAATTATATTAGAAGCTTCAACATCAAAAGTACCAATACTAAAGCATCTAATACTCAAGCCTAAAAGCTGTTAATGAGGCACCTCGTTCTCACACTCAAAGGTTTGAACATAGCTTTATTCCAAACAAAAAACCTATTAGGATCATGCATTATCATACATAGCATGCATACACTTGCATATATTTATTGTGAAATACTTGCTTCGCATAATAAAGTCTTTAAGCTTAGGTGAGGTTGTACAGATACTTTTCTACTAACATTTAAAACTAGTGTTGTGAAAGTATAAGAAAGTAGTCAAAGTATTTACACATGAAGCATCTAAAAGAGTAAAATAAGAAGAGCTACATTATTAAAAAACCTCATATTGGCAATCTCAAGAGGCTATATAGGATGCTCAAGCTCCTTAGATTCAACATCCATCTATATAGTCTCATCTAGAGCATCATATGGAATATCTCTCCATAAAAGTTAGACTAGTGTAGGATATGGAATATAATGATAAGAAGGTCCAACATGTCAGTAATACATTCGACGACCCTATAAAAAGGAAGAATGCACTCAAAACTTAACATCATTAAAAATCTTATGCTAAGAGCATGTCTTTTACCAAGTGAAGAGCTTACTTCCACACCAAATTTTAGGGAGAATTTTCTAAGCAAAACTCATGGAAATTTAGCGTAAAAAGATTAAATTCTGAGTATCAAAATAGCCTCTGAGTTATTTTTATGTGCTTTCCTTCCTTATCCAAGTATTCCCCCGCCTTTCTTATATTACTCAGCGTGGATACCATTGGAAAGGTCCTTTGGATACTCATACTCATATTGAACATTAGAGTAAATAGAGCAATTTTTGGCATGGTCCTTTTTTATTATTCCCCTGCCTTTCTTATATTACTTAGCATGGATATCACTAGAGGTTTCATATTGATACTCTTACTCATTTCTGAGCATTGGAGTAAATTATGCTTGCTCTTTTTTTGATTCTCCTCTTAGTATTCCCCACCTTTCTCATATTACTCAGCATGGATATCGTCAAAGGATTTTGTAGTTATACTCATTTCTGAGCATTGGAGTAGATTATATGCATATTTATCATTCAAAGACTAAAATGATACTTTAAAATTCAAGAAATTTATGCTTTATGTCCACATGTTTTGTTTTTTCATTTTCTTACCCTTGTTTAGGTGCAAAGCAAGCATTAGATTGATTAGAGTTTATAAACTCTAAGCACAAAATTGCTAACTTCTCATCTGAATTCTGTGAGGGTAATAAAAGAAAGCCATTATGATTAAAAGTCATGAGATAGGCCTTTTACACATTATCTCATGAAGTGGATGAATTTGTGAATTTTATGATTGAGAGGGTACTTTATTTCAGAATTTAAGGAAAGAGAGTTATGTTACTTCCTTTGATTATCTTGATGAGTGTTTGGTATTTGCTATCTGACCCACTCTTATTGATGTATCGGTTCCTTTCCCCTTCTTCATTCTCTTTTGTTCTTCCCTGCACAAACTACTATAAGTTAGTATGGTCTATTTGCAAGTGAAGAAATTTTGTCAAAATGCAATGTTATTCTTTTTTGCATTCTTCCCTTTAGATTTATCTCTGATCATAGGGTCATGATACTTCACCATTGAAGTTGTGGCTTTGGGCTGCATTTGTATTTCCACCATTCCATCAATGTTATGGTAGGGGAATTTATTCCTTTTACTAACATCTCCTACAAAAAAGGTTCAGGCATTAGAGAATTTATTTCTTGATCAAATAATTTTTTAAAGTGCATTTATTTCAAGTTTTGAGTGCATTCTTCCCTTTTATAGGGCCATCTAATGTATTACTAACATGTTGGACCTTCTCATCACTATATTCCATATCCTACACTTATTTAACTTTTGTGGAGAGATATTCCAGATGATGCTCTAGATGAGACTATGGAGATAAATGTTGAATCTAAGGAGCTTGAATGTCCTATCTAGCCTCTTGAGATTTCCAAGATGAGGTTTTTTGATAATGTTGCTCTTCCTATTTTACTCTTTCAGATGCTTCATATGTAAATACCTTGACTACTTTCTTGTACTTTCATAACTCTAATTTCAAATGTTAGTAGCACAGTATCTGTATAACCTCACCTAATCTTAAAGACTTTATTATGCAAAGCAAGTATTTCATAACAAATGTATGCAAGTGTATGCATGCTATGTATGAAAATGCATGATCCTAATAGGTCTTTTGTTTGGAACAAAGCTATGTACAAAGCTTGGAGTGTGAGAACGAGGTGCCTCATCAATAGCTTGTAGGCTTGAGTATTAGATGCTTCAGTATTGGTATTTCTGATGTTGAAGCTTCTGATACAGTTCATCAGACTGATGACTAGGCTAACAAGTGGGTTCCATGGCTTGACATTAGAGCTTGTGATTGACTGATGCACTGTTGAACTTTTCTTTTTGCCATTGCTTTTGCTGTATGATACCTAATGTATTTGCATGCTTCTTTCTGCCTTGAGATCTCTTATATTGCCTCTTATACTATAGTGTTCCATCTTTACTCTTTGAATGCTGACTCAATTTTCCCCTAGGGCTGCATTTTTCCCTTAGTTCCATTTTGGTTTCATTCATGCTATTCTTGTAGTCTTTTTTCATTTTCATGTGCAAAAGACCCAGTTCATTCACTGCTATTATTGATCCTTTAACTTACTAACCCTATTAGTTGCAATCTCATACATTGGAGATGTAGAGGAATGGGCAAATTGACTGAAGCGAGTTCTTGATGATGAAATCAATTGGACTTGCACTTCAAAGAATTCTTGAGCATAATATGAGGCTTGATGCTGATGCAATAATTAATGATAGTTACAAGATAAGACTTTCAATGCAAGTTATTGAGCCACCTGAATTCTCAAGGTATAGGGGGACACTAAGCTTATAAGGAAAATTACAAAGGAAACATAACTAAAATAGTGATCTCATAGCTCTAATTTAGCTTTCATTATGTTTTTTCTTTCCATTTAGATACTTATATAGTATGATAAAGACAAATATGCGGTATTTGAACAAAAATTTAAAATTCAATTTTAATAATTCGTTATGGAAAAAATGGGAACATTCATTACATCACATGATACAACTCCTGTTACTAGCCATCCTAATTTTTCTCTCTAATTTTTACCTCGTTATTCTTTTTTTCTTTTTTTTCTCTCTTTATTTTTTTCTTTCTTCATTCTTTTTATTTTTTCTCAAATTTCCTATTTTCAAAAGTTACAGCATGTGATATATGAATGTTCTTTGAATTTGCATTTATGCCCATACTGAATGAATCTAATTGAATTGAATTTATGTCAAACATGCAGATTCGATCAATATCATAATGCATAGTACCATTAGGGTGTCAATACATAAGTAAGCATGATTAGAATTCATATCATCGATCACTAAAACAAAAAAAGCTAAAACTTTATTTAAAGAAGACAATAAGAAAATCTATTTCCTATTTTAGATGCTAGGGATGTTAAGTCTCATAGTGGTTGTCCTTGAGGTGGCTGACATAATAGCTATTCTTGCATCTTCTTGCTAACTGTCTCCATGACTTCATCCTTCTTTACCTCCACTATGCATGTTTCTTTCTAGTCTAGCAACTTCTCATCATCAAATTCATCACCCCATCCTGTAGGCACAATCGACTCAAAGGTTATGTCAAAAGAAGGTGGTTTAATGTAAAACACCTTATAGTCAAACTTGCCTGACCACTGACCTAATAAATCTTCTACTCTTTCCATATCTTTAAGGGCATTAGGAGATTTCTCATTGGTTTTAAGGTCTAGGTCCTCAAATGAGATTAACACTTCTTGCTCTCTCACTCTTAAGTTAATCATCATAGTAGCTGGGGGTGGTGCATTTTGGTAGTTTAGGAAAGGATTATTTCTAATGCTTGGATTTTTAAGGTCTGTGATCTTTCTAGAGTCTATAAGGTTTTGGATTTCATGTTTGTGGCGGATGCAATTATCTATGGAATGTTGGAGGTTTTAATGGAATTTATAGTGCCTGTTTGGGTTATAGCCTGGGGTATTTGGGTTTGGTGGGTTTGGATTAGGTAAAGGTTGAAGTAAGCCCTTTTACATTAGGCGCTCTAGGACTTTTGACAAAGGTTGGTTAAAACTGGAGAATCTCCTTGGTGTTTGTACAACGTGCACTTCAACAACCCGGTTGGTGCTTCCTTGATGTATGCCCCCAGTTGGGTAGTTTCTTGCTACAGTGCTTTTAGAAATCCTCTTTTTCTCATTCTCAATCTCCTCAGCTTGCAACCTATCACCATAAAGGTCTACAAATGTCTTAGGGTTCATCATTTACAACTTGTCAACTAGATTGGGCGACACGTTTTGGATTATCATCCTAATATGATCCTTTTCAATTAGTTTGTTCTTCATTAGTCCCACCTTATTCATGAACCTGGTTAGAAAATTCGAGAAGGACTCATTAGGCTTGTGCTTAGTCAGTTCTAGATCCCTGATAGACACTTTGAGCCTAGTGTTGTAGTCGTATTGCTTTAGGAAAGCAATGCACAGCTCTCTCCAGTTTGCACAGATATACTTCTCCAAACCATGATACCAAATAATAGCCATACCCTCCAAGGATAGTATAAATAAGTTTGTGACTGCTGCTAGTGGAGCTTTAGTGGTGCTTATAGTTGTTGTATACTGACTAAGGTGGATCCTTGGATCTCCAGTACCATCAAACTTTTACAGTTGTGGCAGCTTGAATTTTTCAAGCAATTTGTCCTCCCCGAATTGCATCATATCATCAAAATCAGATGAGTATCCAATGCCCTATCCTCTCATTAATTCCTCCATCTTGGACATTTTCTAAGTCAGTGCTTTCATATGCTCGGATTCCAGCTCTTAAACTTGCTCAACTGATTCCTTTTTTGCCCTTTCAACCATATAACTCTCAATATCCTCAAGTTTTATTTCCCTAGTATTATCATTGTTAGCAGGTGGTGTACCCACAGCAGGTGGATTGGCCACAATAAGAGGTGCAGCAGCAGTAGGTGGTGGCATCAATCTGGCTAAAGCCTATCTTAACTCATGTTGCATCATCGCTCTCATGTCATCCATCAATGCTCCTTTGACATCCTTTAAGGTCCAGTTTCCTCTTTCTTGTTGTTCCATTCCTTCAATTTGTTTTGATTGTGTAGATTCCTTTCCAATTTGCTAAGGATTAATAGGACTCCTTTCCAGTCTGCTAAGGATCTCTTTTTCAATCGATTGCGAACTCGAATCAATTCTCACTAGTCTGCCACCCTTTCGATTATAAACACAAGAAGACCCAAATGAATCTATGATGGCTGAAAGACAAATTGTTAGTATGATGCATGAGATGCATGATGCACATGCTATGCAACAAGTAACAAGTAACAAGTCAAGTTAGATGTACATACATCCTTCCAACCTTATTCCTCCCACACATGTATTCAATAGCACATCTCTTTTCCTAGGATTTTTGGTCTTGGTCTTAACATCAACAAGGGATATTAGGGACTGACACGCATGCCAAATCTCTCTTAAAGCAGTAAAACATAGAAATAATAGTTCTAGGTATAAAAGATTAGTCCAATCTTTATTAGTCTAAACGAGCTTTTAAAGTATGGGCTTGGGCCTTTATAGATAGAAATACCTCATGGAAATATTCACAAGCAATTTGTGTAGATCCTAAGGGAAATAATTAAGCTAATATATATGGTTAGGGTCCGGCAAAAAGGTCAGGGTTACCTGAGCAAGATGCCCTCCTTTAATACTTAAGTCACAAGCCAAGGTCAGAGGGGCCTGACATCCTTTGCAAACTTGAGAAAAGACTACCCCCCGTAAGGACTTGGGTTACAGACTTTGGTCAAATGAGCTTAGTAATCTCTCTGGAACCGAGTTAAAGCTAAGAGTGATGGTTAGCCAATTTACAATCCCATGAAGCTAGTGGAATCATGGAACCATAAATCGACACCATCAATTAATAGGGACATGCAGAATAAATGCAAGAATAAAATAATAATTAATAAAATAGTTATAAAGAACACAAGTAGAATCAGTATCTCTTATCCCCAATGGAGTCGCCACTGTAGACGGTGGATTTTAGCGTGTGTCTAAGATTTTAGCAACCTCAACACTGTTTGAGCTCAGAGCTCTAGAGAACACACTAACCACTATCACAAAGACATGGCGTGGAGATGAGGAGTTGCCACCCTGGGTAATAACTAGAACAAATTGAAAAGGTGGTACTCAATTCCCTAAAAGAAAGCTAGCACCATAACTAAGAGATTCTGGGTACGGAATGCCAACTTCTTTCAGTCAGTCTCATGTTCATTTAAAATTACTTTATAAATTACTATATTATCCTTTATTTACATGCAATTTCATATAAACCCCTATTCTAGCAATTAACTCCAAGGCAAACCAATCATGAAAATACAAGTAAATAATGCATTCATTTAAACATATAATCCCTAAGTTAGTCTAATGTACATTGACTTTTATTAAATGAGCTAAATCTACATGTTTTAATTTACAAGTGAGCTAAAGACTAATGGGCCTAAGTTATCTTTAACCTACAAATCTAATTAATTATGGGCTTAAAATGCATTTTAATTAATTACACCTAAAAACCTATATTTATTTAAGTGGATTAAAATCTAATATGAGCTTGAGGCCCAAAACACATAAGAATAAACAAACAAGCACAAAACACATAAAAATAAATAAACAAGCCTAAAAAAATAAAATAAACAAGCCCAAAAACAAATAAAACATATTAAAACAATTAAATTAAAGATCAAATAACAAATTAAATTATTCCCTTCTAAACCCTAATTTTCATTAACATGCAACCAAAGTTAATCTACTTCCTCCATTGATTTTAATTAATTACCCAATTAAAACCCTAATTTTACTAACCAATTAATCAAAATAAACCAGTAATCACATATATAATTCCACTATTCCCACTATTGGGGCTATTACAATAATCTATTGAAAATAATAATAAAAATAATTAATACAACCCTAAAATTAAATAAAATAATAAAATAAAATAATAAAAAAAAACCTAGAAACTATATCTCTACAAGTTCTTATCCATGGCATCCTATGGACCTCTTATGGATTTGATTCTCCAAGTATGATCATCATGTGTTTTCCTCCATAATCTGATACGAACCTTACCTATATTAGAGGTAGAATGTGCATCCAACTTTGAATATTAGCCCAAGGATCATCAAGGATAGGTTGTGTTGATGGAGCTAAACCCCTTGCTTATTAAATTGAAGCAAGATACTTAGCTATTAAAAGATGAACAATCATATAATTCTAAGTCTAATCTAACCTAGCAATTGTAATGAAAGGTAGAAGTGAAACAATTCAAGCAAACTTGCAAAGTTTTAAAAGAACAAAGTTCAAGGAAAAACCTCACTTTTAATATTTCAATGCTTAAATTCATTTCTCATAGGGTTAGCCCTTATATAGGCATGTAAACAACCTAATCCTTAAAGGAAAAGGTTTTGTTCCTTATTCCCAAAGATACCTATATAGGAAATCCTTAATTAAGGAGATTTGCTTTAAAATATGACAACTATTGACAACTTATCTTTGAAAAGTAAAAATTGAGAACTCATTACAATTCATGACAACTAAGCAAAATGAAAACTCATGACAACTAAGCATTGAAGCATGCCATGTCACATGTTGACCATTGACCCTTGACTTTAACTTATTGACTATTTGACTTTGACTTTGACTTGGAATATTCTTGAATCTTCTCACATCTTCTAGAGTCTTCTTGAATCTTCCTTATTGACTCCAAAATAGAAATAACTCCAAAAATTCATCCATATAAGCTAATTAATTTCAAAATAGGAAATTAAGCTAATTAGCTTGAATTCTTCATATTTAGGCACTTTTTGATCCCTTTTAGGGTTCATATTATTCCCTCCCTCTTGAAGATGATTCGCCCTTAAATTATAGCCATCTTCTAAAGTTAATAAATTCATGAATCTTCCAGGGTCAAATACAAACACCTTTGTTGAAAGCCTCTCCTTTAAAGTAAGAATCCACATAAGTAGCTTTAATATAACTTGAACTTCAACGAACATAGAACTCTTTTCCACGAACTTGTAAGGATTGTATTCTTATTGCTTCCTTCTAAACTTGAAACATGAATATCTCAAGTTCTTCTTAGTACAAGCGAAGATTCCATTGATTGTATTGTGGACATAAGGAACTTCAATAACATCAGTAAAGGGATCTTTGTATGGTATAGAAGTCTGTAAAACAAATTTCAAAACACTAGAAAAAGAAAGAATATAGTTGTTAGCATAATCATGATGAATAATGAGCTCTTTATTTTCCTTCTTCTTTTGTGTACAAACTTCTCGATACTCCTCTTCATGATGCATGCACTCTTCATGATCACAAGATGCACTCTTAGCAACTTCTTGAGTAGTTAATCCTTGTACAACTTTACTATATTGCTCAAAACTTTGCAAACACTCCTTATTAGCTTCAATTACTTCAACAAATTCACTATTCTTGGATTCACACTCTATTTTGATATCCTCATACACAACCACTTCTGTTTCACACTTCTCTTCATGAATAATGCTTTCCTCCATAGTTTGATCATATAATTGATGCTCATGTTTCTTCTCATGATCACTTAACACCATTCTAACATCAGCACCACTTTGATTACCAACTTTATTACTCAAAATCTCTCTATCCAAAGCAAGTGAAACTACATCATTTAAAGACAAGTTGTAATTGTACCATAAACATAAGATCTTGACTAATTTCACTCTTAAGTCCACTTATGAATCTTGCAATTTTCTACCCTTTGGATTCACTTAAATCACTTGCAATTACAAAAAAAAAAACTTAAACTTTTTAGCATAATCATCAACACCTAATTCATCCCCTTGTTTAAGTCTTTTCAATTTAAGAAAGTATTTATCCTTAATAACATCATAAGGAATAAAATGTCTAGTCATTAACCTTTTCATTAATTTCTAATTTCTAATCTCACTATTTCTATTCTCTCTCTATAAAACCATCAAATCTTTCCACCATATAGCAGCATGACCTAGAAATTTTTTAGAAGCAAGTTTGCACTTTTGGAAATCAATTATCATAAGAGAATTAAATATCTCTTCTATTTGTTGCACCGATTCCAAATAAACATAAGGATCATTCTTACCAAGAAAATAAGGCATATCCATACTGACCACACTCAAAGATAGTTTAGAAAAAAATTGAAAAGAAATCCTCATAAAACACTCCCTTACATGTTTGCACTCAAGGATTTGAATGCTCTCATGTTTCACTCAAAAATTTTTTTTTTTATTTTTTTCAATTTATGAAGAATTTAGAAGAAGAAAATAATAGATAATACATGAAAATAAAAGGATACGTAACCAAACCTTGAAGTTTGGCTCTAATACCAAACTGATATGAGCCCTACCTATAATAGAGATAGAACGTGCATCCAACTATGAAATCTAGCCCAAGGATCATCAAGGATAGGTTATGTTGATGGACCTAAACCCCTTGCTTATTAAATTGAAGCAAGATACTTAGCTATTAAAAGATGAACAACCACACAATTCTAAGTCTAACCTAGCAATTGTAATGAAATGTATATGTGAAACAATTCAAGTAAACTTGTAAAGTTTCAAAAGAACAAAGTATAAGGAAAAAACCTCACTTTTTAATATTTCAATGCTTGTCTAAATTCGTTTTACATATTTGTAGCCCTTATATAGGCATGTAAACAACCTAATCATTAAAGGAAAAGGTTTTATTCCTTATTCCCAAAGATAACTATATAGAAAAATCCTTAATTAAGGAGATTGCCTTCAAAATAGGACAACTAATGAAAACTCATCTTTGAAAAGTCAAAATTGACAACTGACTACAACTCATGACAACTAAGCAAAATGACAACTCATGTCAACTAAGCATTGAAGCATGCCATGTCATATGTTGACCATTGACCCTTGACTTTGACTTATTGACTATTTGACTTTAACTTTGACTTGGAATATTCTTGAATCTTCTCACATCTTCAAGAATCTTCTTGAATCTTCCTTATTGACTCAAAAATAGAAAAATATATCAAAATTCATCCATATTCAGCTAATTAATTTTAGAATTGGAAAATAAGCTAATTAGCTTGAATTCTTCATTATTAAGCTCCATGCTTGCATTTAATCCCTTTTAGGGTTCATATTATAATCACCATAAAAAAGAATAAAAATTATGGTTAGTGAATAAATAAAAAAAATAATAAAAAAATTAAAAATTAATAAAATCAAAAGAAATCAAATAAAATAAAATAAGAAGATGATGATAATGCTCATGGATGATTTTAAAGGAGTGATCCTCAGATTTTGTAGAATCATCGTTCTTGATAGATCTTCAAATATTATTCTTCAAAAATCCTTCATAGATCTTTCTTTAAGCAAAAGAATTTTTATAGAGAATAAGATTTTTTCTCTTTTTTTCTCCTTTTCCTTTCTCTTTTCCCGTGCCTTCCTCTTCTCTCTTCTTTTTTCTTCTGCCCTTTTCTTTATTTTTTTTTTATTTTTGTTTGTCCCCTATTTTCAAAACCAAAACACTATTTATATAGGGATACATCTTGAAACCCTAGTAATAAATTGATTCCAAAAAAGACTTCTATTTCCTGAAAACATTATCAAAATAATTTTTATGAGAATTTCATACCAATTAGGACTCAATTTATTTGGAAAATTTGAGAACCTGAGCAGAAGAGGTCTAATTCGATTGGAATTAGTGTAATTTCGATCGGAATTAGTGTAATTTCTATCGAAATTAGTGTAATTCTTATCGAAATTAGTGTAATTTTGATCGAAATTAGTGTAATTCTTATCGGAATTAGTATAATTCAGACCACTTTTTTTTACTTGTAATTACAAAAAGGTCCTTGAAAGCATTTAGGTCCTTAAAAAGCATTACAATTTAGTCCATGAAAATATTAAATTCTTTCTTTGAAAAAATGCAATCAAACCCCTAAAGTTCTAAAGTTCAAGTATTGAAGACCTATTCATGACATTTTCATCATTGGAGTCCTTTGTCTCATCCATAACTCATCATCCCGAAATTGGGTGTCTACATAGTTCTTTTTTAAGATTGACTTGAGGTTAGGTTATCATTAGTTACGGATTAGTGAGGCCGATGTTCCTAAAACAGCATTCCGCACTCGATATGGCCACTATGAGTTTTTGGTGATGTCATTTGAGTTAACTAATGCACCAGCTACTTTCATGGATCTTATGAACAAGGTATTTAGACCATTTGTGGATCAGTTTGTAGTAGTCTTCATTGACGATATACTGGTGTATTCAAAGAGTATGGAGGAGCACGTATATCACTTAAGGAATGTACTACAAACACTGAGAGAATGTTAACTTTATGCTAAATTCTCAAAGTGTGATTTCTGGTTAGAGAGTGGTGCATTCCTTGGACACGTGGTGTCTAGAGATGGTATCCAGATTGATCCACAGAAGATTGAGGCAGTGTCTGAGTAGCCTAGATCGATTATAGTCATAAAGATTCATAGTTTTCTAGGTTTAGCTGGGTATTATAGGAGATTTGTGTAGGATTTTTCTATAATTACAGCTCCTATGACTTCTTTGACTCAGAAGAATGTGAAGTTTGAGTGGTTAGATGCTTGTAAGAACAGTTTCCAGTTGCTGAAGGAGAAGTTGACCACAGCTCCAGTTTTGGCTTTGCCTAATGTAGTAGATAAGTTCACTGTGTATTTTGATGCCTCTCGAGTTGGCATAGGTTGTGTGTTGATGCATAATGGTAGGGTGATAGCTTATGTTTCGAGGTAGTTGAAGAAGCATGAACAACATTATCCTACCTATGACCTAAAGATGGCTGTAGTGATCTTTGCTCTCAAGATTTGGAGACATTATCTGTATGGGGTGACTTATGAGATTTTTACTTATCATAAGAGTCTTAAGTACATTTTTTAGCAAAGAGATCTGAATCTGAGGCAGAGGAGATAGTTAGAACTCCTAAAGGAGTATGACTATGAGATTCTTTATCATTCAGGCAAGGCTAATATAGTAGCAGATGCCTTGAGTAGGAAGTTATCATGTAGTCTTTCTCACGTCAGTGTGGAGAGGAGACCATTGATCCAAGAGTTGCACCAGTTAATGGATCAAGGTCTGATGATGAAGATGAGTAGATATGGTGGACTGTTAACTCAATTCAGAGTTTGATTTATGTTGAGAGATAGGATTAAGGCAACTCAAGGCCAAAATCATATTCTAGTAGAGCTTGGAGAGAGTATTCATGCAGGGAAGTTCACTAATTTCACACTCGATGATGAAGGTGTGTTATGGATCAATGGTAGGTTGTGCATTCCTGATGTGGATAATTTAAGAGAAGAGACCCTTGAGGAAGCACATTCTACAACCTACAACATACATCCAAGTGTTACTAAGATGTATCACAATATCAAAGATTTATACTGGTGGGATGGACTGAAGAAGGATGTAGCTGATTTTATTACTAAGTGTTTGACTTGTCAGTAAGTGAAAGCTGAACATTAGAAGCCTTCTGGGAAGGTTCAACCACTTCCTATTCCTAAGTGGAAATGGGAGAGAATTACTATGGATTTTGTGGTTGGTTTACCTCATTCTAAAGATGGATACGATTCCATCTAGGTGATTATGAACATGATGACCAAGGCTGCACATTTCTTGCCTGTAAAAGCAATTTATTCTACAGCTAAAATAGCGAAGTTGTATATTAAGCATATTGTGTGCCTTCACAGAGTACTTGTGTCCATTGTATCTTATAGAGGTTCAGTGTTTACCTCTCATTTTTAGCAAAAGTTATAAGAAGCAATGGGCACCAGGCTTGATTTCAGTACTGCTTTTCACCCTCATACAGATGGTCAGTCTGAGAGGATGATCCAGACATTGGAAGATATGTTAAGGACATGTGTATTGGATCTGGGAAGTAGCTGGGATAATCATTTTCCACTTGTAGAGTTTGCATATAATAACAGCTACCATAACAATATTAGGATGGCACTGTATGAGGCTTTATACGGAAGAAAGTGTAGATCCCCTTTAAGTTGGAATGAGATTAGGGACAGAGCATTGACTAGACCTGAGATGGTTCAGGATGCCGCTGAGAAGGTTGCTATGATTAAAAGGAGGTTAGAGACTGCAATTAGCAGATACAAGAGCTATGCAGATTTGAGATGCAAAGATGTGGAATTTAAGGTTGGAGCCTATGTGTTCCTGAAGGTGTCTTTAATGAAGGGTGTGATGAGATTTGGCAGAAAGGGTAAGCTAGCACCAAGATATATTAGACCGTTTGAGATTTTGGAGAGAGTGGGCATAGTTGCATATTGATTGGCTTTGCCTCTGAGTTTGTCTCAAGTGCATCCAATGTTCCATATTTTGATGATGAGGAAGTATATTTTGGACCCTTCACACGTGTTGCAGCCTGATAGTGTGGAAGTGAATGAAGACTTGATGTTCGAGGAGGAACCTATTGCGATTATAGATTATCAAGTTCGTCAGTTGCGTTCGAAGTAAATTCTGATGGTCAAGTTGTTATGGTGAAATAATAACGTAAAGGAGCACACTTAGGAGACTAGAGTAGAGATGTGAGCTTCTTATCCTTATCTCTTTCCTCAATGATTCTTGTTCTATTCTTTTTTTTGAATTCGAGGAAGAATTCTTATAAGGAGGGCAGATTGTAAACACCCAGTATTTTAAATAAAATAATATTATTTTGGGATATGCAGTATTAATAATTTTAAATTTTAATTGTATATTATTGTTGTTAATTACTAATATTATTTACGTAATTGCTTTAAGAGATTTGTTTACGTAAAATAATTTATTGTTACGTGGGATTATTTGATAATATTATTGTTAATAATAATAATAATAATAATAATAATAATAATAATAATAATAATAATAATAATAATAATAATATAATAATAATATTATTATTATTATTATTATTGAAAATTTAGTTGAATTTGTGTGTGTAATGTGAGTTAATAATTTTAGAATTATTAAAATAATTTTTGGTGAATTTATATAAATTTTTAGAGTATTAATTATATTTTGTATATTTTTTATTATTGAGTTAATTGTATAATTTTGTGGAAATTATAGCTAAATAATATGTTTTAGATGATTTTAGAATTATGTAGGGTACTAAAATGATTTTTATAAATTATTTACTACTTTTAACCTATTAATACTAATTTTCAAAAATTATATTCAAATAATATATTATTCACTATTTTGGTGATTAAATGGATTTTTAATTACTTTTAATATATATTTAAGCTATTTAAGCTATTTGAATATATAAAAGTCAATTTTTACTATTTTATGTTAAATTATTGAAAAATTGGATTTTTATTAGTATTATATTATTAGTTAAGATTTTTATTTAATTACTGTGAAAATAATGGTATTTGGTGTTTTATTATTTGAATATATTATATTTTGGTATTTTGAGGATATTTATGAAATTTAATGATTTTTATATATATTTATTATTTTATTTGATTTTTGATGAATTTATGAACCTTGGTTGGGAATTGTGCAGTTTAGGGCCCTAACCCGAGGTGTTGTGCAATCTGTGTTAGAAGTGCATTTTTCTTGCAAGATCGGCTCTACTTTTTAGTAGAGATATATCCATTTTACAAAGAAAGTTCCACTAAATTTTTGGTAGAATTCTCGTAAAATGTGACGTCGGGTCGATCCTGAATTTCCATGTTTGTCTGAGTTCTGTATTCCTAGATCGAGTCTTTTTAGAAGTATAAGTTAGGAATTTATTCCGATTATTACTATTATTTATTTTCTAGTTACGCCGAAACTGAGGCCTATTGGACCAGGCCTGTAGAGCCAGTCTCGAGAGCACATAATTGTGAGTTATTATTTTATATATACATTGCATATAGGATGCATGATATTGAGTATTCTTGTTTTTAATATGTATTTATACATGAATTGTTTTATTACATGTTTTAGTATATTGTAGGTATATTTTCAGCATATTTTTGGTATATTTCAATATATATGCTTGTTATATTTTCATTGTACACTTAGAATATTTTTGGTATATTCATGGTTTATATTCGGTATATTTATGGTTGGTTTTGGATTTATGTAGCATATATATACTTGAAATATTTTTGGTATATTTCAGGTATATATATGGTTTATTTCGTTGTTATGAATGTTATTATGTTTAAAATGCATTATTTATTTCCCATATGCATATTGAATTTTATTTGAAGGATATCAATAGAAAGTACTACCTAGTGGGCAACACTATGATTATGTATGTACCGATGCAATAGATTTTTAGGGTTGAGTTATTAAATCACTTGAGGTGACATTTATTTGATTGATTGATTTTGAGAATATTGATGTGAGTAAGTAGTGTGATTGCAGGAGCTCGATTGACCTAATGTCTCGAGGCCAATCATATTGATAGTGAGACTGCTGAAGCTCGGTTGATTAGTGTCTCAGGGCCAATCTACTATCCAAAAAGGAATAAGAGAATTAATTTGGAATTAAGTGAGCCTGTATAACTAGAGAGATATTTTTGGTTGAGGTTGCATATAATTAGGGTTCTATTTGATCCTTCATTAAAATAAATGTTTTATAGCATTTATTATATATTAAAGTGATTTCAACATCTGTGTGAAATGCCTATATATATTTATTATACATACGGATACTTAATTGCATATGACATTAGAAGGTGCATGTATATATTATATAATAATTCACTCAGTGAGGTCTGACTCCCCTCAGTTGTTTATGTTTCAGAAGATTCTTTGTCTTTAGACCTCAATAGTAGGCCCATATGCTGGACTTCTTTATCCTTGGCTAGTTTATGTAAATTACTTATCTGACTTCTATTGTATTCTAGAAAACTGCAGTAGTAGTAATAAAATGTTGTTTTATGTCAGAGACCTTTCTCTGAATATTGTATGAAATATTTTTATTTTATGATATGACATTAATTATTCATTTTATATCAATTTAATATTTTAATTCTGTTGTATTTTTATTTATTTATTACATGCTTTTATTTTCTAAGGCTTGCTACGAGTTCCAGATTCGAAAGAATACTTGTTCCCTAGTGTCGGTCATGACTCCTAGTTTGGGTTGTGATAAAATTAACCCTAACTTTCTTCATAGAAGTTCTATAAATCTATCTTAGCTTTCCTTAGCATTTTGAATTACTTCAATCCAACTTCTATAGCAAAAGTTATGGCCAATAGACTAAAGCATGCTACACAAAATACGAATTTATGCGAATTGCTCTTATCTTAAATGAAAGTTGTCTTATTAGCATGAACAAACCTTGAAGTCTTCCTCTTTGGAACTAGGATCACATCATTATCCATTTCTTCATAAATATTTTTCCTCAAATCTTTGCCTTCCATATGATTTATATTTTTTTTTAAAGAAAACTCAAGAACATAACATAAGAAAATTTTTTTTAAAAAAATAAAGAAACTTAAACAAGACTCAAAAAAAATTCAAGGTATATTTTTTTAACTTATAAATAGAAAATAAATCCAAAATCCTAGAAATTAAAAAAAATGAAAGGTAGAAGGTCAGTAACCTTAAACCCTTTCTGTATTAACCTACTAAAACCTTAGGTATATCAAACCGAAGACCCTTTATGACAAATTGATCAAATCAAACTTAAGGTATAAAATCTAATTGAGATGATTAACTCAAACCTTAGGTATATTAAACCTAAGACCCTTTATTACAAACCATTCAATTAAATCAATCTAGAACCAACTAAATAAAAAAAAATGAACATATTTATTTTTTGACACAAATAGAAAACTTTTAAAACCATAATAGTTAAAAATTAAATTAAGGATACATAGAATTGAATTGAATAAAACTTGATTTGAGCTAAGTTGTAATGCCAAGCGATGTGAACCCACTAGACAACCTTCTCTAGGAACCTGTTCAATATAAATCCAAACCCATGCTTTGAAGGAAAGTTCAAATCAAGTTCTAATTCAGACATAAGAAATCTTCACCTTATGTTTAGTTAGTCCAAACAACCAAAGCTATATTAAAACTTTAACCTTTAGAGCAATAACAAATAAGTATCAAAGGCTATTAAGAAGACACCACAATCTATTGTCTAAAAGATAAGTCATGAAGGTTGTCATATAATTAACCACTAAGTAACCAAAGGGAATCCTCTCTAAATTTTATTAATCATCCATGATTGTATACCCTCTAGGTTACATAAAATAAGGCCTTTATATATTCTTAATGAAACACTAAATAAAATCTAATTAATATCCTAACTAAACAAGAAAACAAAATCTTTCTTAAATAAGAGAATATAATTCTACTTAAATAAGAAAATATAATCCTAGTTAAATTCAAATTTACTTTTGCAACATGTTGTAGCACACTTTTCAATATGATGATGGCCGAATTAACTCAAGCCCAAAACATAAAAGTTGTAGTCCTTATTGTTATCATTTAGCAACAACTTGAATCACTTCATTTGGATTTATATTAAGTGAGATACGGCCCATTTACTATTGTATGCTATGTTTGCCCAATTTTATACATGACCTGATAATCTTTCATAAATTTAGCCTATGAAGATTATCAAATTAACCCTAAATTTCTTCAAAACATTCTAGCACTCTATCTTAGCTTTCCATAGCATTTTGAATCACCTTAAGCCAACTTCTAAGGTAAAAGTTATGGCCAATATACTAAAGCATGCTACACAAAATATGAATTTATGTGAATTGCTCTTATCTTGAATGAAAGTTGTCTTATTAGCATGAATAAATCTTGAAATATTCCTCTTTAGAACTAGGATCACATTGATTTTCTATTGTATCTGACATAGATCCAAGGTTTACATCTAGGTTTTGGCCAAGTTTGCAATATGTTTTAGGTACTAAGCTAGGATTTAGTACAACTTTTCATCCTTAAAAAAATGGTTTGTCAGAGAGAACAATTCAAACATTTAAAGACACGCTTTGAACGTGTGTAATGGAATCTCATGATAGTTGGGATAAATATGTGCCTTTGATGGAATTTACATACAATAACACTTTTCATTCTAGCTTGGGGATGGTACCTTATGAAGCTTTATATAGTAGAAAGTGTAGAACTCTAGTTTGGGATGAAGTTGGTGAAGGGTAGCTAATAAGTCTAGAAATTATACAAATGACAGTAGAGAAGATTCAACTCATTCGAGATTAACTAAAGGAAGCTTAGGATAGACAAAAAATTTACGTATACTTAAAGAGGGAACCTACTGAATACAATGTAAGTGATAAGGTTTTCCTGAAGATTTTACCTTTGGAAAGAGTATTATGATTTGGAAAGAGGGGGTAACTGAGTCCAAGATATATTGGTCTACATGAGGTGATTGAGAGGTTGGACCAGTAGCCTATTGGTTGGCTTTACCTCCAGAATTATCACAGGTTCATGATGTTGTCCATGTTAAGGAGTTATAGGTGTGATCCTAGTCATATTTTGTAAGCACAACCTTTGGAATTGAAAAATAATTTATCTTTTAAAGAAGAGCTAGTTGCAATTATTGTAAGGGAAACTAAGGTTTTGAGAAGTAAAGTTATACCTTTAGTGAAAGTGTTATGGAAACACCATGGGAATGTAGAAGACATTTGGGAGTGAGAGGAGGACAAGAGAAAAAAATACCCTTAGTTGTTCTAGCATAATTTTGAGGATGAAATTTCCTAAGGTGGGGAGAATTGTGATACCTATACCATTATTTTAGTACATTTACATTTAATTATAAGACACATATATTGGCTAAAGAGTGAGAGTTAAAAAGTTTGGTATGTTATGTATTTAATTAAAATAGATAGATGTTCTAGAGTGGACAATTATAACCCTTGGAGCTTATAAGGAGCCTAGTTTTTCATTAAGGGCATAAAGGACATTTTATATTAAAATGATCCTATAAAATCTTAGAATTTTCTTAAATGGTGTTAGTATGAGTGTACTGCCATAATTTTACAAATTAAAAAAAGAAGAGAAGAGAAGTACTTGTTCTTAGAAAGAAAAGAGAGGAGAAGATAGAAAACCTAAATCCCACTTATTAATGATGATTTTTCAAGAGGGTCTTGGAGATCTAAGATATATTTGAGGCTACAATATTCATTCCAAAAATTGTGGTGTTTGATTGGTAAGTGATTTTAATGCTTTGGTTGATTTGGGGTTAGGGTTTGCAATTGATAAAATTCGGGTTTTAATTACTAGGTTTATTAGTCTCAATGTTTTGGTCATAACTTGACTTAAAAAACTCCAAATTAGGAATGGTTTGATTCTAAATTTGAAGAGCTATCTATAACCTCCTAGTTTTGAGTAAGGATTGATTTTACCTGTAATATAGTGAATATAAGTAATAATTTTTATTGCTTAGTTTGTCAATATGATTGACCTAATGGTGTTCAAACATCCATCACTTTTTCCATGGTTGTCCAAATATAATGAAATTTTTATAGTATGTAGTTGACATATAAATCTAAGTCTAGTAAAAATTTAAATTTGAAATTCCTTGTCTACAAGATGCAACAATTTTTCTAAATTTGGCCTGAATTAACCCTTTTAGAGATAATGGGTCAGATTTGTGAAATTGAGTTGGTAAGCAAATTTTGCATGTCATTTTGGGGCTACATGGTTAGATCGGTATGTGGGATCATGATATTTATGTTTTTTAAATAAAATTTTATGCTTTAGGTGTTGGAAAAAGAAAGGAAAGTGTATATGCAAGTTAAGCAATTCAGTGAATTAATTTTGTGTGTTTTAAAGGCTATTTTGTGAGTAGATGTTCAAGCCCTTCTAATATTTTTATATCAACATTTAAAATGAGCTTTTTAATATTATTTTATGAATCTTATTTGATATATTGATATTGATTTTATTCAGCTTATTGTTATTTGAATCATTCCAACTTTAAAAAAATCAAAAGGTTTTAAATTCACAAGTTAAGGGTGTTAACACCTTATACTTTTATTTTGCAAGCTGAATGAGATTTATTTTAGTTACTTGATTGATTATTTGAATGAGTTATAATCATATTAGTTTTATCCTTTTTAACATTGATGAGAAGTGGTTCGATTTTGAATATTTCGATGAACTATAAATATGATGGAATGATTTGACTATTTATGAGATTAAATGGCATTTATATTATGTATTACCACCTTATATAAGAAGCGTGGATGTGCAGTGGTGTTATGTGCACATATGAGATTGTGATGTAATGTGTTGTGGTGCTATATGCACATTTGATATTGTGATATTGCTATTGTGCAATAGACAACAAGACACTTGATTGTAGGATGGTGAAGGGAGAAGGGTCGTTTCATGCTAATGCAGTCGAAGGGTTAGCCTTCAAGTGTACCTAGAGAGTAAGTTTATGATGGCCTAAACGTTATGGTCGGGTTATGATGATGGATATGGGATTGGTCAATACATAAGGAAAGTGGATATAATGCTTGAAAATCATGTGTTTTTATTCATTTAAATTTTGTATAAGCTAAAAGCAAATTTTGGCTCTGATATTTCAAGTGGATTAAAATTTGGTTTATAAATACTTTAGTATTTAGATTTTGGAAGTTTATTATGTTGATTTAACTAAATTATTTTCTGCTTATAATACATATTCACTTATTATTTCTGTACTCATTCTTTTTTTTTTATTATTTTCTAAACCATTTCTAAAAGCAGGGCTTATTAGAGGGTCGTCTATGCCGAGTAATTGTAAATAGAAGTAGAAAGTAAGTTTGGCTAACAACATCCTTGTTAAAGAGCCTTACACTTTATTTCTTAAATATGATTTTATAAGTATTGTAAAAGATTATGTTTTGGAGTTAAATATTAGTGGCAAGACTGTATGTAAAGAAATTGTTTGGAAATATGTTTCATATTATTTTAATGATTATTATGACCATATTTTTAGTATACAAGTATCTATACAATTAGAGCTTGAGCTGTGATATTCTCATAATATTAATTATCTTATATAGTTGTTGACAATTATTATAGGTTGATGTCACGTTATTGTTGCCTTGTTATTATTATTGATTAGTTGTTGTTACTATTAAGTTGTTATTGTTATATTGTTTTTGTTGGATAGTTGTTGTTGCTATATTGTTGATGTCAAGTTGTTGTTACCTTGTTGTTCCTGTGTTGTTGATGTTAGGTTGCTGCTTTACTGTTGTTGTTAGGTCATTGTTGCTTTGTTGTTGTTGTTGGATTGTTGTAGTTGACTGGTTGATGTGGTGTTGTTGTTGAGTGATTAACTCATATAATTACTAGCAGTTATTGAGAATTTTAATACATAAATAAATAATAAATATTATATATTTTTCTTTCTTTCTAATTACATAATTTGAATTATATTCAACTCTCCCCAAGAAATTGTTTTCTATTGAATTCCAAAGGTAATAATGATTATAATATTATTGGATTTAACTAAGTGGTTTGCATAATGGTTGGTTTTAGTGTCCATCTCGGGCTATATGAGATGAGATGAGATATTAACATCCACCTTGGGCTACATGAGACGGGGTGTGACAATAAAGATAAAAATAGTACCATAAAAATAGAAAAAAAATGTTTAGCAAAAAAATGTTCAGAAAAAAATGAAGATAATAGAAAAAATGTTGAGCAAAAAAATATTGAGAAAAAAAATAGAGAAAGACAGTAAAAATGTGTTAAGCAAAAAAAAAAGCATTAAGAAATAAATAAATGAAGATAGCATAAAGCAAAAATAATGCTAAAAAAAAGTATAAAGGAAAAAAAGTTAAAGAAACCAGTAAAAAGGAAAAAAATTGGAAAAAAAAATAGTTCTAAAAATAAGGGTGGCACAGAGAGTAGTTTATATTTGAAAGAAAAAAGGTTAGGAAAGTTAGTTTTGAAAGTTTTTTCCGTCAATACCATTTTTGAAAATTTTTTTACTCATTGGCTTATTTGTGAAAACTTTCCTATTACTATCCTAGATGAAAGGAGTTAGATTACAAGTAGTCCTTGATACATGATATATCATGTTCAACATAAACATGAAAGGAGCAACACATCTTAATTTGCTTAAAAATTAATAATGAAACAAGAATAATGCCCGCAATATAGAATACCCTTGTTAGGATTTTTAATCTTCCACACCAATCTTATTAGCAAAGATTGAGGTTACGAGAGTTTTAAGACTCAACTATAAACCATACACAATGAGGTTTTTTACACAAGGCTTAACTTTAAACAAAAACCTAAGTGTTTTAATGGTTAGACACTTCCTTTAGAAACAAACCTCACTTCCCTTCTAATTTATCCTAAGAATTAAATAAAGTAGAAGTCCTATTTCTAACACACAATCAACTTTCAAAGAGTTTATTGAACAACAAAGAGATTAGATGAAGAATTTAAAGCTCAATTAAATGCTAGGTTAATAAATTGCAATAACCAAGTGTATGACTCTTCAAGGAGCTTCCAGGAGTTGCTTTTATAGTTCAACAACTCAAATATGACTGTTGGAAGGTATTAACTTCATTTCCAACCTCTCCAAGGTTCATTAAATGTAGAACAACCTTTTTGTAAGATTTTAGCTACTCACAATCTTGAGGGTATGGTCTCGGTGATGACATATGAAAATATAGTCGTTGCTATTGCAAGTGATTGTTGTACATTAAAAAGGAGTTTGGTCACGAGTTGCTCATGGTTGTGAGGGCAGACTGCGAGTGGCTTAGGCTCTTTTGCTCACTTGATACTCCTTTAGTCATGGTTTAGACGAGCTTGTGGTTAGCCCTAGTGACATTGTCATGACCACCTCATGGTCATGAGGGTAGACCATGAGGGGTTTTGCCACTTTTGCTCTTTAAAGCTTGTTTGGACCTTCAGCTCATAAGCAAGGCTCCCGATCATGAGCCTTGCTCATGAGCGCATCCTTGTGGCCTTATTTTGAGTGATTTTGATGCCTTTGATGATCTAAATTGTTCTTGAACAATGTCACATCTTATGTTTGGTGTTTTGATAGGCAAAGGAGTTAAATCACTTCACTTTGATCTTAAGAAATTAATTTGACCTAGAAGCACACTTAATAAATACATTAGATTAATCAAATTATTTGTTAAAGTCAAAACTTTAGAGATTGAATAAACCTTAGGTCAACATATTCTTATACACATTAGGAACATATTTAAATGAAATATCAAAATATATTAATTTTTCGAATTATTATTAAAAATATTATTTTAATTATTTATTTTCTCTTCATTTTGGAATTAAAAAATAAAAAGACCAAAATTATTTAAGAAATTATATGAAAAGTCTGTAAAAATATTTGCAATTTACTAGCAAATCAGTGTAAGAAAGGAACCATCAATATGACATCACTAAAGGTTATGGCCGTAAGACATTGTTATGGTTTTTCTGTTAGATGTTTGTGCAATATGTAGCATAAATGTATTTTTTACTACACATGCATATATGTATACAAAAGTAATTAGAAATTATTAAATTAATTTTTATTTAATTATATATATTAATATAATAACTATGATGATCTAATATTTTTAAATTATTTAAAATTATATTGAGATATACAGTGTTAATAATGTTTTAAATTTTTAAATATTATAATTATTGATGAATATTATTTAATTATTTCAAGGTGGTCGATCGTTGCCGGTGATCTTTTTCGGCCATCTTAGCTCATGATTTCGGTCTCTTTAGACTCCTTGAGCTATGGGGAATCCATTTCTAAGCTTGGTTCAAGCTTAAATCCATCCATTTGTAAGTTTTCCTTCAAGTTTAGTTAATGTCAATTTTAGTTCTTATTTTTTAAAAACTTGATTTCTCGAGTTTTAGGTTAAATGTCTTTAGAAATGTTGTTTATGGTAGCTTAAGCTTCACAAATATAATTTTTGTTGATTTTTTTGAATTTGTTGAATTTTTGGGTTTGAATTTCCGGTGAGTCACTGTTCCGATGACCCTCGCCGGAAAAATCTTTTATTTTTAATAAATTTTTTTATTTATTTAAAATATAGTTTGTGAAGGAATTATATTGAAATTCTATTCCGATTAGTTATTGTGAATTTTTTAATGTTTATGTGAAAAAATAATTTTTAGAAAAATTAATATAAATTGGTGAATTTTGTGTTTTAATTGATATTATTGTTAATTAGTATGTTTTAAGTAATTTTAGAATAATAATTAGTATTAAAATAATTTTTAGTAAATATTTAGTATTATGTGAATTTTTGATTAATGGGTAAATTATGTATTTTTATTGAAATTATAGTTAAATTATATGTTTTAAATAATTTTGGAATAATAAATAGTATTAAAATAATTTTTACGACTTATTTACTTTTTTTAACTAATTAATAATAATGTTCAAAAATATATTCAAATAATAAATTATTTACTATTTTTGTGATTAAATGAGTTTTTAACTATTTTTATTACATATTTAAACAATTTAGATAATTTATTTATAAATTTTACTATTTTATGTTGAATAATTGAAAAATCGGATTTTTATTAATATTATATAATTTATTTGAGATTTTATTTAATTAATGTGAAAATAATTATATTTAATGTTTTTTATGTTTAAATATATTATATTGTAGTTTGATATTTATGAAATTTAATGTTTTTTTTATTATATTTATTATTTAATATTTATTTTATTATGAATTGTAAACTTTGGTTGGGAATTGTGTAGTTCAAGGTCGCAACCTGAGGTGGTGAGCATTTGTGTTATTAGAAGTGTGTTTTCTTGCAGGATCGGCTCTACTTTTAGTAGAAAGTTATCTATTTTATAGAGGAGACTCTACCGAATTTTCGGTAGAATTCTCATAAAACATGACGTGAGGTCAATCCTGAGTTTTTGGCTTTGTGGTTGAGTTGTGTCTAGATCGAGTCTTCCTTTAGAATTCTTAGAAGTATGAATTAGGAATTCAATTCTAATATTTATTATTTATCTATAGTTGTGCCGAAACCGAGGCTTATCGGACCAGGCCGATCGAGTCTGTCTCAATAAGCACAAACCTGTGAGTTATTATTTTATATATGCATTGCATATAGGATGCATGATTATCAGCATTCATGTTTTTAATATGTATTTAAATATGAATTGTTTTATTAAATGATTTAGTATATTTTTGGTATACTTTCAGTATATGTTTGTATATTTCGATACATATGCAACGTATATGCTTGATATATTTTTTAATATATATACTTGGTATATTTTTTATATATTCATGGTTTATTTTGGTATATATGTGGCATATATATCTAGGATATTTTTAGTATATGTTCGGTATATTTCCAATATTTGCTTGGTATATATATTTGGGATATAAATGGTATATTCTTCTATAATGGATGCCATTATATTTTAATTGTACATTTTATTATTTTCCATAAATATGTGATTTATATGAGGGATATCAATAGAACATGCTACCTATTGGGCTACGTTAGGACTGTTGCGCAACAATATGGTAAAATTAGGTTGAAATTCTGATATTTATTATCGAGACATTGGTTATTGGGTAGGATGGTTGTGGATCCTCAGTTGACCTAGTGTACTCGAGGCTAGTCTACTACCTCAAGTTGGATAAATGAATACTTGGAGTTTTGGATAAGCCAGTTGGCTATTGATTTTTTGTTAAGGTTGCAAATATGTTAGGGTTCTATTTGATCATTCACTTAAATAAAATATTTTTTGCATTTATTATATATAAAAGCGGATTTTCGTATCTGTGTGAAATGCTTGTATATATTTATATATATATACTAATGTTTGACTGCATATAACTTTAGGTTGCATGTATATATATTATAATAATTTACTCAGTGAGGTCTTATCCCCCTCAATATTTTTTTTTTACAGGAGATTCTTCTTCCTCAGACCTCGGTAGTAGACATTTTCATTGGTTTTCTTCAATTCCGGCAAGATTATGTAAATTTATTAACTGAACTCTTATTGTACTCTAGAGACTACAGTAATAGTATTATTGTATCAGTATTGTGTTGTTTTGGATTTTGAAATTTATGTATCAAAATATTGTATGAATATTTTTATTATGATATGACATTTAAGTATTTATTTTTATATTAAATAATGTTTTAATTCTGGTGTACTTTTATATTATTATTGCATGTTATTTTATTTTTAAGGCTTATTACGGGTTATAGATTCGAAAGAATTCTCATTCCCTAATGCTGATTATGACTCTCTGTTTAGATCGTGACAATAAACTTTAGTACATCTCAAGTAGATAACGACTTTCCTGATTTAAATTTAAAGGAAATAAAATCATATATATAATCACACACACATACATATATATATATATATATATATATATATATATATATATATATAGTTTTATTATTTTAAAATAAATTGATGGATCATAAAAGTTCATAACTATTTCAAATTCAATTGATCAAATACAATGTAATTTACTCATCGAATTATGTTAAAAGGAATGCTTGAACATATATAATTTAACAAGAAAAATATATTCGCAATTTCAAATTCAATATTTTATTTCCTTTGAAAATGAATTATAATTGCAGTTAGATTAATTATACGTGATTTTTTTAATTAGTTCTCTTTAACTAAATTAATTTTCTTATATGAAGGAGTTGTATGAGTGTATCCAAGCACTCAAAAATATTTTGATCTTTAATAATGTGCATAATTTATTTAACATATATTCAAAAAGTATGATATAATTGCCATCAACACGATATCACCAACTTAAAAGTGATGGTCATAAAACGTTCTTATGAATTTTTCTAGGCTTTTGTGTAATGTGCAGAAAACAAGTACTTATAAAAATAGATAGTATTAGTATTTTAAATTTAATTGATTAAATATTATTAATTTACATATATGAAATTAAGGTTATAAATGTCATTATATGAAATTTAATAAAATATAATTTCATAATCTAATTATGTTAAAAAATAATTTAACACATATAATTTAATGAAATATATATATATTTTTTTAATTTTTCAAATTCAATTTGTGCTTTAACTTTTCTAAAAATGAAGTTAATTACAATCAGATTAATAATATTTAGCCTCGTATTAGTTCCCTTTAAGATCATTGTTACTATTATTACCAACACAAAAAAGAAAATGAAAAAATTATTTAAAATAAAGTTAACCTCCTTCATTATTTTCACAGTATTAAAAATGTGTATTGCATTCTTTGTATTTTTATTTTTAAATAGTATTAGTATTTCGTTTTAATGTCTAATGGTCTAAAAAAAATTTGCAAATTGTTACAATTTTGGTTTACTTTTAAATTTTTGGTATAAATGTCTTAATGTACCAAATGGGAGGCAATTGTAGACCATACATGATTTTGGTCCTAATTGAGTATGGAGATGTTGATGTAACATTCTAGTTGGCATTAGTGACATGGATTCTACTGCGATATCAACTATATATTTATACAATTTATTTTAAATTCTCTTTCTTTTTTTGTTTTACAAAAATGTCTTATTTTTTCTAAATATTTATATTTTATTATTAAATACGTAAAAATTTTAATAGTTAACTATAATATTTAAATTGTTTATTGTTTAAAAGTAATCATTTCAAATATATATTATTTGTTTAATACTGAAATACATAAATCTATTTAATATGTTATTTTCAAACATAAAAATACATTGACATGATTAATAACATACTATTCAAATTAAATATATGTCAATATATATTAATGTTTATAAGACGTAAAAAAGTATTAGTACGCATATTAGATTTAAATTCATACTATTAAAATTTAATAAATAATATGACGCTATTAAAAATTTTAACCTATGTATTAATATGTATTTAATTTATATAATATTTTTAATTATTAATTATGTAGATATTATTTTTATTTTGAAATAATTTATTGATTAGATTAACATATTTTAGTGCTAAAATAAATGATATATATTTTAAAATGATATATATATATATATATATATATATATATATATATATATATATATGTAATATCCCGTGTTTTTAAAATATTTTTACACTGTACCGGGATATGCAGTGTTAATAATTTTCATATATATATATTATGATATTTTATGAGTTGATATGTATTTAAAACCTATTTTAATTACTGTGTCTTATTTACAGTGCTTTACGTAAAATTTTCCCGGGACTTTCATTTTCGGGGAAATTTTCACGTAAATAATTTATTATTAATTATTCTAAATATATTTTCAGACTTGCATGAACTCATATGTATTTTTAAAATACTAAACACCGTGTATATGTGTACCTATTTATTTAATTAGGGTTTAATATATTACCCTAATATTTTAGTAATTAATTAATTATTTTATTGTTATTTAATTATTTTTATTTAGTATAAATTATTAAAATATTAAATTTTATGTGTGTGGTGTATATTTAATGTGTGTAATTTAATATTATTTTATTATATAGTATAAAGTATATATATATACATATAATATATCAAAAATCAAAACTTTTGAAAAATTACACTTTTGCCCTCGACTACTCCTTCCCCGATCTTCACCCTCACCGCCGTCTGACACCTGCAACTGTCGATTCCTCACCGTTGGTGTGCCGTCCGGTGTGCCACCTCCTTCCCCAGCCTTCTCCACCGCCAGCAGCACCCTATTCCGTCGAGTTTTGGCCGGAATTAGCTCGGGAAGCCGAAACTTTGGCCACCGTCGATCACGATGATTTCGGCCACCATTTTTGACACCGCCAGTCTCTTTCTTCTCCTTGAGCTTCGGTGAGTGTGATTCTAGTTTTGGTTTGAGCTGAATTGGTCTAGAATTGCTTAGGTTTCGAATTTTCCAATTCGGTCACATTAGGGTTTTTGAGTTTTTTGAGCTTTGAATTGATTGATTCATGAAAACTCCCTTCACAAATGTTGATCCTAGTAGCTTAATCTACATGTATGAATTTTTGTGGAATTTTTGGAGATTTTTTGGATTTTTGGGTATTTTTGAATATTTTAATATTATTTTCTAATTTTTAGAAATTAATTATTTAAATTATGAAATTGTGTTTTTTGGTTAAATTAGGTGTTGAAATGAATTATAGGAATTTATTTGGAATTTTTATGAATTTCTATGTATTTATTTTGAATTATTGAAGTTTATGTAATTTGGAAAATTAGGGTTAATTGTGTTTTAAATTGAAATTAATTGGTTAATTGAGTTTAATTATTGATATTATTGATAAATATGTTGAGAAAATTAATTTTGGATAATTATACTATTTTTGGTGAATTTTTGAAGTATTTTTAGTATATTTATATATATAGGGGTATTTTGGTAATTTTACCCTAAATTGGCTAAAAATGTAATTTAATTGATTTTAATAGTTATTTAAGGTATAAAAATGATTTCTAAAAATTATTTAGTATTTTTAACTAATTAAAACTATTTTTCGTAAATTATTTTCAATTATATATATAATATACGATTTTTCTAATAAATTGAGTTTTTATCGGTTTTTACAGTGTTTTAAGGTTAATTATGTAATTTCTACTTATAAAATGTATTTCTATGTTATAAGGATATTTTTGGTATTTCTGGAATTGTTCTGTGATTGTGGACCCTGGTCGGTAGACTGTAGTTTGGAGTCCGACCGAGGGGTTTTGGGTGTGTTTTGTGTTTGAATTTCGAAGTGTGTTTCTTTGCAGGGTCGGCTCTACTCTTTTGAGTAGAGAGATGTCCGTTTTACAGGGGAGGTTCTGTCGAATTTTCGGTAGAATTCTCGTAAAACGTGATATCCGGTTGAACCCTAATTTCTGATTCTGTGTTTAATACTCTAGATCGAATTCTAGGATTTCTGTTAGGTTTATTCTAATGTCAGTTATTTATTGCTTGTTTAGTTGCGCCGAGACCGAGGGCTAGTGGACCAGGCCCGTCGGACCCATCTCGTGGAGCGCACTAGGGTGAGTTACTATACTATATATATATGCTTTAGGATGCATGATTTAGAAATATATGTTTTATTTTGATTAAAATGCATAAATAATGTGATTTGTATTTAAGTATATTTTTGGTTTATTTTCAGTTTATTTTTGTTATATATTAAATTATATGCATGTTTTGTAAATAAAATATATTTAAAATGTTTTTAAATATATTTCCAACTTAATTTATAATTTGATTGAATTCATTTGACATATATATACTCGAAATATACCTGGTTTACTTTTGGTATATTTTCGGTATATATATGGTTTATGTTGTTATTTTATTGAACTTCATGCATCATTTATTTTTGTGAATGAATGATTTATATTAGTAATGAAGGATATCGATAGAACATGCTACCTAGTGGGCAGCACTAGGACCGAGTACGTACTGGTACGCCTATAGTATTTAGGCTATATTACTAACCTATTTGTGGATATTTATTGATTATAATTATTTGATATGTGATATATGGTTTGGGGTGTGATTGCTGGAGCTCGGTTGACCAAGTGTCTCGGGGCCAATCATACTGGCAGTCAGACTGCTAAAACTCGGTTGACTTAGTGTCTCGGGGCTAGTCTACTGTCTAAATGGATTAAGTGGATATATTTTGGAATAAGTGAGCCTGTATGGCTAGAGTGTTGTCTAACACTATTTCTAAGGTTGCGATATCATAGGGTTCTATTTGATCCTTCATAAAAGATGATTTTCAGATAAAATATATAAAATGATTTTATTGCATATGTGTGTAATTGCCTATATATATATATGTTAGATATATATTGTTGACTGTATGCATTATCATTTAGTGTGTATGTATATATATTATAGTAATTCACTCAGTGAGGTCTGACTCCCCTCCGTTGACTATTTTTCAGGAGAGTCAACATCTTCAGACCTCAGTAGCAGGTCGATACGCCAGATTTCTTCCGCCCCGGCTTCTTTGTGTAAACTATTTACTTTAGTCTTATTTTTATAATCTACATACTGCAGCAGTTGTGAATTAAATTGTGGGATTTCATGTATTTTATTTAAAGAGATGTATTATATTGAAACTGGATTTGTACTAAAAGATTTTATATATATGTGATGAGATGAGATTTGATTTAAATCCAGTTGATGGAAATGTTATTATTATATATATGATTTTTATTTCCGCTACATTTAATATTGTTATTGTTATTATTGCATGTTTTATTTTATTTTTAGGCTTGCTACGGGTTCCGGATTCGAAAGAATTCCCGTTCCCTAGCGTCGGTCATGGCCCCTGTTTTGGGTCGTGATATATATATATATATATATATATATATATATATATATATATATATATATAAATCATGTTGTTACTGTAGGAATAGAGTTAATAACAACACCACCACCTAAGATGTCATATAAGCATCTCCACGCTCATTTTTTTATCAAAATTAATTGTAGACTATAATTGCTATTAGTTTGCTAAACTGAAACATTTATAATTGCCACTGCTCCTTCTACTTCTAACTTGCTCCTTGTTTTGCCTTTTGTTTTTATGTTTTAATTTCACTTGTTATTTTTTTTAAATATTTATGCACATAAATAATTTCTGCAAAACAAATTTATTAGGCATAGGTTCTACTCTTTTGGTAATAATTTGTCCTATCTCTCATCTATTTTGTTTTTTATTTGAAATTGAAGAGTATATTATATTTGATGATGATTTTAGCAAGATTATAGTAATTTTTAAGTTATAAATGAAATATGTGTTGAGTCATGTTGGTTTATATAATTTGTGTGTGTCACAATCCAAAATCAGAAGTTATCAAAAGTTATGACCGGCGTTAGAAAACAGAAATTCTTTTGAATTCGGAACCCGTAGCAAGCCTAAGAAAATAAAAAAATGCAATAAATACATAAAAGTACGACTAAATTTAAAATTGTTCGAAAACGATATATAAAATAGATACTCCAAATCCTTTCATAAATAAATATATTCATACAATATTCAAATACAACTCTCAGAGTACAAAGTATCAAACAAAATAATACTCTTCTGATACAATAACACTACTATTGTAGTTTCTAGAATATAAATTAGAGTTCAAAATATAAATTTATACAATCTAACCATGGCGGAAGAACACCGGCAAAGAGCTCTACTACTAAGGTCTGACAATATAAGATCTCTTGAAAAAAATAATAATTGAAGAGGGTCAGACTTTAATGAGTGAATTCTTATACTATATATACATGCAATCTAAACCATAACAATCAGGCACTCGTATATATATATATATACACACACACACACACATTACACACAAATGTCAAACTCTGCTTTTATATATACAATAAGTGCAGGAAACATTTATTTTAATACATGAAGGATCAACTAGAACCCTATTAATCGCAACCTCGATCAACAATAATATCACTCTAGCCATATGGACTCACTTAATTCCAAATAAATTCACTTATTCCATATGGACAGTAGACTGGCCCCGAGACACTAAGTCAACCGAGCTCCAGCAGTCTGACTGTCAGTGTGATTGGCCCCGAGACATTTGGTCAATTGAGCTCAGCAATCACACCATCAATCACATCACATCTCAATCAAATCAATTAAATCACCTCAATCATATTATAATTACCATAAGTAATTCCTCACTCAAACCTAAATCTATCGTACCGGTACGTACACAGTCCTAATGCTGCCCACTAGGTAGCACGTTCTATTAATATCCTTCATTTAAAATAAATTACTCATACGGAAAATAAATAATGTAGAATGAAATTCATAATAGTAAACAAACCATATATATACCAGAAATATACCTAAAATAAACCAAGTATATTTCGGGTATATATATGTCAAATAAAACATAAAATATATCAAAGATAAACCAATAATATATTTAAAAACAATTTAAGTATAAATCAATAATATAACATGCATTTATTTAGAAATATACCTAAAGTACACAAGTCATTTAATAAAACAATTATGAATAAATATTCATTTAAAACATGTATATGTACTAAAACATGCATTTAGTTTGACATATATCCAAAATATACTAAAAATAAACCTAATTATCTAACATGCATATATAAAAAATAAACCCTAATATACTAATGATATAGTAAATGTATACAGAAAATATGCAAACATATATATCAAGATATACTAAAAATAAACTGAAAATATATCAAATCATATTATAAATTAAATTACTTTTTAAAAACATATAATGAAATGAAAAAATCCTAAGTCATGCATCCTATATGCAATGCATATATATATAATATAATAACTCACTGATTCACGCTCCACGAGACACACTCAGCGGGTCTAATCCAATAGACATCGGTCCTGGTGCAACTAGAAAAATAAAATAACAACAACAATCGGAATAAACTTCTAATTTTTACACTTATAGGATTACTATAGACAGACTCAATCAAAAATTTTAAAACTAAACTTGGACTGGTTGTCACATTTTACGAGAAATCTACCAAAATTTTAGCAGAGTCTCCTTTGTAAAATGGACATCTCCCTACAAAAGTAGGGTTGATTCTACACAGAAAATACACTTCTAAAATCACACAGCACAACACCTCGGGTTGGGACCCTAAACTCCATAAATCCCCAACTGAGGTTCACAATTTGTAAAATAACAATATTAAATAGTAAAATAATAAAAATCATCAAAGATCCATTAAAATATTTAAAAGCCTTTATTTTCCAATTAAAACATAAAAGTCTAATTTAAATAATATTTGATAATAAAATTCATAAATGGAATAAAATTCCCATTTTACAATTAAATTAACATAAATTTTAAATAATATTTAAAATCAAAATATAACATCACAAAAATAATAATATACCCTTTAGTCTCAAAATAATAAATACACTTATGATTTACATAATATTCTAAAATTATCACAATTTAACTAACAAAATCTCAAATATTATATAATATTAATAAAAATTCAATTTTTACAATTATTCAACATAACATAATAAAATTCACATTTAATTGCCTAAATAGTTTAATTATATAATAAAATTAGTTTAAAACTCATTTTATTTCCAAAATAATATATAATATATTATTTGAAAACAATTTTTTGAAAAAAAAATAGTATTAATTTGTTAAAAATAGTAATCAATTTGTAAAAATCACTGTAATACCTTAAACAATTATAAAATCAACTAAAGCATAATATTTAACTATAATTAACACAAAATTACACATTTACCCCTATAATACAAAAATACACATAATATATTAATATTACTCAAAAATTCTATAAAAATTCTATAAATACATAAAAATTGTTTTCTCAACATATATATTACTAATATCAACTAAAACACATTATTAAGCAATAATTTCAACAAAAATTCAAATATAACCTAATTAATCAAAAATACATAATACAAATAATTTCCTCAAAAATTTATATAAATTCACAAAAAATACTTTTATCAACATATATTATACTAAAATTATCTAAAACATATAATTAAACAATATTTTCAACAAAAATGCTTATTTAACTCAAAATTCCCATAATACAAAATTATTTCTAAAAATTAAATAATATATTCAAAAAATTTATTTTCTGAACACCAAAATTAATAACAATATATAATAACAATAATTTAACCAAATTCATAATTAAAATAATTAATTAACAAAAATTCAATAATTAAATATAAAATAGTCAAAAATTAACCAAAATAATTTAGATCAACTAGCAATTTAGATCAAAATAATTTAGATCAACTAGATCAACCCAAAATTAATCAAATAATTAAAATAAATTCTGAATAATTTAAATAAATAATATTTAAATTAACTAAACCTAAAATCAACGTAAAAACTACCAAAAACAACCACCTAACAACTAAGATCTAACTACTACTAACTTACTAACTTACATAGCAAAGAGATCAAGGACAGAGGGAGGGCTGCTACAACAGGTACCAAAGTTACTACCACCTCCGGTGAGAGTAGGTGGTGATGATGGCGGAGTTGGGCATTGCCGCAGGGAGGCTGCTGCAGTTGGTCTTCACGCGAGGAGAAGGAGGCTGTTGCTGCTTCGCGACTTCAATGGCTTCAAACGGCCCTCTCCAGCAACTGCCGACGTCCAGTGGAAGGTGGAGATGCTGGTGGTCGTCCGACATGAAGGTTGAAGATGCACTCTGACGAGAAGAAAGTTAGACAATGCGGGGAGGAAGGGATGGTAATAATCCTGCATTTTTTATCTTTCTTTCTTCCATTTTGTGTGTGTGTATACACACAGACACACACACACATATAATTTCACACACATAAAAATAAACACATAAAATATCATTTAAAAGTAATAATAATAAAAACCATAATTATTAAATAATTAATAAACAAATTATGTATATTTAATAAAATAAAAATAATAGAAATAATAATGCACATAAACTAGTGTTATTAAAATAATATTAATGATAATAATAAAAATAATAACCATCATAATAATAACACAGAACACATTTGAAAATAACAATAATATAAACACTATTTATGAAATAATTTAATAATGCAATAATGTAAATCAATAAAAATAAAATAATGTTAGTACTTAAAAAAATATTAAAATAACCATGCACTAAATTAATGTTATTAAAATAATAGTATTCAAAAATGATAAATATACACAATGAAATTTAAACGTCCAAAATAATAAGTTTCAAAATAATATATTTATGTAGAAAATTCAATTAAACATAAAATAATAATAATTAATCACAAAATAGTATAATAATAAAATTTAACTTTTAAATTTTATTAACACCGCATATCTCATTATATAATAAAATAATTTAAAAACTAGGGTTATTACAGTATGTAATTCAATTAAGTAATTTTTTTAAATGGGTTATGCCTGTTAACCCGTAAAATAATAGTGTTGTTTTTTGGATTTGATTTCTTGATATGTTTAATACATAGGTCATGTTCGTATTAACCTTAATCATCAAATCCATTTTAACCTAACAAAAACATGATTAGGGGTGTAAGCAAACATAGTGGCTCATGAATTGCTCGGAATTCAGCTCGAAAAAAAAGCTTATTCAAACTTTTTTGTTGAGTTAAATGAGTCAAACCCAAATTTTATTTTGAGATTCATTTAATAAACAAGTCGAGTTTGAGCTCCCTTAAACTCGGTTCATTTAACCTTGCAAATAGGTTCATAAAATGGACTTATGGGCCAACTCACAAACATGCTTGTGAATGAGCTAGTGAACAAACTTGTTTACTAGTTTGTTAATTTAAATATTAGATCGATACAATTTAATCTAAGTATTAATATTAAATAAATATAATGTATTAAACTAAATAATATTATATAATACTAATTTAATATTAAGCAAAAGCAATACTAATTAAATTAGTATTAAATCATATAAATTTTACATACGTTAACATTATATATTTAAGATAAAACTATATAATTTTTTTTATATAGTTTTATCTTGGAAACTTTTGGGAAAAAATCATTCGTGCATTGGCCAAATTAAGACATTAACATCATAACTTCTAGCCCGTCGCCAATCTCGACTCCTAACACACATCAATCTCTCCGCTCCCATTCCTCCAATCAATCTGTCAACATCTCTCCTAACGACAATACCTCCAGCCCCTTTCCAATATGTTAGACCTTTATCTAGTGGTACGCACATTCTCTTGAAAATACCTAAGGGTGACTAGCTCTTGGCACCGACTTCCCATATTATACTCCTTTATAACACTATCATAGACCTATACCTTATGTACCTTTTTCAAATCTAACAGACACACCAGCCATAACTACACCTAACCTAAACACTGTAACCAAAACACTCAACCTCACCCCAACAAACAAAGAAGTAATGATACAAAACATCCAAACTCAAATAGCCCTAATGCAATAATAATTGAATACCTTGATTCAAAGCAGCAATCCCATATCAAATCATACAGAAAATAACACCCCATCTCCAGAATTACGTAGGGGAAGTAAAGGGAAGGGTAAAGCTCTGGAAGGGGAATCCAGCTCAACGATTCTGACTCTTGACAACTTGAAATTAACCTAGAAGGTGGTTGAAGAATTTATACACAAAGCTCGCATAAGGCTAAGGAAAGAAGATGAATGTGTGATGGAAGGAAGAATGCCCTTTATAAGAAGGATAATCCAAACAGAGATCCCAACTAAATTTAGAATGCCACAACTGGACTAATATGATGGAACTGGAGATCCCGTCAACCACATATCCTCATTCAGAACAAGAATGTTGCTCTAGAACATGAATGATGGAATCATGTGTAGGGTTTTCCCAAGCATGCTCATAAAAAATGCTCAAAAATGGTTTCACCGGCTTCTTGAGAACTCCATCACTTCTTTTGAAGACCTAGCATAGAAGTTTCAAACTAGGTTCATCCTAATATTCCCCTAGCCAAAAACATTAATGACCTCTGAATGTGCCGACAAGAGGTTGATGAATCACTATGAAGCTACCTAGATCGATTCAACAAGGTGGCCATGCAAATTGAAAATCTTATAGACGAAGTTGCTATCGAAGCCCTCAAGAATGGCACCAGACTTAGAAAACTCAAAGACAAGATAATGAAAAAAGAGCCTAGCACTTTCGCGGAGGTGATGGTCATGACGGTCAAAATGATAAAGATAGATGAAAATAGAAGGATGCAAAGGGATGAAGAGAAAGCACCAGCTAAAGAAGAAAGGTCAAGACCCAGAAGAGCAAGCTTCCCACGAACAAATTTCAATAACCTTGCGAAAAGATTTGAAAAGGAAGCCAACAGATACACACCTTTAAATACCTCTAGATCTAGGATCCTCATGTGGGTCAGATAGAATAATGTGGAAATTACCCCAGCCAGAAGAATAAGCCCAAACTAGAGAGCCATGCAAGATAGGGGGCATTATTTCCAATATCACCAGGACTATGGGCACGACACCAAGGCCTACAGAGAACTGAAGAATGCTATAGAAATACTGGTGTAGAATGTAAAACTTAGCAACTTCACTGACACATCTAGAGGAACCAAGAATCTAGACACGCAAGGGCGAGATAGGCTAGAACTAAAGAAGGCCTGGGATGAACTAGTCGACATCATTAACATGATTATCAAAGGAGAGAATGCTGAGAAGAAATCTAAAAGGAGTCGTAGAGAAGGATATGCCCTCAAAAGAGAGAGATCATCGTGTTTGATTTAGAAGATGGGGATCATGTTTAGCACCCCTATAATGGCACCTTAGTGGTAAGTGCATACATTAACAATTATTTGGTGAAGAGGTTATAAGTCGATGACAGAAGCACCATCAACGCACTGTCTTGGAATGCTTATAAAGCAATAGGAGGCTCTGTCACTAACTTAAAAGTTATCCAGAATCCTATTACAAGCTTTTACGGAGGAACCATACAGCTGATGGGAATTATAGAGCTAAGTTTCGAATTTGGAAATCAGGACATTGAAGAAACAAAAGTCATCAAACTTTATTCAATGTGGTGGATCTCCCACTAGAATATAACGGTATCATAGGATGGCAAGTGCTTTACGAAACTGATGTAGTCACATGTATCCAACACCTGACCATGAAGATTCCAATTGAGGGCAAAACTCTTATAATTCAGGAAGATCAGCACATGGCCAAATAGTGCTACCAGATGGCAATCAAACTTTAGACAGAAGCATTCCCCTTAGAAACTTGGGAGATAGAGAAATAGTGAGCCAGACCTAAGCTAATCAATGACACTCCAACATTATAGATTTCTAAGGGGAAAACGGTAAAGATCGGCAATGAGCTCGACTTTGAAACTAAACTAGGAAAAAGTGAAGACCTTACTAAGCACTCAAGAGGTTTTGCCTCTCGAGCATCTAAGATAACTAGGGTGGATCCTCAGATTGCCTTGCATAGCTTGAACATCATACCAGGGGCGAAGCCAGTGATCTAAAAAAAGAGAAGTTTTGCATATGAGAGGTAGAAGATAATCGTTAAAGAAACAGAGAAGTTACTAAAAGCTAGATTCATCAGAGAAGTTACCTACCCAAAATGGGTAGCTAATATGATGCTAGTAAATAAATAAAATGACAAGTATAGGATGTGTGTGAACTATACTGACCTCAACCAGGCATGCCCTAAGGATAACTACCCACTGCCAACAATTGACCAACTAGTAGACTTCATTGCCAGCCACGGTCTATACAGTTTTATAGACGCAGTATAAGGATATCACCAAATACCGATAAAGGAAGAAGATCAAGAGAAAACATCCTTTATCACGTATGAAGGTCTTTACTGTTACAAAGTAATGCCCTTCGAATTAAAGAATGTTGGCACGACCTATCAGAGGATGATGAACTATGTACTTTGAGACCAAATTAGGAGAAATATGAAAGCATACGTGGAAAAATTATTATCACAAGCAAGCATGCAGCGCAACACCTTATGGATCTAGATCAAGTCCTCTAATTATTGAGCCAATCCAGGATTAAGTTGAATTCAGAAAAGTGCATATTAGTAGTCAAGGCAGGAAAATTCTTAGGATTCATGACATCCCATTGAGGTATTGAGGCCAACCCAGAAAAGATGGAGGGCATTCTGAATATGAAAGCTTCAAAGACTATCCATGAGCTATGAAAACTAAATGTTAGGATCACAACTTTAGGGTGTTTCATCTCTTGCTCAGCCAAGTGGTGCCTACCACTATTTCAAGCTTTAAAAAATTTTACAAAATTTCTTTGGACTAAAGATTGCTAAGCAGCCTTTAAAGATATTAAAAAATTCATATCCTCACCACCTCTACTCAGCAGGTCAGTCCAAGAGGAAATGCTATACTTATACCTCTCTGTGGGCCAAGAATGCATAGCTTCAATACTAGTGAGGGAGGAAGAGAGCCAGTAAAGCCTGGTATACTACATCAGCAAAGTACTCTGAGTATCTAAGATTCGGTACCCAACGCTAGATAAACTGGCCATGGCCATCATCCACGCATCCCAAAAGCTCATGCACTACTTCTAGGCTCATCCCATTATTGTACGAACCAACTTTCCTTTGAGAAAAATTTTACAAAGACCTGAGACTTCAGGCAAATTGGTCCAATGGTTGGTCTTACTCAGAGAATTTGACATTAACTATGAGTCCCAGCAGTAGGTAAAGGTTCAAGCATTAGCAGACTTTGTTCAAAAAATGACATCGAAAGATCTCACTACCACTAGGGCACCAGAATGGAAGCTCTATATTGATGGTGCATCCTCCACTCAAGGATTTGGCACCAGGAACATCCTTAAAGGACCATATAGAGTTCATATCAGATATGCAGTTCGAATAGAGTATAATGCAACTAACAATGCTGCGGAGGATGAGGCGCTCATCACAGGATTAAAGTTGGCTATAGAAGTCAAAGATGAGCATTTCACGATACACTCGAACTCAATTGGTAGTAAACTAGGTTAAAGGGACATTCCAAATTAAGGATCCAAGCATCGCCATATACATTGGAAAGGTCATGCAATTCCTGAAGAAGATCGAGTAAGACAAGGGACAGTGGGAAATAGTCCAGATACCCCAAAATGAAAACTCTGAGGCTGACTTCCTAGGCAATTCAGCAGCCAAAGATAATCAGGCGTTCAAAGGTATGGAGCTCACTGAAGCATTGACAAGACCCAACACTGAGGATCCAGATATCATGGAGGTATGGGAAGTCTTAGAATGGATGAAACCAATCATCCAATATCTGGAAAATGGGACACTTCCAAAAGATAAACTGAAAACTCAACAATTAAAGATGAAGGTAGCCCACTACTCTATCCATCATTGAGAGCTCTATAGAAGATCCCTCTCACAACCATGGTCTAAATGTATATCTATAGAAGAATGGAACTATATAATTAGGGAAATCCATGAAAGAATTTATAGAACACATGAATCACATTACACATTAACTAGGAAAGCACTACTGTAAGGATACTACTGGCCCACCATGTCCAAGGATGCTCAGAAGCTAACTTAGGAATGTCACAAGTGTTAGCAGTTTGCCCATCTCAATCATAAACCCTCCAACCCCTTAACATCCAATTGGTAGCCCTTAGCCCATCACCATGTGGGGAATGGACATCCTAGGTCCCTTCCCAGCCTCCACATTACAGAAAAAATTCTTAATTTTAGCCATAAACCATTTTACTTAGTGGGTAGAAGTAGAAGCTGTATCGACCATCACAAAAGCCCGGATTCAACACTTCTTTTGGAGAGAAATCATCTACAGGTTCGGAATATTGTACACCTTGATCATGGGCAACAGAAAGCAGTTCAATAATTAGAAGTTCAAAAGGTTATGCCCTAACCTCAGAATAAAGCTTTGTTTCACCTTAGTAGCTCACCCACATAGAAATGGGAAAATGGAGGTCACCAACAAGAATATCATGTAAGGAATAAAGAAAAGGCTCGACAAAAAGAAGGGAAACTGGGTCAAAGAACTTAATAATGTTATTTGGGTTTACAGGACTACACCCATATCATCCATGGAAGAAACACCATTCAAACTAACCCACAATATGGATGTAGTGATGCCAATAGAAATCGGATCACCAAGTTACAATTGTTAGTGATATGCACTAGGTCAATCATTTGCGAGTATGCATTGACTTTCTTATTTTATTAATAAAGAGGTATTTCATTATCATTTAATTTTATGATAATTATATGAATGGTTAATTCTTACTAAGGCCATCAAGTATGTGACTTGATAGTAAAACCCTTAAATTAAAATAAGAGTTCTATTCTAATTATCCCTAGCCATTTATTTATTATATATAAATATTAAAGTATTAAGGCTAGTATGAAGTTGACTGATGGTTATGTTTTACTAATCATGAATATGAGATATTAAGTCAACTCATAGATACATGATGAGAGACCATGTATTGGATTGACCCATTATGAAAATACTACATAGATTATTGTCATAAGTATTTCTCATCATAATAATTTTATTTTGGTCCTTTGACCTTGAAATCATCATGGATTTCTACATAGCTATTTTATGTTTTGACACATTCCAACATTGTCTTTAACCGGATGATTAAATAGGATGTTGTTGGATATGAAATTAGCTATATGAGGAATGTGAGTGATTTAGAAGGGATTTATTCCTCATTAATATGAGAAAGATATCTATGGGCCCCTTAATGATATAGACTAAAGGAAATTGCATGGCCATGCTGAAATGAATTGATAAAGAGTTATCATTTTCAGTCTACTTGGAATCAAGTCATAATATTGAACCATATAAGGATGACATTCTATGCCTTACATTCAATTAAGATATCATATGATAAAGGGACGATAAAATTCATTATAATTAGGTTATGTCGGATTATTGACTTCACATGACTTGGGTAGTCATAATGTCTTACTGGAGGCCACTTATGACTTGTAGGCCTAAATAAAGATTTAGGCCCACTACCAATGTTATGTGAACCTACAGGGTCACACACTTAGAACAAGCCCAAAATGAATATGGCTTTAATAAGCCCAAAATAAACTTTGTGGAAATAAATAATTAAAGTGTTTTATTTATTTATTTATTTGTTTATTTATTTAAGATAAATGTTATTTTAAATAAATAAATAAGATATTATTTCTGATTTGTTTTTAAACAAAATCAGAATATAATAAATGGAAATTACCAAAAGGTCATTGGTAGGTGAAACCCTAATTTGGAGTCTATAAATATGTTATATTCTCTAGGGTTTCACACACTTGTTTTTCCTGCCTCCAAATTCATTTTCTTTTTTCTTAGAAAACAAAGATAGAGTTTTCTTTTGTTCTTGATTTATGAGACAATCAAGGAGGTTGCTAGCACACACACTCCAATTCATTTTGTGAAGGGCTATTCGTGTGGATACCTATAGAGGACGCATCCTTTTGGAGACGTCTTGATCCGAACAACCAAAGCAAAAGGCTTGAGGTAAGGTGTCATCGATGTGAAACTCCTCTCATCCTTCCAGAAAATCTTGCCTCTTCTGCGTTTTGGTGAGATTTTTGAAATCCTAGATTTAATCAAGTAGTCAAATTACACGGAACCAGGTTTAGGAATGTGATAAATATTTAATTTTTTCGCTGCGTTTGTATCACGTAACCCAACAGTGGTATCAGAGCCACTTGTAATTCGGTTAATTGATTTTGTGTGTATGTGATATATGTTAGGGTTTATGATTCATTTTGAAAAGGGTTTTCAAATTTATCAAAAGGGGTTTTGCTTTGTTTTGTGACAATTCTTAGTAATCTATTTGAAAACGGAATTAAACATTAATTTGATTAATGTTTGTAATGGTTTAATGTGATTAAATGAAAAGCAATTTTGTATTTTATGAATTAAGAATGTTGTTTCATGAAAACAAATTTTGTATGATGTTTTTATGAAAAAAGAATTAAGTATAATGTTTTATTAATATGATTTAATGAAACAAAAATTCTGTTTTCGAAAACCTAATCACTTAAGGATTTAAATCTGTTATGTATTATGTTTTGATTAATATGATTAATTGAAACAACATATTTATTTCCTATTTTAATTAGGAAAATCATTTTCTATTTTAATTAGGAAAATCGTCTTTAATTAAATCTGAAACATAAATTTTGTGATTATGCAGATTATGTGTTAAAGGCAATCTGTTTAAATGTTAAACAGATTATACATAATGGATATGTTTTATACAGATTCGTTCAAGCTATAATTTTGATTACATAAATTAGGGTTTTCTTAATGGATGCGTCTGTTTAAATAAAAAAAATTATTATTTTTTATCTGTTTTGAATGGATTTTTCAAACTGTAAAATGTTTATAGAAAGTGATGTTTTTAGGCAACAACTGATTCAGTAATATGATTATGAAATTTGGTTAGTTGCTTCCTTAATGCAAATTAGGGTTTTAAGGTGGCTGTTTTAATTGAGCATTTTTGTCTATTTTTGAACAAATTGATTTTATAGTAATTTGATTATGAAAATTCATTAATGTTCAGAAATTTGAAAGGCAACTCATCGAAGAGTTAAGGTAAAGTGTTTACCATTGGATCGCCACCTGGGGCTCTACCCCTAGACCCCGCCAGGGTCGCTGCCCCTTGGACCCCGCCAAGGGGCAATGCCCCTTGGAACCCTACTAGGGGCGCTGCCCCTTGACCCCTTAAGAATTGTCATATTATTTTATTTTTAACATAATAATTGGATTTAATAACTAAATAGATTATTATGTTATACATGTTTGTTGTTTTATGCATGGTGCATAGCATGGCCCTTAGACCAATGTGATTGGATTTTATTTTTATGGGTTGTAATTTTAAATACGGCCTGCGAGTCATTTTTGTTTTGTTGTATTTATTTTATTAGAATAGTGTAGAATAAATTACAACAATTTTTGTAAATCAAGACCCATGGTGCAATTCAAGTTGGAGGCCCAGGATGGAGATCCAAGGTGGGAACCAAAGAAAGAGATCCATGGTAGAAGATGGAGATCCAAGTTGGAGGCTCAATTTGTAATTATAATATTACCTAGGTTTGACCATTGATCTTCATATTGGCTTATGAAGATCAACTTAGATTTGGGCCATGCTATGTCACATTTATTTATTTGTTGTTATGTATGCGATGCCATGTGATGCCATGTTTGTGATGCCATATGATGCCATGCAATACAATATAACAATAACTAAATACGATTAAATAAAGATGAACCCTCATTTAATATTAAGTCATTATAATGACTTCCATAAGTTCAACACTTGTCAAGCCTTAGATTATTATATATGAGCCTGCCAAAGCAGGGTATATAAATTTATCTGGGGAAGGCAAGTTGGATAATGGTGCTATCCAAACGTTTGATATGGTTTGACTTAACTAGGTTATCAAAATGGTTTTGGACTTAGGGCATTAGATGGGATTTTTAGCCATGACATGTGATGTCAAATCCCATACCATCCAAGAGTTACATGAGATGTAATTGATAAGAGTTGTCTACCTAAATAACCATATTTTAGGCAATGAGCCAATGCTCACTTAGAGTATAGTGAAATATGGATCTTAGCCCACTAAAATTTGTATAATTAACTTAGAGGGTTATTGATTTGAGTAAATTTAGTGGGAGCTTTTATTATGCCTTATACATATTTAATAAAATACTGAATGGACTTTGCATATATTTTTTGTAGATAATGACTTCAAACACTACACCTACCATGTCACTGCGATCGATCCTTGAGAAGGATGAGCTCAATGGGACTAACTTTCTTAACTGGTACAGAAACCTAAGAATTGTTCTTAGGCATGAGAGAAAGGAATACATCCTTGATTAACCCATCCCTGAGGAACCAACTGCCAATGCTCCTAGAGCACAAAGGGATGCTTATACTAAGCATCTCAATGATTCTACTGATGTCACTTGTGTTATGCTTGGATGTATGGAGTCTGAGCTACAAAAGCAGCTGATGGAAATGGAGGCTTATACTATGATAGGCCATCTCAAGGAAATGTTCCAAGAGAAAGCTAAAATTGAAAGGTTCAATACCATCAGGGCATTGCTTTCTTGCAAGCTGACTACTGGCGGCTCTGTCAATCCTCATGTTCTCAAGATGAAGGGTCATCGTGATCACTTGGACAAGCTTTGTCTCAAGATTGAACAAGAACTGGCTATGGATATTGTTCTCCAATCTTTGCTTGAAGCTTATGATAACTTCGTTATGAATTTCAATATGCATAGTATGGAGAAGACTGTCTCAGAATTGCATGGGATGCTGAAAACTGCTAAAAAGAACATCAAGAGTAACACCAAGGATGTTCTCATGGTCAATAAGGGAAAGAGGATGAAAAGGGTTGGAAAGGGCAAGGGCAAGGTTCTTAAAGGCTTTCAGAAGCCCAAGCCAAAGCCTAAGCCCAAATCCAAAGCTGAACCCAAAGCAAAGGAAGGAATTTTCTTTTTCTGTAATGAGCCAGGTCATTGGAAAAGAAATTGCATGCTCTATTTGGATGATCTGAAGAAGAAAAAGGGTGGTGAGACTACCTCTTTAAGTATTCATGTTATAGAATTAAATTTATCTGCTTCTAATTCTAATTCTTGGGTATTAGATACTGGATCAGGATCTCATATTTGTACAAATGTGCAGGGTCTAAAAAGGAGTAGATCATTGGCAAAAGGCGAAGTGTACCTATGAGTTGGCAATGGAGCAAGAGTTGTTGCTTTAGCTGTAGGAACTTATGAGTTACCTTTGCCTAGTGGACTTGTTTTATCTTTAGAAAATTGTTATTATGTACCTACTATGTGTAAGAATATTATTTATGTTTCTTGTTTGGACAAGAAAGGATTTAAATTTATTATTAAGAATAATAAATGTAGTATTTATCAGGATAACATTTTCTATGGATATTCTCCATGCACTAGTGGACTTTATGTTTTAGATGCCAAAGACACTAATGAAATGCCAATCTATAACGTTGATACAAAGAAGTCTAAATCTAATGATTTAAACTCAACCTATCTCTGGCATTGTCGTTTATGCCATATAAATGAGAAACGCATTTCAAAGCTACACCAAAATGGGCTTTTAAATTCATTTGATTATGAATCATTTGATACATGTGAATCTTGTTTACTTGGAAAAATGACTAAAACACCTTTTACTGGACAAAGTGAGAGGGCTAATGACTTATTGGGCCTAATACATTCTGATGTATGTGGACCATTAAGCTCAACTACTAGAGGAGGTTTTCAGTACTTCATAACTTTCACGGATGATTTTAGTAGATGTGGTTATCTCTATCTAATGAAACATAAATCTGAATCTTTTGAAAAGTTCAAAATTTTCAAGAATGAAGTACAAAATCAAATTGGTAAAAATATTAAAACACTAAGATCTGATCGAGGTGGTGAATATTTAAACCAAGAATTTATAGATCATCTTAGAAATTGTGGGATTGTTTCACAATTGACTCCTCCAGGTACACCACAATGGAATGGTGTGTCTGAACGCAGAAATCAGACTCTATTAGATATGGATCGATCTATGATGAGTCAATCTAATCTTCCAATCTCTTTTTGGGGATATACTTTAGAAACTGCTACATTCATTTTGAATAGAGTTCCATCGAAGGCAGTTGAAAAGACACCATATGAGATATGGACTGGAAAAACTCCTAGTTTTTCTTTTCTAAAGATTTGGGGATGTGATGCTTTTGTCAAGCATCAAATCTCAGATAAACTAGCACTAAAATCTGACAAATGCCTTTTTGTGGGATATCCTAAAGAAACTAAAGGATTTTACTTCTACAATGCGTCTGAGAATAAAGTGTTTGTGTCTCGGAATGGTGTATTTTTGGAAAGAGAGTTTATTTCCAAAGGAACTAGTGGGAGCATAGTACAAATTAAAGAAATTCAAGGCCCACAAAATAGCGTTGTACCTAATATGGAATCGTAGCTGAATCAACAAGAAGTTGTTGAGCCTGCACAAGTACCAGAAGGCCCAAGGAGGTCTGGTAGGACACGTCAAATCCCCATGAGATATGGATTTCTCATGACCGGTGATAATGATGTGTTAATTGTGGATCAAAATGAGCCCACATCCTACCAGGAGGCCATAAATAGTCCTAACTCTGAGAAATGGCTTGAAGCCATAAGATCAAAAATGCAATCCATGTATCAAGTATGGACCTTGATTGACCCAAATGATGGTTTAAAAACTATTAGGTGCAAATGGGTTTTCAAAAAGAAAACTGAGATGGATGGCAATGTGCGTACCTTTAAGGCAAGACTGGTTGCAAAAGGTTTCAAACAAACACATGGTATAGACTATAATGAAACCTTTTCACCAGTGGCTATGCTAAAATCTGTTCGAATTCTTCTTGCCATAGCTGCATACTATGATTATGAAATATGGCAAATGGATGTCAAAACAGCATTTCTCAATAGAAACTTACTTAAGGATGTGTACATGACACAGCCAAAGGGTTTTGTTAGTCCTGAGAATTCTAGAAAGGTATGCAAGCTTCAAAGGTCCATTTATGGATTGAAGCAAGCATCTCGGAGTTGGAATCTTCATTTTGATAAAGCAGTCAAAGAATTTGGCTTCATTAAAAATGAAGATGAACCTTGTGTATATATGTTTTTAGTATTGTATGTGGATGACATACTACTCATTGGAAATTATATCCCTATTTTACAAAATGTTAAATCATGGTTAGGGAATTGTTTCTCAATGAAAGAATTAGGTGAAGCTGCTTATATATTAGGCATCAAGATCTATAGAGATAGATCTAAAAGGCTTATTGGCCTAAGTCAAAGCACTTATATTGATAAGGTATTGAACAGGTTTAATATGCAAGATTCCAAGAGAGGATTCTTGCCAATGTCACATGGCATTAGTCTCAGTAAGACTCAGTTTCCTATGACACAAGATGAGCGAGACCGCATAAGTAAGATTCCATATGCTTCTGCTATTGGATCTATCATGTATGCAATGTTATGTACTTGACCTGATGTTTCATATGCTTTAAGCACAATGAGCAGATACCAGTCAGACCCAGGTGAAAGTCATTGGACAGCAGTTAAAAATATCCTTAAGTACTTGAGAAGAACTAAGGATGCATTTTTACTGTATGGTGGTCAGGAGGATGAGGTAGTTGTAAATGGTTACACAGATGCCAACTTCCAAACTGATAAGGATGATTTTCGTTCACAATCAGGATATGTGTTTTGTTTGAATGGAGGTGCAGTGAGCTGGAGGAGTTCCAAGCAAGACATCGTTGCTGATTCTACAACAGAAGCTGAGTACATAGCTACCTTAGAAGCAACTAAAGAGGCTGTTTGGATCAAGAAGTTCATAACTGGACTTGGTGTTGTTCCTAGTATATTAGATCCAGTGAACTTGTATTGTGACAATAATGGAGCTATATCCCAAGCTAAGGAGCCCATATCACATCAGAGATCCAAACACATACTCAGGTGCTATCATCTCATTCGAGAAATCATTGAGAGAGGAGACATCAAGATATGCAGAGTACCTACAAATGATAATGTTGCTAATCCACTGATTAAGGCTCTTCCACAACCTAAACATGAGAGTCATACTAGGTCCATGGGTATTCGATACGACGTTGATTGGGCCTAGTGCAAATGGGAGATTGTTAGTGATATGCACTAGGTCAATCATTTGTGATTATGCATTGACTTTCTTATTTTATTAATAAAGAGGTATTTCATTATCATTTAATTTTATGATAATTATATGAATGGTTAATTCTTACTAAGGCCATCAAGTATGTGACTTGATAGTAAAACCCTTAAATTAAAATAAGAGTTCTATTCTAATTATCCCTAGCCATTTATTTATTATATATAAATATTAAAGTATTAAGGTTAGTATGAAGTTGACTGATGGTTATGTTTTACTAATCATGAATATAAGATATTAAGTCAACTCATAGGTACATGATGAGAGACCATGTACTGGATTGACCCACTATGAAAATACTACATAGATTATTGTCATAAGTATTTCTCATCACAATAATTTTATTTTGGTCCTTTGACCTTGAAATCATCATGGATTTCTACATAGCTATTTTATGTTTGACACATTCCAACATTGTCTTTAACCAAATGATTAAATAGGATGTTGTTGGATATGAAATTAGTTATATGAGGAATGTGAGTGATTTAGAAGGGATTTATTCCTCATTAATATGAGAAAGATATCTATGGGCCCCTTGATGAGATAGACTAAAGGAAATTGCATGACCATGCTGAAATGAATTGATAAAGAGTTATCATTTTCAGTCTACTTGGAATCAAGTCATAATATTGAACTATATAAGGATGACATTCTATGCCTTATGTTCAATTAAGATATCATATGATAAAGGGACGATAAAATTCATTGTAATTAGGTTATGTCGGATTATTGACTTCACATGACTTGGGTAGTCATAATGTCTTGCTAGAGGCCACTTATGACTTGTAGGCCTAAATAAAGATTTAGGCCCACTACCAATGTTATGTGAACCTACAGGGTCACACACTTAGAACAAGCCCAAAATGAATATGGGTTTAATGAGCCCAAAATAAACTCTGTGGAAATAAATAATTAAAGTGTTTTATTATTTATTTATTTGTTTATTTATTTAAGATAAATGTTATTTTAAATAAATAAATAAGATATTATTTCTAGTTTGTTTTTAAACAAAATCATAATATAATAAATGGAAATTACCAAAAGGTCATTGGTAGGTGAAACCCTAATCTTGAGTCTATAAATATGTTATATTCTCTAGGGTTTCACACACTTGTTTTTCCTGCCTCCAAATTCGTTTTCTTTCTTCTTAGAAAACAAAGACATAGTTTTCTTTTGTTCTTGATTTATGAGACAATCAAGGAGGTTGCTAGCACACACACTCCGATTCATTTTGTGAAGGGTTGTTCATGTGGATACCTATAGAGGACACATCCTGTTGGAGACATCTTGATCTGAACAACCAAAGCAAAAGGCTCAAGGTAAGGTGTCACCAATGTGAACCTCCTCTCATCCTTCCAGAAAATCTTGCTCTTCTGCGTTTTGGTGAGATTTTTGAAATCCTAGATTTAATCAAGTAGTCAAATTACATGAATCTAGGTTTAGGAACATGATAAATATTTAATTTTTTCGCTACATTTTTATCACATAACCCAATAACAAGGTCAGCAGAGAATTAGATCAGGATATCAACAACATTCACACCCAGATAAGCCTAGATCTATTAGAAGAAAAAAGAGAACAAGCATTTATTGTAGTAGAGGCACATAAGTGGAAGATAGCACAATATCATCTTTGACGTATCCACCCAAGATAATATAAAATAGGAGATTGGGTACTTAGAAGGGCATACATTAGCAAAGGCAACTCTGGTATTGGTAAACTTAGACCCAATTGGGAAGGCCCATATCAGATTATAGAGCGAACATCTAAAGGGGCATACAAAATAAGAGACAGACAAGGCAAAGAATTACAATAATATTGGAACTCAAACTATCTTAAAAAATATTACCAATAGATGTACTTGCAATACTATTAAATAAAGTATTTTCATTCATTGATGGAAAAATTATATTACAAAAGTAAAAAAAAAAAGAAAAAAATCCCTAGTCTAATAATTGAGCATTAGATAGCTCAAACTCGGAAATAGGGAGGAGTAGCACTAATGGCACTAACAGACACAGGAGGCTTAGAAGACAATCCCCCAACTGACTTGGAAACATTTCTCACATGAAAAGAAGAGAAATTCTTCTAGGCATCCTCTTCAAAAGCAATCCTAGCCAGGTCAGCTGACGTTATCTTGTCCAGGTCAATCAAGTCCATATTCGTATTCTGGGAAAGTAGGACTCTCATACACTTAGACCTATAGGCCTTGAGAAACCCTCCAACCATGTTCTGATAGGATCTCTTGTCATTTTCTTGAGAGTTTTTGGCCTCGCCCAGCTTCCTCTCTAAATTGGCAATCTAGGAGTCTTGCTCCTTGATCCTCCTCATTTGCTGAGCTTGACTATGCTCCAGCTCAGCCACCTTCTTTTGGCTCACCTCTGCCTCAAATTTAGCCTCTGCATATTTAGTCTAGCAGAGTTCCAGTGCCACCTTCATTTTTTCTAACTTCTTTTTGAAGTCGATCGTTATGGTCATGACCTTCGTCTCTTTTAGGCTATATTGGCTCTTCAAAAAGAAATATTCATCTTTCACCAATAGTAAAACTTGAGTCATCTGAGAAAAGAAAACTTGTGTCATTACTTTAAAACTCAAAACATAAAAGATTAAACAATGTTGAACACTTACTTCTAGCGAATGCCCGATCATGGAGCTAAACAGCTCCTCATGACCCTCCTCTGTCAAACATTGCATGTTAGCCGATAGCCTCAAGGACTCAGCATACTGATCTCTAACTTAGGCATTCGAGACACTTTGAGGTTTCATTTTGTTTAAAATCCAAGTCCTCAAGTCCAGACACCCAAAGAGCGTTGGACACTGGACAAATATCTCCTCATCTAGTTCCTCAGCATCAGAGTCTTTATCAATGAGTCACATTTTTTGCCTCCCTTCCTTTTCAGTTTAAGTAGACCTGGTTATAGCTTTCCCCTTCAAACTATTAACGACTTCATCTAGGACCATTGGCGTTACAGGCTCGAGCGATGGGGAGGAGATATGAGCTTCTTCTTGTGTTTTAGGCTCGTCAACTACAACTCAAATCCCATCCATAAATGCAAAAAAGTCAGTCATCTATAAATAAAAAGGTAAAAATAGAAGTTAGAGAGATACCTTTTGATGATGAATATATACTAGTGGATTGTACATGATTTGGGCAGACTTTCCACATGTATCTTCTTGATACATCTTCAATTGACCGAGCATTGGCCAGACCATTAAGATGAAGTCTCAGGACCATCTCTATATGGTTGGACAACTTCAAAGTCTACTTCACCCTATGGCACTCATTGAACCACATTCGCTGGACATCCATGAAGTTCGAGTGGTGCTCAATAATGAAAAATTTATGCCTCCACTTCTTATGAAGGTTTGGAAGCTTCACAAAAAGGTTGTGGTTAGGGATGGCTGATAATGAGAACATCAGTTCCCCTTTCTTCTTATTCAGACTATACAAGTATTGCAGAACATCTAAGTCTGGCTCCCTACCCTCCTCATGCATCAACTCTATAAACCCGATCAGAATCTGATAACTATTAGGATAAAGCTTACCGAGTGCTATGTTATACCTATTCAATAATGTTTTTACAAAGGAATCTAAAGGGAACTTTAGACCTCCCTCTAGTTGGTTAAAATACATAACTAACCTATTGAAGTCTAGCATAAGAGTATGGGCTCTAAATTTCCTATCAATGGTGTGTAGGGTAAAATCGATCAGAATATTAAAACGCCTCCAATACCATCATAACAACTCATCTATCTTAGAGATGAACAGATCAAAGCTAATTTGTTCCCTTGGTACCATGGATTTAGCTAACAAGAAAAAAATAAAAAGAAAACACATATGAAGGAAGAAAAGGTTCCCTTAGTTACAGAAGACAGAGGTTGCTACAGGAAAAGCTTGATGACAGAATGCATAGGGAAGAAGAAGCAAATAGAATAGCAAGAAGAAAAAATGCGATAAATTGAAGAAATAAAGGTACTTATAGAATAATAGAAGGATATGGAATAAGCCATTACTACCCTCATAAATGCTTTGATCTTTCCCACATCATTAAGGGCAGTTTGGGAAACAAAAAAGACCCATTAATTGAGCAGTCATTATTAAGGTAGCAGAAATGTCTCATCTCTTGATAAATGAATAGACGTGACAGTTATGTGATTCAAATTTCAAAAAAGGCATCGAAACAACATAGCAGTTATTAACCCCGTGCACATTACTACCAGTTGTCCCTCTAAGCTTAGCATCAATATCTAGTAACTAAAAAATTGCACCCTCAAGTCACTTCCATAGTACTGAGGTTTGGCACTCGAGCCACACTTTTAATGCATTGAGACTATACAGCAGTTGGGCCGCGCTTCTAATGCACCAAACTGAAGATGACACCCTCAAGTCACTTCTTTATTACCGAGGTTCCGAGCATTTAAGCCTCGCATCCTTGCACCAAGCATCTAAGCCTTGAGCATCTAAGTCCAGTGACTAAAGCTGGCACTCTCATATCGCTTTTATAGTACTGAGGTTCGACACTCGGGTCATGCTTTTAATGCACCGAGCATCAAAACTCTAGTGATGACTGGTTCCATCATGTTATCTCTACACTGACAAGTTAATCCATTACATATCCCTTTTTTACTGTAGGTTTTGTACACTCAAGTCTAGCTAGCACTTCAACGATGTTCGATGATCTTAAGACTCGGTACCAAGCTTTGTCTTTTCCTATAACTGAGGTTGGCCACCTCAGCTCAGCCATCCATCTCAAATATAGTGATTCAAGCAATCTCTCTGTAGATGGGAGAATGGCATTTCCATCACCTTACAGACTCGTATACATCAGAAATAAATATCTGAATAGACTCCTAGGGGGGACTCTTGATACTCCACATATATATATATATATTCTTATTTAATTAAGGTCTTTATTTCCTATACAGGTTACTAGAAAGGAAAGACAACCAAAGACATTCAGGAAAAGGTTCCTGAAACAGAAGACTCCCAAAAAAGAAGGAACACTCTCCCAATTGGTTTAGGACTCCTATTCAAAGAGGAATCCTACTCCTTTCAGGTTTGAACATCACTATCCCTATAAATAGGACCTTATATTATTCATTCTCATTCATTCTATTCTCTTGTATTCTTATTGATCTCCTTCTCTCTCTAGATTCTCTCTATATTTACTCTGACTTAGGCATCAGAGGGTTTGTCGGATCCTCCCCACTTCTCACGTTGCCCTTTGTTAACCACTTGCACGGTTTTAGCTCAAGATTTCCGGAAAGCAAGTTATCAATTAGTATTAAATCATATAAATATTATATACGACAACATTATATATTCAAGATAAAGCTATATAATTTTTTTTATAAATTAATATTAATATTAAGAATACTCTTAATAAATAAATAAATATTTTATAGTATTAATTTATATTAAATAAATAAAAATAAATAAGTGAAAAAATATATATTTATAATTTAAATTAGTATTAATATTAATATTATCTAATATAACTAAATTATTAAATAAATATGGCTTAAAGCTAATTTAATATTTAGTAATATAATGCTAATTTTTATGTTATATGAGCAATTCTATTGATTTTATTGACTATTACCTATCAAGCTATTATCATCGAATTGATCATTCAAAATTTTCAATTACTTAGTTGGGCCCTTTCTTTTTTCTTTATCTACGATGAAGCATGATCCATGTTGGTGATCCATGCTCTTCCCAAACCAAACAATTTTTTTGTAGACTTTCATATCTTCACAATGGATGATTATCTTGCCTCTATAAATTAATCCATGCTCGTAGTTCAGTACCTACGTATTACTATGAATAGATTCATGTGTATTATTAGGTTTTTTAATTCAAGAATTTTGATAGACTTGGTGAGCTTACCCTAAGCCATACATTTTTATGTTTTTAATAGTCTTTACTACAACTTGTTGACTTTGTTTAAGATTCAAACATGAGGTTGTTTGCATACTAGAATAAATTGAAGTTTGTATTTGGTGTCTCAATGTTAAATGTTAAGTATTATAGTAAGAACTTGTATCTTGCATTTGAATTTGGAGTTTTTAAATGGTGTCTCAACAGAGTAGAAGAACGAAAAAGGAAAAATGATGCATCCATTCTTCTAAGCCCTTTTACAAACTAAAAAAACAATTTTCTAATGCTAACAACTTTATTTTTGGTATAATTATTAATATCTTTTGCCATTTCATATGTACATAAAAAGGTCTAAAAAAAAAAGAACAAAAAAAACCCAATAGGTATTAAGTTCTAAATAAAAACTATTTAAAAAAACTAAGAAATAAGAAACAAGAAGAAGAAGATTCTAAAATTTTCTTTAGTCTTATGTTTTGTGATCCTTTTTTCCCTTAACAATGTTTTTAACAAGCCCTTTAATTCCCTTTTTCTTCTCATTTTTCTTTACCTTCTCTTCTCTATTCTTCTTAGCCTCTAATTCTTCCTCTAACTGTATGTACAGTTGAAGCAAATACATCACACATGCTCATTATATATATAATCAAACAATCAATCACACTGCTAATAAAAAGATGTTCCTATTTACTTACCTTTAGCAAATGTTCCTCTACTAGCTTAAGCCTTTCAATAATTATGCCTTTGACTTCAACTTCCATTATCATATAGGTGATTGGACGATAGTGCTTCTTTAAGCTTTTTAGACATAGATGAACATATGATATATGGGCTTCACTTGTAAGTGTCCCATTTGATGTTGATTCGTATGAATTCTTTTGTGATACATGGCTTATCCTTGTAAGAGCTAGCACGGATGATAACGAGGGAGGCTTTGCAAGTTAGGAAGTGAGTTGAGGAGGAAGATCCAGTATGCTGACCGAAGGATTGTAGACCAATCCAGGTAGAAGAACTAGCATTTAGCTTTGAAAAGCTTGCACAAGCCACAACTTTATAGCAAGACCGAAAGTGAAGTGTATGCTTTATGTGTATTTTTACATTTTGTTCTCATAGAGTCTGCTACCCACTGTTAGTTGTTGATAAGGGTTCAAGAATTTTATTTTATTTTATATTACATTGTGGAACCTTTTTTATGAATTTTTGCCACATCATGTTAATATAACTACTATAAATGTTGTTATTATCAGAGGGGCCACAAACATAGAAAAATATAAATTTGGTGTTTAAATGGTCCAAAAAATATATAAAGGATTTATATTCTCTTCGGCCTAAACATTAGGGGCATAAATGTATCTTTTCCCTTTGTAGATTTAAGACCATATTTTAGAATTAAAATAAGTAAACTTAAGTTTATTAACTTAAAATTCATAAGAATTAGGCTCATTAATTAAATCATATAAATTTAGCCCACTTTAACTAAAGTTAATGTAGATTAGTCTAACTAGGTTAATGTTATTTTTGAGTGGGTTTAAAATCAAAATTACATCTAAATAGAGGAATAAAACACTAATTAATGTGGCAAATCTAATGAACATGAAACTAAAAGAAGCTAGTATTTCGTATCCAAAAATCTCTCGATGTGGTGCTAACTCTCTTTTAAGGAATTGAGTTACCATCACTCAAACATTTTCCTAGTTATTACTCTGTGTGGTGACTCCTCATCTTCATGTCATATATTTATGATAATTGTTACATGTTCCCTAAAGTCTGACACTCAAATGGTGTTGTGGTTGCAATAGACTTTGGTGAGCTTTAAACCCCACTACCTACAACATCCTTTATAAATCCCTTAGAACACTTAATTGATATATCAACTAATTGTAAAGAAATTCTCATTAGATTAGTTTTACTTAGATTAAGCTTTTTATACATTGAATAAGGCATTAAATTAATACTAGCTCTTGAATCCACTAAAGCTCTATTAATAGATAAATTTCCATTGACACAAAGAATAGTAAAAGTCCCTAGGTTAATATATTTCTTAGTAGCTTATTTTAAAGGATAAGGGAGCAATTCTCCTCAAGTACATATTTTGTTACCTCTTCTAGTTTCTCCTTATTGGTGCCTAAATCCTTGAGGAATTTTTCATACTTAGGCATATGCAAAATAATATTAATAAGAGGAATATTAATTTGTTATTGAGTAAACCAAATTAAAAATTAGTATCATGTGTTCCTTTTTGTTCTTTTTAAGCCTTTCATAATAAGGAAGGTTTGGTTTGTAGTCATTCACAGGTTCCTTGTTTGGCTCCTTTTTTTCAACTACATTTTCTTTAATTTGGCACTATTTTAAGCAAGAATATTAGTCGAGATTACTCTCTTTTCAAGGACCTTCCCACTTCTAAGTGTAATAGCTTTACATTGCTCTTTGGGGTTAGTCTCTATATTGCTAAGCAATATCCCTTAGGAGCTCTCAAATATCATATTAGCTAATTGCCCCATTTGGTTCTCTAGATTGCAAATGAAAGCCTCTTGATTTTAAAATCGGACCTCAATTACATAAAAGAGCTTCATCATTATATCTTTCAAATTTTTTTTCTTTTTAACATATTCTGAAAAGCCATAAGGAGGTAGTTGCCATAGAGTTTGTTGATTCATCCATCTTGGATTATAAGTGTTGCCTTTTATAGTTGTTCACATAGTCAACTTGTTCAATTGACCTTGCAAACATGTTTCTTTACTAGTAATGAATGTCCATATATTCACCCTTATAATAGTCATTAAATAGAGCTTGTTGTTGTTTAGCTCCTAAGGTCAAGCTCTCTATCCTCTTATTCATGAGCACTATTTGGGCCACTAAAGCTATTATAGCATCAACATTATGAATACCAATAGGCTTCTTATGCAGAGCAACAAGCCTTTGAAGGAGTTTGCAGAATAATGGACAATATATATAAATTATTATTATTATTATTATTATTATTATTATTATTATTATTAGATTTTTATTGTTATGGATTTAATTTCCTACCTTACCTAGAATTGTCTTTATTTTATTTTCTAATTAAAATTAGGGTTAAGGTTGGTAGGTTTGTGCCACCCTATAAATATGTAAGCCTTGGGGCTATGTGAGGCAGTTTTATTGAATTGATTATTCATAATTATTATTTTCGCTAAATTTGGTATTCTTGTGAATCAACGAATTCTTGAATGCCTATTTTCTAGTATTTTTGTGCAAATCAACAGGTTGTAGAAAGTTGCTAGATGGTCAATCATGCGCGATTCAATGGCTTACAACGTTTATCCTTTTTGCTCTAGGCTTCTGCTATATCATCTGCTTAGTATATGACCTATGAATGTGCAATTGATAATTATTTATTGTTATATCATCAATTAATTCATATGCTTCTTCAAGTGTCTTTCTGTGAAGTGTTCTGTTGGATTATGCATTAATGCATTATTGAGTCTATAGGTCTAAACCTCTATCAAATGTTTGGATTTACATCCAAAAAATTATTTTATAATGTGGGAATCTACTTAACATATACTTAAAGTTCTCCCATACATCATAAAGCAGCTCATTATCTCATTGAGCATAATAATTAATTTGGGACCTCAACCTTAAAGTTTTTTTAGGTGGGAGTACTTTACTAAGAACTTCTCAATCAATCCCTCCTAAGTAGTGATGGACCCTGATGGTAATGAGATTAGAAATTCCTTAGTTCTCTCTCCTAAAGAAAAGGTAAGAGCCTCAATTTAATTGCCTCTTTAGAAAACCTATTTATCTTAAAAGTGTCATATATCTCAAGAAAGCTTGCTCTATTATAATTAAAATCCTTATTAAGTCTCCTATTAAATTGAACTACATTTTGAATCATCTAAATCTTATTAGGCCGGATCTTAAAATTTTTGGCATCCACATTTGGTCTAACTATGCTTGGCTTTGTACATTCAAAGAAAGTTTTTGTAAACTCTGTGACAATTATTCAATTTTTATCATTATTTTAAGCCATCTTTTATGCTTTGAATTCTTCCACTTACTCTTCTTTAATATAAATTAGTGAATTATCATTTGATGCCTCCAGCTTTTTATGAATTTCTTCTTTTGTTCCCCTCAATTCTCTAAGAAGATATCGCTTTATCTCTGGATCAAGACTTATCAACTCAGAACTAGAACATTAGGTTATAAATAAAGAAAATAATCAATTTAAACAAATAAATACAAACTATAAACTTCAAAAAGAAAGTTAAATTTAAAACAAAGAATTAGGATTACAACAATAGTGACATAATTTTATTAATGTTATAGAGACAAATTCTCTATAACATCACCAAAAACTTATTTTGAGTGAACTACAAGTGCACAAGTCATGACAAGAAACATAGTAATAAGAATAGGAAATCATCCATAAGGATTTCCTATAACCAGCAACTCCTAATTCTTTCACTACTTCTTGATCAATTAATAAAAAGAATAATAATTCTAAATCTAAAATAAAAATCAAAACCAAAAACTAAAAAAAAATTAAAACAAACAATTTGACAAGATATAAACCAATACGATTGAACTTAGATTAATTTCCTCCTCAACTTTCCCTATATGGATTATTTGTAATTTCCTAGCATTGGATTTTATCATGGACTAGTGGAATTCTTTAAAATAAAAAATGTTACTTTCTCAAACTATAATTATCTATCAATTGAATAATAAATGGATATATCTATCTTCACTTATTAAATTTAGTTAAGGAACTAAATTCTATGAAATTCTCTAATTATAAACCATCAATTATATTACTAGAAGAATCTAAAGAAAATATATCAATTAACATGCAAGCTCCCTTAAGTGATGCACATTAATCAAATTTATAGAATAATTGGCCAAAGAATTCTAAGCATTAAGCATAACAATTATTATTCCCATGAATAGAAAATTTCTTTATAGAATAAAAATCAAATAATCCATACAAGTACTAATCCAAGGTTCTATTAATCTAAGTATAACAAGAATTTAGTTTTCTATGATGAAAATGCCTTAGGGGGGTGAATAAGGAAAATGAGCAATAAACTAAAATTAAAAGAATTCTTCACAATAATTAAAAGAATGCTGAGAAGGAAAAATGATGAACACAAGAATTTAAGGAGTTCAGATTCTCAAAAATCCTACGTCTCCACCTAACTTATCCTTAAGTTAGAATTTGTAATTCCCATAATTGTATTCACAAGATTAAGATTACACAAGACTTTGAGGCTCACTCTATCAACCTTACAACTTGAGTTTTACAAGGCTCACTCAAAAACTAAATCTCAAGTGTTTCAATGGATAAACACTTAAACCCATTCCACTAAAATAGAATCTCACATCTCATTTTCTCAATCCTAGAAAATCAAAGAATAAGAATATCTATTCTAACACTCGCCAACTCTCACAAGAGTTATACAAATGTAAAAATGAATTAAAAAGAGTTTTGAGAGCTTAATTTAATGCTTAAGAGTATAATGAATAAATGAGTTTCTTAAACCTTCAATTGAACTCCAGGAGTTTTTTATATAGATAAACAACTTAGATTATGGTTATTGGATGAATTGATTATGTCTCTAACATCTCTTGCTGATTTTTGAATTATCTTGGACTTATTTCTATCAAAACACCACTCATGATCGTGAGGAGCAAATCCTAACTCGTGAGCATCAATTTAAGGACTGTTGCATTCAAAAATGTCCATTGAATTTTGTCTGAACTACGCTTATGAGTTGAGCTCTACTCCTCACGATCATGAGGGCAGCTCATGAGGAGTACTTACTATTTTTTCAAAAATGAGCTCTTGAGGCACTATACAAGGTTGGCTCGTGAGCAGACCACTGTAAGTCCAAATTTGTATATTTTTTGTATATAAATGCTTCTCAAAGATTGGGGACTTGCATAGACTGAGATACTTCATCGAAACACATATTTATACTCTTTCAAGGAGTATTTCATTGTCTCCAATCATTAAACAATTATTCTTGATAATCAATCAACTTCCTATACACTTAAAGGAAATCATTAGAATCTAAATTATTTGTCAAAGTCCAAAATTAGGAGTTTGATCATGCAAATGGTCAACAATATCCCTTTTTTTGGCTTTAACAGCCAATTTGATAAGATAATAAATAAAGTGTGTGTCTTTCAATAATAACATAAATAAAAATAGCTCCCCCTTTCAAATAAAATAAATGCAATATGAAGAATATTTTCCTCCCCCTTAATATATGCATAAATTCAATAAAATGCTTAGTATATCAGAACATAAAAGAAATTCAATTAACATGGCAGATATAAGGGATAACAAATAATTATAAATACGATGATTTTTAAAAAATACCAAAAAAATTTTCTTTTTTATATAAATATATTTCTTTATTACTCCCCTTTTATAGACAAGATAAGAAATATAAAATTAATTTATTATTCCTCTTTTGTTAAAAAAATAAAAATAAAACATAAAATTCAACATGAGGAACAAAAAGAAACATGACCTAACATAACATAAAAACATGATAACATGATCATTTAAAAAATGTTAGGCAAATGAAGGAAATAATTTCAAATATATATGCATATAGTGCTACTAAAATGCATTACAAAAATAGTACATATAGCACTTATTTAAAACTTAACAAACTTAACTATCACATGATCATATAGAGCTTAGCTAGACATGATCATGTAGCACTTAGCATATCATAAACACAATTATCACATGGCTTCTTCTCCTTCTTTATTAAAGTTAAGAAAGAAAAGAGAGATATATAAAGGGAAATGAACCTAAAGGAAACAAAAATTCTAGATGGAATACAAGATCACAGACCAAAACAATAAAAACAAAGATACACCAAATCTTTATAAAATCTACGTCATATATAAACAAAGTAAGAAAATCAAGGCCTTTTATCATAAGAAGAAAATCATGAAAGTATAATTATTAAATTGTGATAAAAGTAGCCACACTTACAATGTTACCATGCATGCATAAACAAAATTATGTAAATTATATTCAAACAATTTTTCTCCCCTATTTCAAATAATAAAATAGAATTAGGTTTAGAAAATTTTGATATTAAGGACATACTATCAAGTTTCTTTCCCTTAAAAGAAATTAACAAAATACTCATGCAAACTCAAAATGCAAAAGGAAATTTTATAGAATACAAATGTAATTAATGAAAGGGATAAAGTTACAATGATATTGTAATATCAATTGTAAATGAAAACACAAGACATAAACTAGCATCCCAAGGTTTCAAAAACTGAAAATAAACAGTAAATAAACCAAACATAAATTGATGAAAAATAAGAAAAATCTAATCTTGTGGAGGAGGAGGAGGAGGATTCAAAGTGCATTATATATGGTGATTAGCACACAATTGATGAATATTATACTCCATGTGATCCATCTTATGCTTAAACTGGTAAAGTCTAGTGTCCATTTGATCAAATTTATGGTTAAAGTTCGTTTCAACAATGGATAGACTATAAAAAAATCCACCAAACCAAGTAGGCTCATCATCAACACTTTAAGAAGTGGAAGGTCCTTTTGCTCTTTTTCTTTGAGATTGAGGAGGAGTATGCTTTTGAGGGATTTCTTCTTCAATTTGGACACCTTCAAGTCCAAAAGTACCTATGTGCTCAATATCTTCTAATTCTTATGCTAGCTCCTCATCAATATCTTCATCTTCGTCTTTCAAAACATAAGAATTTCTAACAAACTTGAATTGTTTAGATTTTTTGAACAGGTTACCATAAAGGAAAAAAGGAGGAATAGAAGGAGTGTTGTTCAAGTTGATCCCAAAGTTCAATTCTAGTGATAAACCCTCCCACACATAAGGCACCACTAACACTATCACTAGCTAACCAAAACCTCCATTAAAGCCATGTACGTAGCTCAACATCCACACCCTCAATAAGGCATCTTATAAAAAAATAAGTAATCAAAGGAGATAGCTTCATTACTTAGTCCTCTAGCATGAATTGAGTAAGTGATAAACCTATACACATACAAAAGATATTTTGAAGTAAAGAGTGATGATTTTGTATGACACGCTTCAAATAGTTTTTGCACAAGGTTTAGCATGTTGAGTTTAAAAAGGAGTAGGAAGCTAAGTATTAGTTGAAGAAGCTAGACACCCTTATTTAAACCCAAAGATATCATTAAATTCTTGAGATGTTAAAAATCTATCTCTCCTTCCCAACCTAAACTTTATAATATTAAGAGGATTTTTCTCATCTAAATGGTGAGTCCTTAAGAAAAAAGTAGAGAGAAATTCATGAACTAAAAAGGAATAGGTAGGATAAGGAGTAAAAGCAAGGTTGAACATACCCACATTCTCAAGCATGGTTCAAACTTCATTATAGCATCCTATCTTCTTTAGAGTAGCTTGAGATATAAATTTAACGGACATGATTTTTCTTTTTCTAAATTGAGCAAGTCTTTGCCTAATTTGAGAAGAGTAGAAGGTAGGAGGAGTCTTTTTAGGTTGGTCTTTTGTTGCTCTCTTTGATGATGAAGCGACAACTTGAGTTTTCTTCTTTGGAGCCATGGAGAATGCACTTGGAGTTAGGATGATATATGAGAGAATTTGCTTAGAAAAGAGATTTGATTACAAAATAATGATATGAGGATGAAGTAGGGTGTAAAGAGGTTTATATAGAGGAGAATTAGGGTTTAAAATAATTAATTTTAAATATAAAAACACCTAAAAAATAGCGATTTACCATTTTGAAATAGGATAGAAAATGGGAAATTAAAATCCTTTTGAAATAAGGAATATTAAGGGACAATATGCTCCTCACAAGCTGCTCATGATCATGAGCAATGCTCATGAGGGGCACTGCCCTTTGACAAACAGGACATCACGAGCCAGACTTTAACGGCTTATAAGGATATTTACCATAAGGTCCTTACACATTCAAATTTATTGCCAAATCATCTTAAAAATGTTATAAATAGGTCCAATGCTTCAAATCAATCCTAAATCATATCAAATTACAACCAAATTAAATGTTTTTATAATTATAATCATAAAACCAATTAAAAGTAATAAATCCAAGCAAATAAAATAAAATTTATTTTTCAAACAATTATTTTTGAAATATATATATATATATAAAATAAATCATGCAAATGGAAAATCAATAAATTGAATAAATTAAATAAAATTTGATAATTTAAATAGCAAAAACTAAAAAATTACATGACAAAAGTTATAAAATAATAATTTTTTTTATGGATAAATATGATAACTATCCAATACGAAAAATAAACCAAAATAAATAAGAAAATATATATTTTTGAATAAGAATCATATACAAAAAACAAACAAAAAAAATATAAATACTTACAAGAAAATGCATGAATCTAATAATCAAAATAGCAAATATGCAAGGTATTAAAACAAACTTGAACCATCAATCATACCAAGCCTATGCTTAATAAAATTCATTATTTCCTCACAAAGAGGCTTGGTAAAGATATATGCTAATTTATTATTAGCATCAACAAATTCAACAAAATTATCACCATCTTACACATGATCACATAAGAAATGATGTCTAATGTCAATATGCTTAGTTCTAGAATGTTGAATGGGATTCTTGCTCAGGTTTATAGCACTTGTATTATCACATTTAATGGGAATGTGATAAAGTTTAATGCCATAGTCTTTAAGTTGTTGCTTCTACCATAAGACCTGTGAGCAACAACAACTAGCTATAACATATTCTACCTTAGTAGTGGACAAAGTAACCGAAACGTGTTTCTTGTTAAACCAAGAAACTAAGAAATTACCTAAAATTTGACAAGTTTTGGAAGTACACTTTCTATCTAGTAAACTACCAGCAAAGTCTACATCTGAATAACTAATTAAGTTAAAGGATGAATTCCTAGGATACCAAAGTCCTATATGCATTGTTCCATAAAGATATTTGAAAATTCTTTTAATAGCATTCAAATGAGATTCTTTAGCACTAGATTGAAACCTAGCACACAAGCATGTGGCAAACATGATATCTGGTATACTAGCAGTCAAATAAAGAAGGGATTCAATCATACCTCTAAATTGCTTTTCATTAACAGGTTTACCATTCTCATCTTTATTGAGTTTGGTGGTGGTGCTCATAAGAGTTTTGCTTGATTTAGCTCCATCCATGCCAAACTTCTTAAGAATCTCCCTAGCATATTTAGTTTAATTTATGAAAGTCTCATCTTTGCATTGCTTAATTTATAGTCTAAGGAAGAATTTGAGTTCTACCATCATACTCATCTCAAATTCTCCTTGCATTAACTTAGAGAATTCCTTAAACAAACAATGGTTAGTAGCACCAAAAATAATGTTATCAACATAAATTTGAACAATTAGTAAATCACGGTTGGATTTCTTTATAAAAAGAGTTATGTCAACTTTTTCTTTAGAAAAATCTTTTTTTTAAAGAAAGTTACTCAGTCTTTCATACTAAGCTCTTAGAGCTTGTTTCAATCTATATAATGCTTTTGAAAGTTTAAATACATTATTAGGAAAATCAAAACTATTAAAACTATAAGGTTGTTCAACATACACCTCCTCTTTAATGAAACCATTTAAAAATGCATTTTTAATATCCATTTGATAAAGTTTAAAATCCATGAATGATGTAAATGCAAGTAGCATTCTAATAGCTTCTAACCTTTCAACTAAGGCAAAAGTTTCATCATAATTAATGCCTTCCTCTTAATTATAACCTTTAGCTACTAGTCTATCTTTGTTCCTAGTTATGACACCTTGTTCATTCATTTTATTTATAAATACCCATTTGGTGCCTATAATAGGATGATGTGTAAGTCTAGGAACTAAGGGCCAAACCTTGTTTCTCTCAAATTAATTTAACTCTTCTTGTATAGCAGGACCTAAAATTCATCACTCAATGCATCATCAATATTTTTGGGCTTAATTTGAGAAATGAAGGCTAAATTTACAATAGACTTAAGTTTAGATCTAGTAGTTACCCCTTTTGTAGTGTCAACTATGATGAGATCTTGAGGTTGAGCTTTCTTGAATTGCCAATCCTTTGGAAGTTCATAATTCAAGGTAGGTTAAGATGTCTTCTCATTATCCTTTTTGCTTGGACCTTCAAGTTCCAAAGGCTTACTAGCAATTTCTTCTTGTGTATCCACAATCTCATTGTCACTTATATGATCATTGACACTACAAATATCCTTTCTAGGATTATTGAGTTTGATTCATTAAGGATAATATGCACAGACTCTTTAACTAATAAAGTTCTCTTATTAAAGACTTTATATGCTTTGCTAGAGGTGGAATAGCTTAAGAACATTTCTTCATCGACTTTAGAATCAAATTTCCTAAGATTATCCTTGGTGTTTAATATAAAACACTTGCACTTAAATACTCTTAGACATGATATTTTGAGTTTCTATTGTTCCATAGCTCATAAGAATTTTTATTTAAAATTGGTCTTTGGAAAACTCTATTTGAAATATAACAAGAGGTGTTAACAACTTTTGGCCAAAAGTATAGAGGCAAGTTATACTCGTGAAGCATTTTCATAGCCATTTCCATAAGAGTTCCATTTTTCCTTTTAACTACCCCATTTTGTTGAGGAGTTCTAGGAGAAGAAAATGTATGTGCAATATCATTTTCATTGCTATAAGTTTTGAATAATTTATTTTCAATTTTCGTTCCATAATCACTTTTAATAAAAAAAATATAAAAACCTTTTTCTTTTTAAACTTTTTTTGCAAAATTTTCAAAAGCTTTAAATGCTTCATTCTTATAAGCAAGAAAATATACCCAAGTAAATCTAGAGTAATAATTAACCAAAACATATGCATAGTGCATTCCACTGAAACTAGCAACTCTAGTTGGTCCAAATAAATCCATATATATAAGTTCAAGTGGCATAAAAGTGGACACTACATTTTTTAGCTTAAATGAGGACTTGGATTATTTTCCCTTTTGACAAGCATCACAAGGTTTATCCTTAGTGAATTCAAGCCTGAGTAAACCAATCATAAGTTCATGTTTACAAAGATCATTCAAAAGCTTAAAATTTGCATGTCCTAACCTTCTATGCTATGTCCATGTGTCATAAGAAATAGACATTAAACATTTGATGTCTTTATTATCAATCCTGTTTAATTAATAACATAAACATTGTCTACTCTTTCACCACTAAAAATTACTTTGTCTTCATTAAGAGTAATAACAAAGTAATTTATAGGATAGAAAGTCACCTTATTTCCCATATAACATAATTGACTCATACTTAGCAAATTATGTTTAATACCATCAATAAGAAATACATGATGTATAGATAAGGAATAAGGATTACTAATTTCTCCCATGCCTACAATTTTCCTTTTAGCATTGTCACCAAATGTGACATGTCCTCCATCCTTAGCTTCTAGCTTATTGAATTGCTCTTTGTCTCCTATCATGTGCCTTGAATATCCACAATTAAGATACCATTTGTTTTTTGGTTTTATGGATTTCAAGCACACCTACACAAGACAATTTAAGTGTTCTTTTAAACACAAACCTTTCTTGGTCTAGGTTGGTTAGTTTTAAGATAATTTAAAGGAAGCAATTCATATGTAGTCTTTTATAAAAGCACACATTATTGGTGTGTCCTTTAATCATGCAATATGAACATACAACATTTGTAAAATTAATTCTTCTAGGAGCACATAATTGTTTAGTAAATAAAAAATGCCTTTGATGTTGTGGTGGTGTGTGTCTCCTATTATTTTGAGTCATAGTGTGAGACATGCATTGAAAATAGCAATGTGTATTTTGATAGGTTTGTGCAACATGTTTAGGTGCTTTATATTTTGCAACATGCTTATAAGTATTGTGTTTAGTGTACATGTAAGCATGTTTGGGTTGTGCGGTTCTAGCATGAGACTTACCTCTTTGTGTCATATAGGATTAAGTCTTATGAGACTTCACTTTAAAATTTGACACATATGACTTATTAGCTTTGAAAGCTTGAGTCTCAATCATTTTGGAGGTAGAATGAATGGAATTGCATAATGCTTTAACAAATTTAATATGTAATGATGATGAAGATGAGGCCATTCCATTAGCATATCCAATTCCATGAGTATTTCCATAAAATTTTTGAGAGTCAAGTAAATTATCTAAACTTTCTTTTCCTCTTTAGAATTTTGATATGAAATATTTTAGCTCAACTACCTCATTAGAAAGTTTATGATTTTCATCACTTGCTTTCTTGAGTTGCTCTTCTAAGGAATTTGAAGATTTTAAATCCTAAGAAAGTTTTTTATTTGATTCAACAAGTTTAGGAAAATCATTTTTTAAGCTATAAAATTCCTTTGTTAAGCTAGATAGCTTATGCTTATAAAGCTTCTTCTTAAAAAGCAAGCTTTTGAATTTAACTAATAATTTTCTCACAATAGATCTGTCATCATCATTATCATTATCATCATAATAATCATCATAATCTTCAAAGGAAGAATAAGAAATAGATGGTACCTCTTTTTTATTTTCAAGAGCCATAAAGTAAAGGTTGGAAATTTCTTGTTGTTTCTCTTTCTTTTTAGATTAAGAGGAGTCATCCTAAGTAGCTTTGAAGGCCTTTCTTTTCTTCTTTGCTCCTTTGTTGTTGAATTTGAGTTTAGGGCACTCACTTTGGATATGACCCGATTTCTTGTGTTCATAGTAAGTAACTTCTTTAGTTTTCTTCCTACCTTCCCCTTCATACTTCTTATTAAAGTCTCTTATTCTTGAGAAATTTTTCTTTCTTAAAAAATTCTTGAAGTTCCTAGTGAGCATGGCAATATCACCATCTTCATTACTAGAATATTTAATATTTTCATCTTCACTTTCTTCTTGTGAAACTTTCAATGTTATGCTCTTTTTCTTCTCTTCTTTCTCTTCATGCTCTTTACCTCTTTGCTTAATTATGAGCTCATATGTCAAGAGCTTGCTAATAAGCACACTGGTTGAGAGGGTAGAGAGGTCTTGAGATTCCTTAATTGAAGTGACTCGAGATTCTTAATCCTTCTTAGGTAATATTCTTAAAATCTTGTTGTTCACCTCTTCCTTGGAGAAATTTTTTCCAAGTTTCTTGAGGGTTATGAGGAAAGCATTGAGATGATTTTTCATCTCAGTGATTGATTTTTAAGGCTTCATCTTAAAGAGTTTATATTTATACATGTGAAGTTGAACATCCTTACTTCTAACCTACACGTTGCCTTCCTAATGATTTTCCAAGGTCTCCCATATTTCCTTGGCCAATATACAATGTTAAAGCTTTCCTCCTTCTCTTTTCATGGAAAAGACTAGAGTGTCATAGCCTTTTTGTTTTTATGATTTTCCTCCTTTTATTCATTATTCCATTAGCTTCTTGTAAGAGTTGTTACCACACCATCAATGGTAGTTGTAGGTGGTTTACAACCTTTTAGGATAATATCCCAAAGCTTAAGAATCATAATCAAGTTATAACTCCATTTTGAACTGCTAATGAGGATAGTCACTTCTAATCGAAGAATGCTCTGAGTGAAGAAATGTTTTATGATTCATTCCCCATAATATTGTATTCTAGCAATGAAGTTCCTAGAATTCAAACATTTTCAATCTCCTTCATCCTTAAGAGCTCAAATTTATTTCCTTTTAACTTTGTCTTTAACTTGTCCTAAACTTGATTTGCTGGTTCACAAGCCACAATTCTTATGAAAATGGTCCCATCCATAGCAGTTTGAAGCATACTGAGAGCCTTGAATTTCCTAGAGACTCTTTCGTTATAAATCTTTAATTGGTTTAAAGTCAAATTGTCAAGTAGGCTTGTTTCCATTGCTGTTTCCACAGCTTCCCACATCAGTAAACCCTTAAGGTAAGCTTGCATTTTAACTGACCAAGCATGGTAATTTGTACATGTGAAAACTAAATGGGGTATAACTGATATGCTACTGTTGGTTGCCATCAAAGAATTTAGGTAAGATATTTAGGTGTTTACAGGTTTTAAGGTAAATTTTCTTGCTGGTTTTCTCTCAGACGTAATCCTAGCAAGATCAGAGAATGCTCTGATACCATTTGGTGGGTTTTTGGACTTAATTCAAAGAGGAAAATAATAGAGTTTTTATGCTAGAAAAGCTTATATCTTTCATTAGTTTTCATAGATATTTATACAACAAAATACATATAGAGCAAGTTACTTACTTCCCATAATTTAAGGAAGTTTTTTTACCTAAATTTAAGCTCCATCATAAATTTATAATTTCTACATAGCTTTATAACATTTTACATAGATTATAATCATTAAAAAATATAAAATATCAAAGCAAAATATTAAGAACTAAACTAATAATATGTTGCATCAAAGTTTAGTTACTACAATCAATAATAGATTTAAACTTTAGTGAGTCGAGCAATTGTTCTCATGTCACCATGTTATTGGTATAACCTGTTTGTAACTTTTGTAGCTTGCCTTTATTTATTTTTTTTTTGTTAAAATATTTTATAGCTTGCCTTTAGGGTTGAGCATGGATCTTGGAGAATTCAAATTATCTTGAAAAATTGAACAAAAAATCTCCATTGACTATTTAACTTTAATATTTATTGGGATGAGTTTGGAGAATTTGAATTCTCTAAACCAAGATTTGTCCCAAACTGCTCCAAATTGTACCAATTTGTCCCTTCCTGAACTAAGCAATTGTTCTTATGTCACCATGTTATTGGTTTAACATGTTTGTAACTTTTGTAGCTTGCCTTTTTTTTGTCAAAATCTTTTGTAGCTTACCTTCAGGGCTGAGTATAGGTCTTGGAGAACTTGAATATTCCTAAAAAATCAAATTGAAAATCCCTATTGACTATTTGACTTTCTCTAAATCGAACTATCCCAAAAATATTTGTTGGGACAAGTCCGGAGAATTTGAATTCTCCGAACTGAGATTCATCCCGAATTGCTCTAAATTGTACCGAACTGAAAAACCAAAACTAGAACTGAATATTTAATAGAATTAGAGTTATATATACTTATATATATTAAAAAGATTTTGCAATAACTATGTTCAATCTATTAATAGTGGACCTACTAATTTAACATGAAATCTAAAATAATGTCATTTTTATTATTTAAAATAAAAAAATTTCATTCATCAATCAAATTATTTTAAATCATAAAAAATAAATATTAAATTAGTGAATAGAATTTTAGAATATTATAATATAATTTATGTTGAAAAATTTAAATTCACCTTCAATAATAAAATTGTAACATAATGTAATTTTTTAATAGATATGGTGTTTTTATTATTATTTTATAATATATATTATTTATGTAAATTTTCCATATAAAATATAATTACAGTATGATATATTAGAAATTATTATACAAATTTTAATAAAATTGTATAGTAAAAAATAATGATAAATAAAACAATAAAAATCATTTAGTTTCATGATAAAATTATGAAATAATTCTGTAAGCACCTAATTTTGGGATAATTGAGTGTGGATGCGATAGAGAATCCAATGACAAACATTTGTTGCAAATAGTTCTCTAGATTTTGAATTTTGAATCTCATGGTTTAATTGTAACTTTTTAAGGACTTAATTGTAATATTTCTTTAGAGACTTAATTAAAAAGTTTTGATTCTTTCAAGGGTCATTCGTAATTAAAAGTTAAAAAATCAACCACTAATCAGACTTCTATAATTCTAATAAGAAATATGTAATTCTGTTTGGAATTACACATTTATGGTCGAAAATATACAATTACAAGTGGAATTGTACATTTCTTATCATAAATGCATCCGATCAGAATTATGTTTCTGATCTAAAATAAACAATTCTTAGCTCCAATAGGCTTCAGTTTGAATTTTTCAATTTTTTTTAATTTTGAAAATATTTTTCCTGATTTTTTTTGTCCAAAATTTAATAGATAAAGGATAAATGTTTTATTTTATTTGATAAATGTAGGATTATCTCTTTGTTTTATCAGATAATAAATTTTATTTTTGAAAATTAATCTTTTGATTATTGCAGAAGGTTACGGTTTTTCTTATAAAAAATTTTGGTTTTCCTTTTAAAAAGAGGGGAGGTATTCTTCTTCTAAAAAAACAAAGAAGAAAATTTTATCTGACATTCAAAAAAAAGCACAAAATAAAAAACCCTTTCTGAGTTTAGTTTTGGTTAGGTTCTTTGTTGTTTTACCAAAAAAAAAAAGTCCTTCAAAGAAAAGCAATCAAGCCTAAGAGTTGAAGTCAATCTGCAGACATACCAATATGGTGATTCAAACAATCTCTGAGGAGCAATCAATACTGCATCATACTTCATCCTTCTCTTCTTATTTTTTTTCTTTCTAATTTTGATTTTATTTTAATTTTAGATTGCTTTCTAACCTTTTTTTTTTATTGTTTTATGTGTTTTTTATTATGATGGTGGGATGACTTTCTTGAAGTAATTGAATTAACTGGCACCTGTGAATATCCATGGAATGCCATGGATAAAGGCTTTGTATTGATTTAATGTAGATTTTAGATTTTAGGTTTCTATGTGTTTGTTTATTATTTTTGTATTTATGTGCATTTATGGTATTTGCATTATGTAATTAGTTTTGGACATGTAATTAATTTGTGCGTAGGAACTGTAATAACCTCGATGGTGGGAGAAATAGTTAAACTTTTTAATTTTCTACATTGTAAAATCAATTAGTAAATTAGAATTAATTTCATAAAGACCTTAATTAAAATCAATGGCGGGTTTAGATTAATTTTGGTGGCATGTAAAATTAGGGTTAGAAATCATTGAATTTTTTTATTCATTTATTTGCTTTATTTTTTTATTTGAGTTTGTTTGTTTATTTTTGTGTCATTTAGGCCCCAAGCCCATGATTAGGTTTAATTCATTAACAATGGGCCTTTTAAATTAGCTTGTAGGTTAAATTAATTTAGGCCCATTTAGGTTAATTTAGACTTAGGCTAGTTTTTAGTTTAATTAAAATCAATTAGACTTAGTTCAACCCATTAATTTAGCATTAAAGATAAATAAATTTAGAATCACTTCATTTAATTTAAAATTAATTAGAATTAGGCCCACTAATCCATTTCAAATCAATTGCCCATAAAATCAAATAGACTTAGGTCCACTTTCTAGAATTAAACCAAATAGACTTAGGTTCATTGAATAATTAAAAAGGGCTTTTTTATAAATACTCCAAAACATAAGTAAAACAATAAAAATACCCCAAGTTTTATAAATTTACTTGCTAACCCCTTTTTCAACTTTAATTATGTGCCTACCCCTTTCCTCCTTCAGCAGCAAAACACAATTCCATCTCCTCCCTTAGCTATAAAACATGCTTCCATCTCCTCCCTTTGCTGCAAAACCTCTCTTTCAGTTAAAAAACACTTCACTCACCTACAATCACTTTACATCAAATCAAAACCAATTTCTTCTCCAAAAAATGAACCTCAATTCTGCCTCCCTCACATCAACCACCATTATCAATCTCTTGTTAAAACTAAAAAAAAAAAAACATCACCATGATTTAAAAAAAAGGAATCAAAAACAATATTTTAACAACCAAGAAAAGAAAAAAATTGAACAACAATAAAAGAATTAAAGGTAAGCATTCTCATTCAAATTCATCATTTTATACAATCATTGAATGCATGCAAACCAAGATCTATTCTTAAACCCAGATCTATTCTTAAACCCACCAAGATCTTTATTTTTTTCCATTTTTAAAAAAAATAATTGATATAAAAGATAATGTATGACATAAACAGTGTACAAACCTTGATCATAAATAGTGTACAAACTTTGATTTCTTCCAAAAAAAAAATATATGCATTGATTTATTATTTCAATTTATAATCCTTTCAGTTTACTTTATTTCTAATACAATTCAATGATATCTGAGTTAAGTTCATTAGAAGATAAAAAATAATGTTTGTGCAGAGATAAATATTTCAAAACACTTTTTTTACACGCTTGCTTCATTTTAGAATCCTTCTTGTTTACATTTGATTTCTGAAATATTATAAGGACATATGTTTGAAGTTCTTTAGAAAATCAAGAAATAATGTATATGGTTACTTCATTTTAGAATCCTTTCTGTTTACACTTAGTTTCTAAAAACAATTCAAGGACATACATTTTAAGTTCTTTGGAAAATCCCAAAATAATGTATATGCCTACTTGATTTTAGAATCCTTTTTGTTTAGGTTTGGTTTCTGATGCATATTTTGCTTATAGGAAATGTAGCAACTACTTTTTTTCATTTACTACAATGGCAAATGGACTGACAACTTCACTTTCCAAAACTTCCAAGTCACCAGAGTTTAAATTTAAATAGATTGCACGTACCAAAACCTCATAAATACAATTTTAGATTGATTGAAAGTGCAAAATGAAGAAAATGAACTACAAATCACCTACCAAGTCAAAAAAATAGTATCCAAAACTTGTAATTAAAGATTATTCAACTCTACATTTCCATATACAATTGAAAAGCATAGAACCAAATCAAATAAAGTTCCCCATGTGCATCATATTAAAAAAAAAGAGAAGGACAGTAATTTCTTTGATTTCACTCCAATAACAACTATATTACAGTCTGAGCAATACTTAACAAGCATAAAAAAACATAGAAAAGCCTCAGATATAATAAATTATGCAAAAAACATTGGCAAGCAAAACAACAAAGACAAATAAAAAGAAGTCCAAAGTCCTCTCTATCTATTTTCTATAATTAGCAACATAAATGTCAAAAAAGGGGAAGTCTATCAAATCTACAATAGCAAGCAAACTCTACAGACAATCATGAACTTTTACACCATTTTAAACAATTTTCAATTCAGAGTCATCAAATCATATGAAAGAAAATTCTTCATAAAATGCATTGATGAACACTACACCTGGAGATTGAGAGCACCAAGGTATAAAAACATAATGATGTTTTGAATACGAGAATTCAAAAATGAACACAATTGCAAATTGGAGGCCAAATTGGGAAACCACCATTATGCAACAATAAGCATCATAGTTGATTGCATCAAGTAAAAATACAGTAGCTTAAAAATAGTGTATATGCCAACAGATATAATCAGAGATATGCAAAAGGATTATGGCATCTCAATCAACTATATGAGGGCTTAGAGGTTAAAAGAAATAGCTCTTCGTTTATGCCTAGTTTCTTATACATGATTGAAAAGACAAATTGAGGATCAGTAGTAGACCTTAAGACAAATAATGACAATAGATTCTTATATGTGTACATGTCATTACAACCAAGCATTCATGGGTAGCAGCACTGTATACTGGTAATTGTGGTTGATGGAATTTTCTCAAAAAAAAAAAAATTAGAGGCATGCTCCTAACAACCTCAAGGCCAGATGTAGTAGGAAAAATATTTCCACTTGCTTTTGTTGTTATGGATTTTGAAAATGACAACTCTTGGAAATGGTTTTTTGTGCAATTTGGAAAAACCTTAGGAATGAGAGATAAGTTAACCATAGTGTCCGATAGATATCGAAGTATAGAATTAGCCATAAAAGAGGTTTATCTTGAAGTTGCATATGCATTTTACATCTATCACAGCTTGAACAACATCAAAAAAAATTTAAGAAAAGCATAATGCAAATTAAAGAACTGTTTTTATAAGCTGCAAACAATTACAAATGTCACGACCTGAACCCAAGGGCACATGACCGGCAGTAGGGAATGGGAAAGCATAAAGCTACCAACACCCGTAGTAAGCCTTAAAAGAAAAATGTGGAATGTTTAAACTTTGAAACCTTATAATAAATAACTAAATCACAATGCACATTATCAAACTAATTTTTCTCAATATAATTTAAACCATAATATCATAGTGCATAAAATAAATAAACATCAGTTATACAAATAATGTCTCAGTACATAATATTCAACTTAAAATATACATTTATACAGTTCTCTACTACGGTACACAAAAATAAATACAACACAACTAAGTAGACCTACATAGAATAGTCGGTGACGAAACTACACGACGAAGAGAAGTAGACCTAACAAAAAAATCCCAAACTCCTGAAAAAAATAAATTAAGGGGAGTTAGACCTCACTGAGTAAGTTAATAAAGAAATGAATGCAGTTTGAAAATCTCATTAAAAATAAATTTTTATGGAAATATAATATAATTATAATTTTATTCAAATCATTTGATATACATATATGAAATCCATTTTTCAAAGGAAAGAATTAAATATTTAACTGCTTTTCAAAACATTTCAGTATAAAAATTTGGTAGAACCCGATTTATAAATTTTATAACAGTCACACGACTCACTTACATCCAAGACTGCCGAATCCCAAGAGCAAAGCATCACCAGGATACACAGCCGCAGTCACATCACTTAATCCAATATCACTGGTGGTGTCCGAGAGCAAAGCATCACCAGACCATCGGTCCCAGCGATTTAATAAATATAATCCAACTATACTAGCGGTGTCCAAGATCAAAGCATCACCAGACCTTCGGTCCTAGTATTTATTAAATAAACAAATATTATACTACTGGCGATGTCCGAGAGCAAAGCATCACTAGACTATTGGCCCTAGTAATATAATTAATAATTACATATTTTACCAGTGCACACACAGTCCTGATGAAACCCATCAGGTAGCCTGTTCTACCACGGTTTATTTAAAATAATTACAAATAAATAAAATAAGGAAAATTAAAATAAATAAAAATAAAATAAAATAAAATAAATCAACTATAAATTAAATCACGCAATAACATATGAAGAATGCCGACTAGAATCTCATAAAATTAAATTTATCATATTTTAATATGATTTAAATTAAAAGACCCGACACTCAAATCAAATATTAACTTATAGGATAAAAGTGTTCCTCTAGCACGTCGTGTCCGACCTCGACTGGTAGACGCAACTAGAGGGGCGGCTAAAAAACAGAAAAGGAAAATGACAATTAGAAAATAGAAACCTAACTTCTAGAGTTTTTCAGAAAGACTCGATTCGAACTTAGAATAACAATTTTAGGATTGACCCGGTGTCACGTTTCATGAGAAATCTACCAAAAATTTGGCAGAGTTTTCTCTGTAAAATAGACATCCCTCTACCGAAGTAGAGTCAATCCTGCAAGTAAACACACTTCAAAATTTCACAGTTGCACAACACCCGGGTTGGAACCCCAAACTACACAATTCCCAATCAAGATTCACAAAAATATAAATAAGCAAATCTTAAATATTAATATAATAAAATCACCAAAAACTATAAAAATTAGTAATAAATGATAATATAATTTATTAAATTTTTAAAACACTAAATAAAATTATTTTCCACCATAATTTAATAAAATTTCAAACAATAATATAATATTAATAAAAACCCAACTTTCCAAATATTCAACATAATATAGTCAAATTCAAACTATAATTGCCCAAATAGTTTAAATATACTATAATATTCATTAAAAACTCATTTAAACCACAAAACAATAAATAATTAAATTTTGAATAAATTTTTAAAATAGTTAGTATTAATTAACTAAAAATAATAAATTATTTATAAAAATTATTTAATACCACATTTTATCTCAAATTAACTAAAACATAGTATTTCATTATAATATCAACAAAAACATGCCATATACCTATTATTTCAAAATTCACATAATAATAATAATTTCTTAAAAAATTAAATAAATTATCAAAAATTATTTTATCAATACTAAAATTACTAATATAATATACTAATGCTAATTTACTCAAATATTCAACTAAAAATAATTAATTGACAACATTAACAAAATATACATAAAACTTAAAATACTCAAATAAATATACAAAAATTCCATAAAATCAATTTAATTAATCTAAATCAATTTTTATATACTCTTAAACAAAATTAACCCCAAATAATTTAGATCAACTAATATATGTATAGATCAACCCAAAAATTAACCACATAATTAAAATAAAATTCTGGGTAATTAGTAAATATAATAAAAAATCAACAAAATTATTAAATCAACACAAAATCAACTAAATCAACTAATAATAACCTTAAACAACTAAAAATCAACCTGAAAACTAACTAAAATCAACTACCTAACCACCAAGATAAACTAGAAATCAACTACAACAACTTAAAACTAACTAAGCTAACACTCACCTACAACTAAAAATCAGATGCAAGGAACGACTGCTGAAGGAACCAGGGCTGCTGATCTTGCTGATGCTTTATGCTGATGGACCTACTGCTGCTGGTGCTGCTTCCCTACACGTTGCTGCTACTGTTGCTGGTGCAAGGAAGGAGGAAGAGAAGGCTACTATACAGGGACAACAAGGAGGAGAAGAAGTAGCTGAGGAAGATGGTAGTGCATGTGGAGGCGCAGTGATGGGGAAGGAGTGTCCTAATGCCGGCAGAAAAGGAGAGAGCAGCAAGGGAAGAAAAGAAGATAAGAAAATAGTAAAAAAGGGAAAGAAAATTTAATATAAACCCTAAAAGGGATCAAAAGTGTCTGAATATGAAGAATTCAAACTAATTAGCTTAATCTCCTATTTTGAAATTAATTAGCTTGATATGGATGAATTTTGGAGTTATTCCTATTTCGGAGTCAATAAGGAAGATTCAAGAAGATTTTAGAAGATGTAAGAAGATTCAAGAATAGTCCAAGTCAAAGTCAACGTCAAATAGTCAATAAGTCAAAGTCAAGGGTTAATGGTCAACATATGACATGGCATGCTTCAATGCTTAGTTGTCATAAATTGTAACGAGTTCTCAATTTTGACTTTTCAAAGATGAGTAATCATTAGTTGTCCTATTTTAAAGGAAATCTCCTTATTTAAAGATTTTCCTATATATGTATCTTTGGGAATAAGGAATAAAACCTTTTCCTTCAAGGATTAGGTTGTTTACATGCCAATATACGAGCTACAACTAGGTTAAACGAATTTAGACAAGCATTGAAATATTAAAAGTGAGGTTTTTACTTGAACTTTGTTCTTTTAAAACTTTGCAAGTTTACTTGAATTATTTCACTTCTACCTTTCATTACAATTGCTAGGTTAGATTAAACTTAGAATTGTGTGATTATTCATCTTATAATAGCTAAGTATCTTGCTTCATTTTAATAAGCAAGGGGTTTAGCTCCATCTTCACAACCTCATCTTGACGATCTTTGGCAACAATTTCAAAGTTGGATACGCGTTCTATCTCTATTATAGGTAGGGTTCATATTAGTTTGGTATCAAAGCCAAACTTCAAGGTTTGGTTACGTATCCTTTTATTTTCATATATTATCTATTCTTTTCTTCTTCTCAATTCTTTATAAATTGAAAAAAAAAAATTTGAGTGAAACATGAGAGCATTCACATCCTTGAGTGTAAACACGTAAGGGAGTGCTTTATGAGGAATTTTTTTCTACATCTTTTCAAATGTGATTTTTTTTAGAATGGACATGCCTTATTTTTTTGGTGGGATAATCCTTATGTTTATTTGGAATGGATGCAACAAATAGAGGAGATATTTGATTCTCTTGAATTAAGTGATTTCCAAAAGTATAAACTTGCTTCTTGTAAATTTTTGGGTCATGCTGCTATATGGTGAGAAGATTTGATGGCATCATGGAGAGAGAATAGGCATAGTGAGATTAAAAATTAGGAGATAATGAAGAGGTTAATGACTAGAAATTTTATTCCTTTTGAAGTTAGGGATAAATTTTATCTTAAATTACAAAGGCTTAAATGTCACAACCCAAAACAGGGGGCCATGACCGGTGCTAAGGAATGGGAATTCTTTCGAATTCGGAACCCATAACGAGCCTTAAGAGAAAAGCATGCAATAAAATAAAATAAATAAAATATTTATGCAGTGGAAATTAAATCTCAATTAATAAAAATAATCTCCTCATCATTCTAAAATAAAATATTATCCCATCTTATATCATAAAATAAAATCTTTTAATGCAATACTTCAGAGTAACACTCTGAATTAAAAGCTCATACATGCATAAATTCAAACACAGCTCTCAATAAAGTCAAATACAACTACTATTGCAGTGTTTAGAGTACAAAATAAAATTTAAGTGATTTACATAATAAAGCCGGAGCGGAAGAAATCCGACGGACAAGTCTATTGCTGAGGTCTAAAGATGAAGACTCTCCTGTAAAAACATCAACGGAGGGGAGTTAGACCTCACTGAGTGAATTATTATAATATATATACACGCATAGCTAAATTTTAAATGCATACACTCAAAAGTATATATATAATAAATATATATACAAGCAAATACATACAGATGCAAAGAAAATCATTTTTATAATAATACTGAAAATCGTCAGTTGTGAAGGATCAAATAGAACCCTAAATGATCGAAACCTCAATACCAATAGAAAGTACTCTAGCCATATAGGCTCACTAATTCCAAGTAAATTCACTTAATCCATATGGATAATAGACTGGCCCCAAGACACTAAGTCAACCGAGCTCTAGCAGTCTAACTGTCAGTGTGATTGGCCCCAAGACTCTAGATCAACCAAGCTCCAGCAACCACACTCGCAATCACATTAATCTCAATCAAATCAATATCAATCAATCATAATCACCACAATTAATTTTCACTTAGCTCTAATCTATCGCACCGGTACATACACAGTCCTAGTGCTGCCCACTAGGAAGCACCTTCTATCGATATCGTTCATTTATATTAAAACATACATTCAGAAAAATAAATAATGCATAATGATATTTAAAATAACCAAATAAACCATATATATACCAGAAATATACCTAAAATAAACTAAGTATATTTCAGGTATATATACGTATAATAAATTCAATTAAATCATGTAATAAGCTCAAAATCAACCAATAATATATTTAAACATAATTTGAAAATAAATCACAAAGAAAACATGCATTTATTTTAAAATATACCAATAATATACTAAAAATATACCTAAACATTTAATAAAGCAATTATGTAAAATTTACATTTAAAACATATAATTTCTAAAACATGCAACCTAAAGTAATGCATATATATCATAATAACTCATAGTTGTGCGCTCCTTAAGACGGGTCTGATGGGCATGGTCCACTAGGCCTCGGTCTTGGCGCAACTAACAATAAAATAATAATACAAAATCAAAATAAATCTAACTTAACTTCTAGAGACTCGATCTAGGATTATTAACACAAACAAATAATTGGAATTAGACCCGACGTCACATTTTACGAGAATTCTACCAATAATTTGGCAGAACCTCCTCTGTAAAACGGACATCTCTCTACTTAAAAAATAGAGCCGGTCCTGCAAGAAAATACACTTCAAAACAAAATCCACAAAACTCCCTGGTCGGGACCCCAAACTATAAATTCCCCTAACCGAGGTCCACAATTCATGACAATATACAATAAAATATATTAAAATTACATAAATACCAAAAATGCCCTTTAAATATCAAAATATAGCAATTTAGACATTAAAAATACCAAAAGTAATTATTTTACTGATAATTACTTAAAAATCCTAATATTAATATAATATTATTCAAAATCAATATTTCTCGATAAATTTACAAATAATAATAAAAATTCGTTTTACAAATCTAAATTACTTAATTAGTCCAAAAACATACTAAAAGTTTCTAAAAATTCATTTATTTACAAAAATAGTATATTATATATAATTTGAAAATAATTTTCAAAAATAGTATTAATTAGTTAAAATTAGTAATTAATTCATAAAAATCATTTTTATACCTCAAATAATTATTAAAATCAATTAAATTTAATATTTAACCAAAATTACTACCAAATTACCAAAATACCTCTAGTATATAAAAATTCACATAAAATACTAATAATATTCAAAAATTCAATAAAAATTATATAATTACTCAAAAATTATTTTCTCAACATATCATTCACTAAAATCAACAACTATACTTAATTAACCAATAATTACTAACAAAATATATATTTAACCTAAATTTCCAAAAATAACATAAACTAAAAATACTTATAAAAATTACACAAAAATCACAAAAATTATAAATTAAATTCTGAAATTAATATTAACCACCAATAACGCCAAAAATCAGAATTTCATAATTTATTTAATTAATTTACAAAAATTATAAAATAATAATAAAATAATAAAAAATTCACAAAAATCAAAATAAATTCCAAAAATTACACAAAAATTCTAGGATGTAGATTAAGCTAGAGGGATCAACTTTGGTGAAGGAATTTCTCATGACTCACAAGGAATCAAGTTAAAAAAAATTGAAAAGTAAAAATGGCCGAAATGAAGAAATCATTCACCATTGAAATCTAGGCCAAACCAAGTGAAACAAAGCTTAGAGACACACTCACTAGTGCTCAAGGAAGGGAAACAGACTGGCGGTGTCGAAAACGGTGGCCATAATCAACTTGAACGGTGGTGGTGAGGATTTTCAGCTTCTCAGCCAAAACAAGCTTCAACGGTGCCGAAGGAGGGAAGAAATGGTGGCGGAGTTGGCTAGAGGAGAAGGTGGAGGTCTGGGAGGTACACCGATGGTGGCTGGCCGGAGTTACAGTGGTGAGGGTGATGGTGATGGTGAGTTTCGGGAGGGATAAGGGAAAGAGAGGGGTATTTTATGTAAATTAGGTTTATATATATATACTAATATAACTTTATATTAAAATATAATAAATTTATAATATATTAGTCAATAAACACACACCACACAATCTAATACACATATAATAAAAATATAATATATACCTATAATTTAAATATTAAACCCTAATAATATTTATGCATGCATATATATATATATATAACTCATAAAATAAAGGCCAATAATGTAATTCATTAAAATAATAATATTAAAATATTAATGCTCTAAATTAAAGATTTAATAAAATACTATTTCCTGAAATAAAAATTTAAAGACTTGTATTTACATAAAATATATTAATTAAATGTAAAATAATAACGATAATAATTTTTCAAGATAATGAAATAATCAATTATTATTTTAAAATTATTAACACTGCATATCCTATTTTATATTAAAATAATTTAAAAACTCGAGTTATAACATTAAATAAGGTGATGAATTATGCGTTAATGATTATATTAAAAAGTTTAAGTTGTTTGTAATTGCAAGTGATGTAGGTGAATTTGAAAGGAGGAAAGTTGCAAAATTCATTAGTGGGCTTAAGTGTGATATTGCTAAGAGATTAAAGAAAGAAGTGCAATTAGAACCTCCTATCTCTTTGAAGGTTGTAATTGAACTTGTTTTGGAGTTTGAAAAGCAAGTGGGTTCTTATGAGGAGACAATGACAATGTGTGATTCTAAGGAATATAAAGGTGTTAAAGTTATCGAATTGGTTAAGCAACAAGTTGAGGAGAAGAGTAGGGAGGAAGAGTGTCAAATTGAAACTACACCACCAAAGACAGTTATTGAAGACATGTGCACTAATTAAGTGGTGAGAAAATGAGCAAGGCATGAGTGAAAAGGAGAACCTAGAGATTAGGAACATCATGAAAGATTAAGAGTTTGTTATTCATCATGATTATACTAAGAATTTTAATTGTTCTTTTTCTAGTGTTTTGAAAGTTGTTTTACAGAATTCTATGCCATATGAAGATCCATTTGATAATGTAGTTAAAGTATCTTATGCCTACAAAAGAATCTATAGAGTCTTCACTTGTAGCAAGAAGAACTTGAGATATTCATGTTTCAAGTTTAGAAAGAAGCAACAAGAATTTAATCTCTACATGTTCATGAACAGAAGTTCTATATTTCAAATGTGCTATCAAGTTCAAGTTATGTTGAAGCTACTTGTGTGGATCATTATTTTAAAGGAGAAGTTTTCAACAAAGGAGTTTGTGTTTGACCCTGGAGGATTTGCAAATTTTTCAACTCTAAAAGATGGCTATGATTTGAGGGCGAATCATCTTCAAGAGGGAGGGAATAATATGAACCCTAAAAGGGATCAAAAGTTCCTAAATATGAAGAATTCAAGCTAATTAGCTTAATTTCCTATTTTGAAATTAATTAGCTTGATATGGATGAATTTTAGAGTTATTCCTATTTTGGAGTCAATAAGGAAGATTCAGGAAGATTCTAGAAGATGTGAGAAGATTCAAGAATATTCTAGGTCAAAGTCAAGGGTTAATGGTCAACATGTGATATGGCATGCTTCAATGCTTAGTTGTCATAAATTATAATAAGTTGTCAATTTTGACTTTTCAAAGATGAGTTGTCATTAGTTCTTCTATTTTGAAGGAAATCTCCTTAATTAAAGATTTTCCTATATAGGTATCTTTGGGAATAAGGAATAAAACCTTTTCCTTCATGGATTAGGTTGTTTATATGCCTATATAAGGGCTACAACTATGTAAAACGAATTTAGACAAGCATTGAAATATTAAAAGTGAGGTTTTTCCTTGAACTTTGTTCTTTTGAAACTTTACAAGTTTACTTGAATTGTCTCACTTCTACCTTTCATTACAATTGCTAGGTTAGATTAAACTTAGAATTGTGTGATTGTTCATCTTATAATAGCTAAGTATCTTGCTTCACTTTAATAAGCAAGGGGTTTAGCTCCATCTTCACAACCTTATCTTGACGATCTTGGGCAACAATTTCAAAGTTAGATGCACATTCTATCTATATTATAGGTAGGGTTCGTATCAATATATATATATATATATATATATATATATATATATATATATATATATATATATAACAACAATAATAATAATACTAACTCTAGTAAAATAATACTATAAATAAATATTTGGACAATTAAAATAATAAAGTATGTGCATAAAATAAAAATGATGTAAAAATAATAATATTAATAATTCTTAATATTTATATAAAAGAAAATAGTTTAAAAAAAATATTCGGGTTATTACAACAAAGTAGAACAATTTGAGAAGCATATGTTTGACATAGAAAAGATAGATACAAGAGTGTATGAGTACCTGAATAATATTGGACATAAAAAGTGGATGAAGGTGCACTTATAAAATAACAAACTCAGGACCATGACATTAAATATTGTTGAATCCCTCAACTCAGCAATAAAATATGCAAGAGAACTACTGGTCACAACCCTATTGGAATACTTGAGAGGACTGATGCAGCAATGGACTTCCACAAATAGAAACATCACAAGAGGCACATTCAAAAAGATTGCAAAAAAGTCTAATGAAAAGTTGACCGAGAACTACATCAAATCTCCAAAATTCAATATAAGATCTCATACTTTTCTTTCAAATTTCAAATATCATGCATGAGACAAACAATCAGTTATTATTTAGTCAAATAAATATTATTTCTGAATACTTTTAGTTTCCTAATACAATAAATGTAATTCTTATTTTAATTCTGCTTACTCTTAAATAATTTTTAAAATTGTTAATTTCTGTGAAACTGTATCCTTTTGGTTTACATTTAGTTTCTGATTCAACTATAAAACACCAAACTCTGAGTCTTTTCAAGTCAAAAGATCAAATGATGAATCTTCAGTCTCTGTTATGAGTAAATACAAGAAATAGCATACCTGAAAGATAAAACATGCATGTGCAACAAATTTCACCTCAATCAACTACTTTATGAGCACGTATTAGCAATTCTAAAAGAATTAAACTAGGAACCATATAGCTATTCATCACATTTTTACACTACATAGACAATAGCTATAACATATGAAGCTATGGTTTACCCTTTGCCGAGTTAATCTACATGGTTCATATAAAATAATGTGAAAGAAATGATAGTGCTTCCTCTAAAAGCAAGAATTAAAGTTAGGAGACCTAAAAAGACAAGAGCTAAATTTTCATGGGAAATGAAAATAGAAAACAAGTATGGTAGATGTGGCTTATTTGGACATAATAGGAAGACCTATAGCGTATTAGCAATTCTAAAAGAATTAAACTAGGAACCATATAGCTATTCATCACATTTTTACACTACAGAGACAATGGCTGTAACATATGAAGCTATGGTTTACCCTCTGCCGAGTTAATCTACATGGTTCATACCAAATGATGTGAAAGAAATGATAGTGCTTCCTCTAAAAGCAAGAATTAAATCTAGGAGACCTAAAAAGACAAGAGCTAAATGTTCATAGGAAATGAAAACAGAAAACAAGTATGGTAGATGTGGCTTATTTGGACAACATAGGAAGACCTATAGAAATCCACCAAACATGCGATAGTTCTTGCATACTTTATGTTTCCTTTCAATTTCTAAAAATGATTTTTACATTTCTATAGACATTTATCAAGAATAAAAAATGGATTCCTATTGTTTTGTTAAAATTTCCTAGTGCAATTACACTCTTCCTTAAATGAATAATATGTAATATAATTTTTGTTAGGGACATTCAAATTGCCACATAAAATAAATATAGTTCAATAAAACTTCATTATAAAAATAGAATCCATTCCATTTCTTTTTTATTTCTAAAATGATTTCATACACATATATAGAAAACTTCAAAGAATAAAAAAATTCATTAATTTATTTTTAAGTTTTCAACCTACAATTACATTTGCTCAAAAATATAATTTTCAAAAGTACATTCAACCAGTCCATTACATGAAATAACCAGCTTTTCATTAAATTTCACAAAACATTTTGAATAGTTTTGGTTGACATTAGGTTTCTGATACAAATATAATAAACCTAAAACAATAATAAACCTTTTCTAATAAAAAAAAATTACCACCATATACATAATCTTAAAAATAAAATAAAATAACAGTAGACTTAAAACCAAATATTTTATAAAATCAACAATCTTAAACATCAACAAACAAAAATAAAATATAAATTCAATAACCCAAATATTCATCTTCATAACCAAACAAGGACACCTTAAAATCCTTAAAAAACAACCAAATATTCATAAAAAACTTCTAAAATAATCTAATCAATCAACCTTTTTCTTCCACTTTTCTTTTGGATTCAACCTTTCTAGTATTCATATTCACTCTCCACAGCATCATGTTGCTTCATCATGTCATAGGCATACAAACTCACAGTGTGCCAACTTCTCATTTGATTTATATTAATGTTCCCAAGAATCTCCAACCCATGAAGCAAGTACTTAGCAAATGCAATCGTAAATACTCCATAATTACTAAAAAAAATTAAAAACAAATTAAAATAATAAAAATCAATAAAATGAAACCAAAACAAAGAAAAAAAAACTCACTTGTTCTCTTGGGAAGGAAGATCATCAACCGAGACAACTTCAAAAGGATCTAAAACCTTCTTCAAGGCATAAAACTTTAGAATTCATATCAATATCTTTATGATTTGAGCACAGATCAAGAAGTTCAAAAAACACTGGAAGCATAACACTATAAGGTTCTAAAACTTTCATCATCAATTTATTAGTCTTTGCATAGCTCAAAGAATTATAAATGTAAATACAATTATCCTTGAAGTTCAAATGCCCTAAAATCTAATGTTTATGGGAAATAATACATCATCAACAAGATACCAAGTAATGTTACTAGCCATGTAATACCTGAGTATGTACTCCGCAACATTATGATCAACATAAATAAGAGAATAATCATTGTTCTTTGATAAAAAAATTCTTATATAAAGCCTAAATACATTATTCAAATTGGTTATATGTTGTAGTGTATTTGACACATCTATCAGAATACACTTTCCCTTTTTTCCTTAAATAATAAAATAAAACATCGATTTGTTGCAAAATAAAAATTTAGCATATCAAATTATTGTTTTATATATAGTATACAATCAGTTTATGTTCAGTTTTTGAAACTAAAAAATAAAAAAAAAATTACAAAAGAAGACACCATCTTTGCAAAGGAATCTAGAATATAAAACCATATCTTTGCTATAATTGTCTCAACTCCAAATACAAAACCAAGAGAAATCAAATTATCTTTATTAGAATACAACTTCTTCCTACAAAATAAAAAAACCACAAATAAACAAGCATTAAACTACTTATAAATAACTAGATAAACAAACAAATAAAAAACCAGAATGTACTTGTTCTTTTTCTTTAACCCAGCCTCAATCCAACTATCAAAATTAGAGAGAGATTCATATTTTAAAGCTTCTCCAATATCCTTACTAAAAGGATGTATATTCTTGAAAATATTTATGTCTTTTCGCCCCGTGTTAACTCCTGAAGAACTAAACTCATTCACGAAAGGAGATTTCATGGCATAACCAAGTATATGCTCCTTTTTATCAGGAAGTGGAGTCTCAAAGTCATCATCATCAACCTAAATATATTAAATAATATCAGAAACCAAACAAAACAAAAAAGCAACTCAAATAAATCACACATAATTAAAAAAAATAAAGATAATACTATAGTAGCAGGATTAATAGTTTGTTCACCAATAGCACCAACTTCCTTAGAAACAAACATAGAAACAACTTTTCCAACAGCCTATTCAAAAAAAAAAAACAATGCTTAACCATAAAAAATATTAAAAATAAAATAACATACAACATCACCACTCAAAGCAGCTTTTACAACATTATCAATAACAATGAAAGCCTCATCAACATCATTAAATATAGAATCTTCAACCTAAAAATAAAAACAATATATCAAAAGAAAAATTAATAACTAAAACAAAACCAAAAAAATAATTTGTTAATAAAACAAAACAAACATAACACAATATATTACACTTCTTCACCACTTCATCTTCATCTTTATCTGAATCATCTTTGCTATTGGAATTCAAACCAGTATCATCAATCAATTTTTCACTTTTAAAATAGAAAAAATAGTATTAGAAACAAAAAAGAAACCAAAATGATTCAAAAATAATCAAATCCAATAGACCTTTCCTACCTCTAAATCATGAGGTTCTTTATTCCCACCATCCCCTCTACCTTCACTCTCTTTACATTCACTTTCTTTCTCTTTAGAAGCCTTCTCTTTGTCACCTAAACCAACAGAAGAAGCACCACTAGCACTTCCACCTTTTCCACCAAATTTAAAATGACATCATAAACTAAAAGTAAATCAAACAGTAATAAAAAAAAATTAAAATAAAACATAATAAAATAACCAACAACACCTAATGCAGCACCTCCATCATCATCTTTCTTTTTCTTTAACACAAACATAATATTTTCATCTAAATCAGCATCTGAATCAATATTTTCAACCCCTAGTTTGTCCATAACCAATTTCATTGAAGAAGAAAGATAATCAAACTTTTTACATATAAAAAACTTCAAATCATTAAATTCATTTCTCAAATAGTCCTATCTTAAAGCTAATTCCTTTACAAAGTCACGAGAATTGGGTGAACTTTTCACATCACCAGAATCACCAAACTCTTCCTTGTCTTTTTCAAAAAAATCGCCTAAGCCAACCTTGACAACTCTTCCTCAGTGGGAGATACATTCCTTAATTTCAACTACAAAAAAAAAATTAATAATAATAAAAATAAAATAAACAAAATAAACTTAAAAAAATAAATAACCAAAACAAAATTTACCTTACTCAATGGTTCCCTAAAAATCAAGCGCTACAAGACCTTGTAACTCAAATTTGATTTATAAGTCCAATTCAGAATTCAAGGAATAAGCACATTCTTAAAAACATTATGTACACAAATATTATCAACCATAAATGGACAACATTCTTAAAACCATATTTGAACAATATAGGGAAAGCCATTCAATCTATAAAAAGTCTAATAAGTTTTCTTTATATTTTCACTCGTAAAAAGATTCCCCTTAAAGTATTCCATGGTTAAGTAAAAGGCATCCTTCCCCCAATGATACTCATTATAAAAACTAGACTCAACAATATCAAATATTCTCTTACTCACCATCTTCTCCAACGGAGAATTTAAAAAAAACTTCAATAAAATAAATCAAAGCAATCTTAATATCATCTTCATCATTATCCCAACATTTGGACAACAAACACTCATGCACATACTGCTTGTTTGTTTTCTTCAAACACTCAAATATTTTAAAATCAACATGTTATCCATTAAAAAAATAGTTGACAACATAGAGTTAACAACACAACTTAACCCAGTAACTAACGAATTTTAATCTTTTTTTAGAAACATTAAAATAACACTCGTACAAATTAAGTTACTTCAATTCTCTTAATAAAAGAGAATGAATTAACTGGCATTAAACTTTAAATTTTGGTAAATCTAAAAAAAAAAACCAAAACATGGTTCATGAAAAAGACCACCAATTGAGTTTCATTTAAAACTTCTTTAATCAAATTAAAAACACCATATGATAAAGTGCAAGAACCTTGTCTTTAAAATACTCATTGCTTTTCAAAAAAGGCTCCTAGTTCTTAAAAAAATAAATACCTTTAAAGTAGCAACCTTCACACCAGATCCATCATCAATATCCTTTTTCTTCTTCTTCTTCCCCCTATCAACATCAATATCTACACCCTCAGAACCCTTTTTATTCCTACCCGAAACACCACCACTATCCTTCTTTGCATGTCACTTTTTTTTACTCTTGCATATTGCCTTCTTTACCATTTTTACTCCTACACCTTTTTTCTTTTTCACACTTCGTTCTCTCTGTTTCACAAGGTTTTGAAACAAAAGGAAAAAAACAACTTAAAAATTAAAACTTAAAGAAACTAAAAAAAAAAGAAATACGAAAGAAGAAGAAGAAACAATGAAGAAACCTCTCTAAAATAAGACAAGATATTTTTGAAAATGCAAAGGAAACACATGTAAAAAGGGGGGTAGATTTGTAAAAAATGAAAACTTGTGGCATTTTTTTCACAACAATTAAAAATGGGGTATTTTGTAAGTGTCTATAGTTAAAATGGAGGCCTACTTTTAGTTTTCCAGTTCACTTTGTAAAATATGTAGATTTAGCTAACTTTAATTAAAAGCTAAGTAGATTAGACTAATTTAGGGACGTTGCGATCTATATGAATGCATTGTTTGTGTGCTCTTTCTTGACTAGTTACCTTGGAGTTACATGTATGCAAAATTAGGGTTTATATGAAATTGCATGTAAATAAGGAATAATTCAGTAATTAATAAAATAATTCTAAATGAACACAAAACTAAGAGAAGTTGGTATTCCGTATCCAGAATCTCCTAGTTGTGATGTTAACTTTTTTTTAGAGAATCACCATCACTTTCAACTTGTTCTAGTTATTTCCCTGGGTGGTGACTCCATCATCTCCACACTATGTCTTTTTTATATAGTCATGTGTTCTCTAGAGCCTTGAGCTCAAATAGTGCCACAGTTGCTAAAATCTTGAACGCGCACTAAATCTTATCTTCTACAAGTTCGTAGTTTAATTTGAATTATATCTTTATTTATTTTTTAATTCCGAAAAAACCGATCTCTGAACCAAATTGAAACGAAAATTTTAATCTATCCGAATTGAACCGAACTGAACCGAAAAATTGGAGCAATTCCAGAACCTTAATTTTTAGATCTCCAATATTTTTAAGCAATTCTGGAGAATCGTAATCTTCGAACCGAACCGGACTGTACTCAACCCCATTTACCTTTATTCACTATAAGCTTTAGACTTTTAATAAAATTAACAAATTATATTAGGAGTTTAAAAATCCCTTGTCAGTTTGTTTTAGTCTCCTTGTGCTTTATCTTAGCTTTAGTAGTTCTTCTGCCATATCATCAAGGTTTGTTGTAGAAATTTTTTTCTAAGACCTTCCAGAAGAAAGGATATTGAAGAAGTTTGCATGAAGCTCAACTGTTATCTCTTCACGAAGCTTTTAGTCGATGATAACTATCTGGATTCTGTGTTTGTATTCAGTGAATTATGTTGTTTAATGTTCTAGGTTCTGGTTATTGATGGCGGTGATGGTGATGGTGATGGTGGGGTTCTTAGGGAAATTTCTCAGTGTAGTTCTTAATACATGATCACATTCAGATATTTTGAATCTCTTCTAAACTGTTGGACAGATAATAGGCAGAGTCATTGGCAAAGTGGATCATCAGTTACAATATCAACTCGGGAAAGGCCAGCTTCGACATAAAGCAATTTCAAATTTGGAAGATCGATATATTCTTCAAGAGCAATTAGGATGGGGAAAATTTGGTACCACAAGGGCATGCGGAAATAAGGTGACTGGTGAGGTTTTGGCTTGCAAGTCTATTGCTAAAGTTAGATTGATCACCCTTGATGATATATGCAGTGTAAAAGCTTGAAATTGAAATAATGACTAGGATTTTTGGGCATCCAAATGTGAAAATCTTGAGGCAATCTGTGAGGATAGTTACGTGCATATATTGATGAAGTTGTTTGCAGATGGTGAGCTTTTTCACTGTATTGAGAGGCATGGAAGGTTCTCAGAATATAATGCTTGATTTATTTTTAAGCATCTGATGTAAGTGGTTCATAACTGCCATGACAATGGCATTGTCCATAGATTTGAAGCCAAAGCGCATCCTTTCAGCTACCAGTTTTTCTTCATCACCAATCAAGTTGCCAGACTTTTATCTTCCAACATACATGAAACCAGGTATCTTTATTTATATATTTTTTCGTTAGAACATGTTATTCTTTTAGAAATAGTCCAAATCGGTTCCATCCTAATCAGCTGTTTTTTTGCACTTGCAGGGCATAAATTGCACAGAGCAGTTGGAAGTCCATTTTATACTTCTCCTGAGCTACTTCGACGATGCTGTAACCAGGCTGCTGACTTTTGCAGCGCTGGTATTATACTTTACATTCTTTTTAGTAGGATGCCTCCATTCTGGGGAAAACTAGAACCATTGCTGGTCTTGTCCCTGGGATCAAATGTTGCGAAGTACTAGTTCTCCAGAATGCTTGGTGTGGATCCTTCACAACTGCTCACTGCTGCACAGGTTTTAGGTATGCCGATGATAAGCCTTGCTTGTTCTTTACTGAAGCTAAATTCATGGTTTTACAACTAGCACAAGCATATCATATTTTATCATCATAAATTTGCCTCACAATTTTTAATTATATCGAATGTGCCAAACTCTGCAATTTCTTTCAAATGTGGGCTTACTAATTATTAGAAAAATACATGCTGATGTAGTTTAACTAGATCATCTAATAGCAGAAACATACAAGTTTCTCTGAATCTTTTTTGGGTGTCAAGATTTGCCATACTAGTGCCATTATCTCCCACTTCCCTTTTTGTCAATCATTTAAGTTGATGCTTTCCTTGTGCTGTTTGTTTGTAATCAGATTTTCAGTACAAAGCTTACACGTAGACATATATACGGTTATCTTTTTTTTTTCTTTTATTTTATATTTAAATACAACATAATAATCCTGATCACTATATAAAATACAACATAACAAATGCAATACAAACATATATAAATAGAACCATCACAGTGCAGCGGAATTCTAGTTTCTGACTCTGCTACTTTTCCCAGCCTGAAGCATTTCCTTAGCCGCACACAATTCTATGATAACATCTTTGATGTTCATTCGTTTGCCAGGCAATTCCGCAGAACATGAAACTCCAATTCTAACAAAAGAAACAAGACACTCCCACTGTTTTTCATTCATGTCGTGCCGGCTACTATTGTGGTTGCCCTCATCAAATTGTTGAAGCAAACATGAATCCACAACGTCCCTGACATGTTCTGGCAAGGCCCTTCTACAGATATCATGGAGGCTGAAACCTTCATGAAACGCATCATGTGAAGGTCTCTTTGCAGTAAGCATCTCCAGTAGAAGAATCCCATAACTGTAGATGTCCCCTTCCGGAGACACAGTACCACCAACTCCATATTCTGCAATGATAATTACATTTTATATTTTGAAAACTCTTACACTTGTAAAAGTTTGCTTCTAGAGTTACTTTGAATTTTGAAACCTACTATTTTAAAGATAGAAAATATCAATTTAAAGCATGGAAGATAGGAATACCTGGTGCAACATAACCAATTGTTCCCTTAATCACTGATGAACCTGTTTGGTCTCCACTGTAGTCATCTGTCGCCACAGAGAGTAGTTTGGCCAGCCCAAAATCACCAACATGAGCAACCATGTCATCATCAAGAAGGACATTGCTTGGCTTCAGATCACAATGAATAATGGGAGGTTCGCAGCGGTAATGAAGGTAATCTAATGCATAGGCCACATCAATTGCTATATCTAACCTTTGCATAAGGCTCAAGTTTCTTGATTCCTGTTGTTCGTTGTGGTGCAGCCAGCTATCCAAATTCCCATTAGACATGAACTCAAATACTAGAGCCTTAAAATCTCTACCATTGTAGTCCAAGCTCGAACAAGATGTGATGATCTTGACAAGATTCCTATGTCGAACCTTTCCTAAAGTCTTGCATTCAGCCTTGAAACTCTTTGATGCCCCACGTGTTTGGAGATTCAGCACCTTTACTGCAACAAGCTTTCTATGCTGATGAAGAAATCCTTTATACACTGAGCCAAAACTTCCTGTACCAACCAAGCTGGAAGATGCAAAACCTCCAGTAGCTTGAAGAAGCTCCTTGTAAGACAGCTTCAGGTGACCAGCGCCCAATAAAGATGCAAAGACAGGTTTTTTTCTTGAATCTCGTCTCCGCCAAATAATAACAAGGAACATGCTAAGCGTAAAAGCAAGAGCAGCGCTAAGGATTATGGGTATAATGACTTTTGCCGAATGCATTTTTCCTTTCTTATGAAGTTTTTTCTTCGAGCAAGCAGGAAGATGGATTTTAGGGACTCCCCCACAAAGCTTATTGTTTCCCATGACCAAAAAGCCAGTTTCATTTCTGAAAACCCCTCTTGTTGGAACCTCACCCTCAAGAAAGTTGAAAGACACATTCAGCATTATCAAGTAGAAAAGATCCTGCAGTTCAAAGGGGATTGTGCCAGACAAATTGTTTCGCGAAAGATCTAATATCTCAAGACTTTTCAACAATCGAAAAGATGAAGGAATGCTTCCTTGAAAGCCATTTCCCTCCATAGCGAGGAGTCTCAACCCCGAACAAAACCCGAGTTCAATGGCAATTTCACCAGATAATTTGTTATCACTAACATCTAACTCTACAAGATTGCTTAACCTACCAACATCTGATGGAAGGCTACCGGTCAAGAAGTTGTCAAAAATGTAAACAGTTACTAAATTTCGTAGAGAATCAAACATTAGATCTGGTATAGTACCACTAAAGTTATTACTAAAGAGCCTCAAATTCTGCATATTTCTGCAGTTTTTGAGGCTTCTAGGAATGCTTCCTTGAAAATTGTTATGGTATATATAAAGATCGAACAATTGTGAAAGATTTCCAAAGAAGGATGGAACTTTACCATGTAGGTAGTTTTTATGGAAAAACAATCTTTCAAGGTTTCTAAGATTCCCAACTGAAACTGGAATAGTACCTGTAAGGAAGTTAATTCCCATATCTAGAAGAGTTAATCCAACAAGATTCCCAATGCCCTCTGGAACATTTCCTGAAATATGATTTCGACCGACCAAAAGCATTTTGAGTTGTGATGACAAGTTGCCGATTGCATGTGGCAACATACCGCCAAACCTGTTGCCATGTAATGCCAATACTTCCAGTTCCGTGCAGTTGGATAAAGAAGAAAGAAAGTTGAAATCACCATCTTTCCCACTTCCAAGACTGTTGTAAGCGATCAATAGCTGATGAAGATTCTTTAGGTTTCCTAAGCTGTCGGGGACCTGTCCAGAGAATTTGTTACCAAGCAACTCAATAAATACAAGACTAGAGAGGTTTGATATTGAAGCAGGAATGGCTCCAGTGAACTGATTTACTCCAACATTCAGCAACTGAAGATTTGGAAAAGCAATGTCTAGATTATGTGGTAGAGTTCCTGAAAAATTATTTCCACCCACTTCAAACCATTCCATGGATGAAAGGTTATAGAGAGAAAGTGGAATTAGACCAGAAAAATTATTTTCACCTAAAAGAAGTGTGTCCAGGCTTGATGCACTACCCAAAGCATCAGGAATACTTCCCCATAAATTATTATAAGCAAGTGCAAGAATATTTAAGGATGAAAGGTTCCCCAAAGAAGATGGAATAGTACCAACAAAATTGTTGCCGCCCAAAGAGAGCCTCATCAGCCGAGGCATGTAACCAAACTGGTATGGAATTTCCCCACTAAGGTTATTAGAAGTGAAAGAAATAACTTTGAGGGTTGAACAATTGGTGAGCTCAACAGGGATGTGGCCTTGGAGATAATTTCGACTGAAGTTGAGGAACTGCAACCGCCTTAAATGGCCGAAATCAGAAGGAATCGTTCCCTTCAGGTTGTTCTCAGACAATGAAACCTCCCTCAGGAAAGTCAAGTTACCTATTGAAGAAGAAATGGATCCAGTTAATGTCATTTTATTTAATTGCAAACCAATGACTCTCCGGTGCCTACGACCACATTCAACACCTTGCCATGCACAGAAATGAACAGAATCATTCCATGAAGACAGGAGTGCTGAGGAACCATTAACCAGCTGATCTTTCACAGCCAGCAATGCTTGGTGATCAGTTTCATCCTGCCAAGATAAGGCAATGGTACTAATAATTAGCGACAGAATAGTGAGCATTTTAATGTAAGGTAAAATGATATTCATACGTAAACGAAACATATCCACAATGGGAAGAAAAAACTGAAGTTGGGATTCGGGAGAAGTAGGCAAGAAACTGTAATAAATTGGGAGGACAGAATCAAGTCCTCCGAAGTCAACAGAAACGAATCCTTCTGTCAAGGTACTCAATAAGTGTACCGCTGGAAATGCAACTCGCAATGACCCAGTTCAGTTCTTTGTGTCTTCATTAGGAAATGTTCCAAATTTACAAGTTCAGTCACAGTATCTAAAAATAATATAAAATTTATGAATATTTATTAGTAAATTCAGTTCTAAATTGTACCTGATACTTTTTTTTACAATAAATAAACTTATATATATATATATATATATATATATATATATATATATATATATATATAGGGGTGGAGATTTTTGCACTCCACTACTTTATATCCACACTTCATTATTAATATTTTTAAAATTTAAATAACACAAATAATCTTAACTTAACTATCTGCTCTTTATTATAATTTTTATTATCACACTTCATGATTAAAATATTTAAAATTTGAATAGCACAAAATATTTTCAATTTAAATATCTATTTTTTCATCTATTTATTACTTACTAAATATTTAGTCGTATATATATATAGAGAGAGATTCACAATAATAAATTTATTTAGTGTTTATGTGTAGGATAAATTTATTTTATTTTTAAGTGTTAGAAATAAAGTATTTAAGGAGTTTTAAGCTTTGATTTTTTTTTTTTAATTTCATTAAAAGTACTATTTATTTTTACAAACAACTTAAAAATAATTTAAACTAATTAGTTGATTTGAGTTTTTATATCTCGCATTATTTTCATAAAATGTAATTATTGTAATAACTATTATTGATTTTGTTGTCAAATTTTTTATTTTTTATTATTTTAGTTGTGCAGAAAAATACTTGCTAAAATAAAGTCATATAATATAAATAATGTAGAAATAAAGTATAATTGATCTATTTAAAACTAAAGTATAATTTATTTATCTAATACATTATAAAAAAATTAAAAGATAATACAAATAAATACAAAAAATATATTCAAGTATTTAGTATTAAAAAAATAATTTATACATATATAGTTCTTGTTTCATTTATATATTGTATAAAAAATTTTCTTCCATAAATATATAAGTTAATAAGATGAAAAAAATTTCCTTAGTATGAAAATTTTTTAAATAGTAAAAATTAAAGATAATTTACTGTCCATAACAGTTGTAATTTATTTGGGTAACTAAAAAAATTAATAGAGAAAGTTTAAAATATTAGAATAAAAGGTATATGTTAAAGAAGAGAATATTTTAAGTCTTTTGTACTCTAAAAATATTAATTATGGAGCGTGAAAGCACAAAAATTCATCTCCAATATATTAATATAGATAATTTTTCTTCAGAAGATAATGTAATAGTTTGAAAATGGCACCCTACCAATTGAAATGAGAACCGAATTAAAGTTTGTGATGAATTTAGCAGCTAATTCCCACCACGAATTTAACATCCAACCAAAAAAAAAAAGGAAGAATGCCCAATAATGACGAAACAAAAGGAGACAGAAACCTCTCTTCTTCTCATTTATTATGGTTAAACAATGGGATAACATTATACGTTAATTACAAAGAAATAGTTTGTCTATGGGATCAATTGAGCCAAGAAAGAAATTAGATATGTCACAATGTTTCTCTTTCGTCTGAGTGTGACATTGACCTCATTTTTGCCTTTTATTTTCATGGTCTTCTTCGGCTGATGTTGCATGCCAACAGTATTTTATTTTCATTGATGAATTACATGAGTCAATTGGAGGAAAAAGAAAAAAAAAAAAAAAACGAGTTCAAACAAAAAACTATGAAAACAAAAAAAAACAAAATATATATGGTTTAATATTGTCACGACCCAAAACAGGGGCCATGACCGGCGCTAGGGAATGGGAATTCTTTCGAATCCGGAACCCGTAGCAAGCCTAAAAAAAATAAAATAAATCATGCAATAACAATAATCATATAATATATATGCAGCGGAAATAAAAATCTTAAATATCACAATATCATTTTCATCATTGGATTTAAATAAAAATCTCATCTCATAGATACATAATCTCTTTAATACAAATCCAGTTTCAATATAATACATCTCTTTTAAAATAAAATACATAAAATCCAATACTTTAATTCACGACTACTGCAGTATCTAGACAAAATAAATAAGACTTAAGTAGACAGTTTACATAAAGAAGCCAGGGCGGAAGAAATCCGGCGTATCGACCTGCTACTGAGGTCTGAAGAAGTTGACTCTCCTGAAAAATAGTCAACGGAGGGGAGTCAGACCTCACTGAGTGAATTACTATAATATATATACATACACACTAAATGATAATGCATACAGTCAATAATACATATCTAATATGTATATATACAGGCAAATTCACACAGATGCAATAAAATCCTTTTTATATATTTTATCTGAAAATCATCTTTTATGAAGGATTATATAGAACCCTAGAATATCGCAACCTCAGAAAATAGTGTTAAACAACACTCTGGCCATACAGGCTCACTTATTCCAAATATAACCACTTAATCCATTTAGACAGTAGACTGGCCCCGAGACACTAAGTCAACCGAGCTCCAGCAGTCTGATTGCCAGTGTGATTGGCCCCGAGACACTTGGTCAACCGAGCTCCAGCAATCACACCTCCAAACCATATCTCATACATATCAATAATCACATCAAATCAAAATCCACCAATAAGTTAGTATAATAGCCTAAATACTATAGGCGTACCGGTACGTACTCGGTCCTAGTGCTGCCCACTAGGTAGCACGTTCTATCGATATCCTTCATTAATAAATAATAAAACATTCATTCACAAATACATGATGCATGAATTTAAATAAAACAACAATATAAACCATATATATACCGGAAATGTACCAAAAGTAAACCAAGTATATTTCGAGTATATATATGTCAAATGAATCCAATCAAATCACAAATTAAATTAAAAATATATTTAAAAACATTTTAAATATATTTTATTAATAAAACATGTATATAATTTATTATATACCAAAAATAAACCAAAAATATACTTAAATACAAATCACATTATTTATGCATTTTAATCAAAGTAAAACATATATTTCTAAATCATGCATCCTAAGCATGTATACATAGTACAGTAACTCACCTAGTGCGCTCCACGAGACAGGTCCGACGGGCCTGGACCACTAGCCCTCGGTCTCGGCGCAACTAATCAAGAAATAAATAATCGACATCAGAATAACCCTAACAGAAATCCTAGAATTCGATCTAGAGTATTTAAATACAGAAACAGAATTTAGGGTTCGACTGGATATCACGTTTTACGAGAATTCTACCAAAAATTCGGCAGAACCTCCCCTGTAAAACGGACATCTCTCTACTCAAAAGAGTAGAGCCGACCCTGCAAAGAAACACACTTCGAGAAATAGTCTCAACACAATTAAAATCCCACGGTCGGACTCCAAACTATAGACCGGGGTCCACAACACAGAATAATTCCAGATATACCAAAAATATCCTTAAATCACAAAAATACATTTTATAGGTAGAAATTACATAATTAACCTTGAAATACTGTAAAAACCGATAAAAACTTATTTTATTTGAAAAACCGTATATTATATATATAATTGAAAATAATTCACGAAAAATAGTTTTAATTAGTTAAAAATACCAAATAATTTGTAGAAATCATTTTTATACCTTAAATAACTATTAAAACCAATTAAATTACATTTTTAGACAATTTAGGGTAAAATTACCAAAATACCCCTATATATATAAATATACCTAAATTACTTCAAAAATTCACCAAAAATTATACAATTATCCAAAATTAATTTTCTCAACATATTTATCAATAATATCAATAATTAAACCCAATTATCCAATTAATTTCAAATAAAAACACATTTAACCTTATTTTCTCAAAATTACATAAACTCAATTAATTCAAAATAAATACTTAGAAATTCATAAAAATTCCAAATAAATTCCTATAATTCATTTCAACACCTAATTCAACCATAAAATCCAATTTCATAATTTAAATAATTAATTTCCGAAAATTAGAAAATAATATTAAAATATTCAAAAATACCCAAAAATCCAAACAATCTCCAAAAATTCTACAAAAATTCATACATGTAGATTAAGCTACTAGGATCAACATTTGTGAAGGGAGTTTCCATGAATCATCCAATTTGAAGCTCAAAAAAATCAAAAACCCTAATGTGACCGAATTGAGTTTTAGCTCAAACCTCAAAATCCACTTGATTTCAGGCCGAAAGGAGCTTAGAATTGGAATCACCGGAGCTCAAGGAGTCGATGAAGACCGGCGGTGCACGAAATGGTGGCCGGAATCGTCGTCGACGGCAAAAAGCTCAACTTGCTGCCATGGCGGATTCCGGGCGTTCCAGCGGGCTTCCGGCGGCCTGGTCACGTCGGAGAGGAAGAGGAAGGAAGGGGAAGGAGGTTGGCGGCAGCTGGTGGCGGCGAGGGACGGTCCGGCGTGCTGGAATGGGAGGCGCAGTGAGGGTGAGCGATCGGGAGAGAAGAAGGAGAGGGAGGGGCAAATGTGTAATTTTCCAATTCTTTTGTAATTTTGACAAATATATGTATATATATATACTTTATACTATATATTAAAATAATATTAAATTACACACATCAAATATACACCACACACATAAAAATATTAATATTTTAATAATTTATACTAAATAAAATTAACTAAATAACAATAAAACAATTAAATACTTAATAAAATATTAGAGAAATAATAAATCCTAATTAAATAAATATACACACACCGGCTTTATTTAATAATTTAAAAATATGTATGAGTTCATGCAAGTCCGTAAATACATTTAAAATAATTATTAATACATTGTTTATGTGAAAATTTCCCCGGAAATGCAAGTCCCGGGAAAATTTTACGTAAAACACTGTAAATAAAACACAGTATTTAAAATAGGTCTAAAATACATATCAACTCGTAAAAATATCATATAAAATACAAAAATCATTAACACTGCATATCCCGGTACTGTGTAAAACTATTTTAAAAACACGGGATATTACAAATATTTAGTAAGTAATAAATAGATTTTAAAAATTTTTGTTAAGAAAAAATAGATATTTAAATTGAAAATATTTTGTGCTATTCAAATTTTAAATATTTTAATAATGGAGTGTGATAATAAAAATTATAATAAAAACCAGATAATAAAGTTAAGGTTATTTGTATCTTTTAAATTTTAAAAACATTAACAGTAGAGTGCAAATATAAAGTGGTAGAGTGAAAAAATCTTCACCTTATATATATATTAGTAAATAATTACATGTTTCACACGTGAATAAAAAATTTATTTGACCTGTAATATATAATAAATAAAAAATTAAATATATTATTATTATTATTATTATTATTATTACATAAAATTTTAAAAAATAATAATAGTGTTATTTTTTATATAAAAATTTGATATTAACTTAATATAGTTATAATTTTTTACAATTTTTATAATATATTTTATTTAAATAATTATATGACATTACTTTAATATTTCTTATAATTAGTTTTCTTAAGTTTATGTCACGACCCAAAACAGGAGTCATGACCGGCGCTAGGGAACGGGAATTCTTTCGAATCCGGAACCCGTAGCAAGCCTAAAAATAAAATAAAGCATGCCACAATAACAATAAAAATGTAATATGCAGTGGAAAATAAAAATCATAATATCATAATATTATCCATATCAACTGGATTTAAATAAAAATCTCATCTCATACATAAAATCTCTTTAATACAAATCCAGTTTAACATGATATATCTCCTTTAAAATAAAGTACATGAAATCCAATACTGTAATTTACAACTACTGCAGTATCTAGATAAAACAAACAAGACTCAAGTAGACAGTTTACATAAAGAAGCCGGGGCGGAAGAAATCCGGCATATCGACCTGCTACTGAGGTCTGAGGAAGTTGACTCTCCTGAAAAATAGTCAACGGAGGGGAGTCAGACCTCACTGAGTGAATTACTATAATATATATACATACACTCTAAATGACTATGCATATAGTCAATAATACATATCTAATATATATATATACAGGCAAATTCACACAGATGCAGAAAAATTCGTTTTTATATATTTTATCTGAAAATCATCTTTTATGAAGGATTATATAGAACCCTAGAATATCGCAACCTCAGAAAATAGTGTTAGACAACACTCTGGCCATACAGGCTCACTGAATCCAAATATATCCACTTAATCCATTTGGACAGTAGACTGACCCCGAGACACTAAGTCAACCGAGCTCCAGCAGTCTGACTGCCAGTGTGATTGGCCCCGAGACACTTGGTCAACCGAGCTCCAGCAATCACACCCAACCCACATCTCACATATCAATAATCATAATCAAATCAATATCCACAAATAGTTAGTAATATAGCCTAAATACTATAGGCGTACCGGTACGTACTCGGTCCTAGTGCTGCACACTAGGTAGCACGTTCTATCGATATCCTTCATTAATAAATAATAAAACATTCATTCACAATTACATGATGCATGAATTTAAATAAATCAACAATATAAACCATATATATACTGAAAATATACCAAAAGTAAACCAGGTATATTTTGAGTATATATATGTCAAATAATTTAAATCAAATCATGAATTAAACTAAAAATATATTTAAAAACATTTTAAATATATTTTATTAACAAAACATGTATATAATTTATTATATACCAAAAATATACTTGAATATAAATCACATTATTTATGCATATTCAGTTAAAATAAAACATGCGTTTTCTAAATCATGCATCCTAAGCATATATATATAATATAGTAACTCACCTAATGCGCTCCACGAGACAGATCCGACGGGCCTGGACCACAAGTCCTCGGTCTCGGCGCAACTAAACAAGAAATAAATAATCGACATCAGAATAACCCTAACAGAAATCCTAGGATTCAATCTAGAGTATTAAAATACGGAAACAGAATTAGAAATTAGGGTTCGACTGGATATCACGTTTTACGAGAATTCTATCGAAAATTCGGCAGAACCTCCCCTGTAAAACGGACATCTCTCTACTCAAAAGAGTAGAGCCGACCCTGCAAAGAAACACACTTCGAAATACAAGCTCAACACAATCAAAATCCCACGGTCGGACTCCAAACTACAGTCCACCGACCGGGGTCCACAAACACAAAATAATTCAGGAAATACTAAAAATATCCTTATAGCACAGAAATACATTTTATACGTAGAAATTACGTAATTAACCTTAAAATACTGTAAAAACCGATAAAACTCATCTTATTTGAAAAACCGTATATTATATATATAATTGAAAATAATTTACGAAAAATAGTTTTAATTAGTTAAAAATACCAAATAATTTATAGAAATCATTTTTATACCTTAAATAAATATTAAAACCAATTAAATTACATTTTTAGACAATTTAGGGTAAAATTACCAAAATACCCTTGTATATATAAATATACTTAAATTACTTCAAAAATTCACCAAAAATTATACAATTATCCAAAATTAATTTTCTCAACATATTTATCAATAATATCAATAATTAAACCCAATTATCCATTTAATTTCAAATAAAAACACATTTAACCCTAATTTCTCAAAATCACATAAACTTCAATAATTAAAAATAAATACTTAGAAATTCAATAAAATTCCAAATAAATTCCTATAATTCATTTCAACACCTAATTTATCCAAAAACTCCAATTTCATAATTTAAATAATTAATTTCCGAAAATTAGAAAATAATATTAAAATATACAAAAATACCCAAAAATCCAAACAACCTCCAAAAATTCTACAAAAATTCATACATGTAGATTAAGCTACTAGGAACAACATTTGTGAAGGAATTAAGCATGAATCAATCAAGAACAATTCGAAAAAAATCAAAAACCCTAATAGGCCGAATTAGATAAATCGAAAACTAAGCAATTCTAGACCATTTTAGCTCAAACCAAAGCTAGAATAACACTCACCGGAGCTCAAGGAGAAGAAAGAGACCGGCGGTGTCGAAAACGGTGGCCGGAGGAGGGAGAAACGGCGGTAGCTCGACTTTCGGCCTCCTAAGCTAATTCCGGCCAAAACTCGTCGGGAAAGGGGCTGCTGGCGGCGGGGAAAGGCTGGAGGCGACGGTGGCAAGCCGAGAGGCACACCGGCGGTGAAGGAACGGCTGTTGCAGACGGTGGAGGTGATGATCGGGCGTCGGGCGTGAGGAAGAAGAAGAAGAGGGAGTCGGGGGCAAATGTGTAATTTGGCAATTTCTTTTGATTTTTAATGTATATATGTATATATATATACTTTATACTATATATTAAAATAATATTAAGTCACACACATCAAATATACACCACACACATTAAAATATTAATATTTTAATAATTTATACCAAATAAAATTAATTAAATAACAATAAAACAATTAAATACTTAAATTAATATTAGGGTAATAATAAACCCTAATTAAATAAATATACACACACGGGCTTTATTTAATAATTTAAAAATATGTATGAGTTCATGCAAACCCGTAAATACATTTAAAATAATTAATAATAAATTGTTTACGTGGAAATTTCCCCGAAAATGAAAGTCCCGGGAAAATTTTACGTAAAACACTGTATATAAAACACAGTAATTAAAATAGGTTTAAAATACATATTAACTCATAAAAATATCGTATATAAAATACAGAAATCATTGACACTGCATATCCCGGTACAGTATAAAACTATTTTAAAAACACGGGATATTACAGTTTACTTAATTAGAATGGAAAATATAGTTTTAATTAAATTAGAATTTTTGTTAGAGATAAGATAGAAGTTAACCTAAATAGAATATGAAACATACTTACAATTAAATTAAATCTCTATATTTTAGTTAATTTAATTTTATTAGAGATAAAATAGAAGTTAACCTAATTAAAATGAAAAATCCGACTTTCTATCAAATTAAGATTATATTTTAATTTATTTTATTTTATTTTTATTAATAAATGAATAAATTATCTAATTTTTATACAATAATGAGTAAAGACTTTTTTTGTAATTTTATATGTGTATTCTTAAATGAATAAAAAATTTATTTGACTCGTGATATAAATTAAATAAAAAATTAATATTAATATAATTATTATTATTATTGTTATTATTATTATTAACATAAAAGTTTTAAAAATAACAATAGTGTTATTTATTTATATAAATTTGATATTGACTTATTCATTACAATTTTCATAAATATTTTATTTGAATAATTATATGATATTACTTCAATATTTCTAATAACTAATTTTTCTCAAGTTCACATAATTAGAATAGAAAATATACTTTAAATAAAATTAGAATTTTTGTTAAAAATAAAATAGAAGTTAACCTCAATACAATAGAAAATATATTTTTAATTAAATTTTTATATTTTAGTTAATTTAACTTTTATTAGAGATAAAATACAAGTTAACCTAATTAAAATTTGAAATAGACTTTTTATCAAATTAAAATTATATTTTAATTAATTTTATTTTATTTTTATTAATAAATTATTAAATTATCCAAATTTTATATAATAATAAGTGAAAACTTTATTGTAATTTTACATGTTCTCCCCCTTTATATATATATATATATATATATATATATATATATATATATATATATATATATAACACTGAAAATAATTAAAATAAAATAAAATTTAATATAAAATCTAAAATTGTAATGTAAAAAGTAGCTATATCTGATACAATTTAAGAATTTACTTATTAAAATATGATGTCCAAATTTGATATTAAAACTATTTTAACTGGTTTAGTAATATTAGACATCACCCAATAACAAAACCAAATTTAATGTTGGACACGATACAAATCCAAACTAAAAATTTTTTTAACAAAAATGTCCAAAAAGTCACTAAAAAAAAACCTAATTTTCATTAATTATACGTGTGTCTAACAATGTAAAATTAATAATGCGCGTGTCTCATCTCCATCAATTACGTAAAATCAACTAAACTTGTACCTCCAAGTTTTTTTTTTCTTCAAATCCATTTTTTTTTTTCCGGTTTATTCAAAGAAAAAAGAGAGAAAAAAAAAGGGTAAAAGATCAGGTGAGCAATTTTTTTCCCCCTTTCTATGTTTTTAATTATGAGAGTTTTATGATTTGGGGCAATTGAAAAGTCTTATTACTCACTCTGTCCACACATATTAGAAGTTATAGTCAAGTATACCGCTGGAAATGCAACTTGCAATGACCCAGTCTTGAGTGATTGCAGTCCTTTTTGTCTTCATTGGGAAATTGAGTCTAATTTCCAAATACATTCCCTACTTCATTGACATTAATTCAGTCAACCATAAACATTGACAATTAAACTCTATTTATAAATTTACAAATAAAATAGTAGTTAAGTGTTAACTTTTTATATATATGATACCACATATGGATATATTCCTATTTTATTAAAAAACTTTGTTTCCTATATAGATTACTAGGAAAGGGAAGACAGCCGAATCCATTCAGGGAAAGGATCCTACTTGGAAAAGACTCCCAAACGAAAAAGGAATAATCTTCTATTTGATTCAAGATTCCTATCCCAAGAGGAATTCTACTTTTTTCAGATTTAAATATCACAATAAATAGGACTTCATATCTCTTATTCTCATTCATTATATTCTCTCACATCTAATTGTTCTCGCTTTCTCTCTCTAAATTCTCTACTTGTTTTCTGACTTAGGCATCAGAGTGTTTGTGGGGATCCTCCTCACCTCTCACCTTACCCTTTTGTTGATCACCTGTAGGACTCCAAGCTCAAAAGTTCAAGAAACAAGTTATCAAATGGCACCGTCTGTGAAAACTCTTGGGAAAAGTCATTCATATATTTGCTAAATTAAGACATCGACACTATGACTTCCAGGCTACCGCCAATTTCGACTCCTGAAACTCACATTAACTTTTCGGCACCCATTCCTCCAATCAATCTGTCAACACCTCTCCCGACAACAGTACTTCCAACAACTTTCCAATATACCGAACCCTCATCCGAAAACACGCACTTAAATCTTGGAAATATCCAGGGGTGGCCAGTTTTGGGCACTGACTTTCCCAATTACGCTCCATTACAACACCATCACCGACCAATACCTTTCGTACCCTTTCCAAGCCTAACAGATACACTGGCTGTAACTACGCCTAACCTAAATATTATAACCCAAACACTCAACCTCACTTAAACCAATAAGAAAGCAATGATACAAAATATCCAAGCTCAAATAACCCTAATGCAATAGTAGTTGAACACCTTGATTCAAAGCGGCAATCTTAGGCTGGCTCCAATGGACAATAACACAACACCGTTGGAGATACCTGAGGTGAATAAAGGGAAGAGTAGAGTTCTAGAAGGGGAAAGTAGTTCGATAATTCCGACTCTTGACAACTGGAAGTTAACTCAAAGAGTTGAAGAAGTTATACACAAAGTCTGCACCAAACCAAGGAAGGAAGATAAATGTATCATGGAAGGCAGAATGCCATTTATAAGAAGGATAATCTAGATAAAGATACCAACAAACTTCAGAATCCCATAACTAGATCAACATAATGGAACCAGAGATCCCGTCAGCCACATATCCTCGTTTAAAATGAAAACGTTGCTCCAAAATATGAACAATGGAATTATGTGCAGGGTCTCCCAAGCACACTCACAAAGAATGCCCAAAAATGGTTTCATCAACTCCTAAAAACTCTGTCACCTCTTTTGAGGATCTAGCAGAGAAATTTTGTACCAGATTCATCACCAATATTCCCCTTATCAAAAATATCAATGATCTTTAGATGTGTCAGTAGGAAGTCGATGAGTCCCTACGAAGCTACCTCGATCGATTCAATAAGGGAGCCATGCATATCGAAAACCTTATAGATGAAGTTGCTATAGAAGCTTTGAAAAACGGCACTAGACTCGGAAAGCCCAAAGATAAGATAATGACAAAGGAACCTAGCACATTTGCGAAAGTAATGGCTATGGCAATAAAAATGATGAATATGGATGAAGATAGAAGAATGCGAAGAGAAGAAGAAAACCCACCTGTCAAAGATGAAAGATCAAGATCCAGGCGTGCAAGCATTCCAAAAGCAAATTTTAGAAACCCAATAGAAAGATTTGATAGAGAACGGACAAATACAGACCTCTGAATGCCTTTAGATCTAGAATCCTTATGTAGGTCAAACGTAATGGTATAGGAATTACCTTAGTAAAAAGAATAAACCCAAGCTAGAGGGCCACGCAAGATAGGGGACACTATTGCTAGTATCACCGAGAATACGGGTACGACACTGAGGTCTGCAGAGAACTAAAGAATGCCATAGAAAGACTGGTGTAGAATGGTAAACTCAAAAACTTCACTAACACACCCAGAGGAATCAAGAATTCGGAGGTCCACAGGCGAGATAGGCCAAAGGCAAAAAAGGCTTAGAATGAGACAACTAGCATCATTAACATGATTATTATAGGAGAAAACTCTAAGAAGAAACTTAAAAGGAGCCGTGGAGACGAGTCAACCTTCAAGAAATAAGAGATCATATTTGACTCCGAAGACGGGTTGCACGTTTGCCATCCCCACTGTGATGCCTTGGTGATAAGTGCATATATTAACAATTATTTGGTGAAGAGGTTATTGGTTGACAATGGGAGTGCCATTAACGCATTGTCTTGGAATGCCTACAAAGCCATGGGAGGCTCTGTCACTAACCTGAAAGCCATCCAAAATCTTATTACAAGTTTCTGTGGAGGAACCATATAGCCAATGGGAATTATAGAGTTAATATAGAATTTGGAAATCGAGATGATAAAGAAACTAAAATCATTAAGGCTCTGTTCAATGTGGTGGACCTCCCATTAGCATATAATGGAATCATAGGATGACTAGCACTTTATGAAGTAGATGCAATCACAAGCATTCGACACCTAACTATAAAGATTCCAGTTAAAGGCAGAACTCTCACTATCTGCAGAGATCAATACATGGCCAGATAGTGTTACTAAATGGTAATAAAACCTCAGACAGAGGCCTTTCCCCTGATAGCATGGGAAATAGAGAAGCAAGGCACTGGGCCACAACCAGTCAATGATACTGAAACATTGTAAATTGCTGATAGAAAAACAGTAAAGATCGGCAATGAGCTCAACTATGACACCAAGCAAGGAATAAGGGAAGTCCTTACTAGACACTCGAAAGACTTCGCTTCTCGGGCATTAGAAATAACTGGGGTAAATCCCCAAGTTGCTTGTCATAGCTTGAACATCAAACCAGAGGCGATGCTAGTACTCCAAAAGAAAAGAACCTTTACTTGCGAGAGGCAAAAGATAATCACCAAAGAAACAAAGAAGTTATTGGAAATAGGGTTTATCAAAGAAGTTACCCACCTAGAATGGGTAGCCAATGTGGTACTAGTAAAAAAATCGAGAAAAAAATATAGGATGTGCGTCGATTATACTGACCTTAACCGAGCATGCCCTAAAGATAGTTACCCACTACCTACAATTAACCAGCTAGTAGACTCCACCGCCGGTCACGGTATATAATTTTGTTGACGCAGCATAAAAATATCACCAATTACCAACAAAGAAGGAAGACCAAGAGAAGACATCCTTCATCACCCACGAGGGTCTTTACTGCTACAAGGTGGTGCCCTTCAGACTAAAGAATGTCGGAGCAATTTATCAAAGGATGATGAACCACGTACTTCAGGACCAAATTGGGAGAAACATGGAAGTATATATGGATGACATTATTATCAAGAGCAAGCAGGCAGAGCAACACCCAGTGGATCTTGATCAAGTCCTTTAATTATTGAGCGAGTCTAAAATCAAGCTGAATCTAGAAAAATGCATCTTCAGAGTCAAAGCAGGAAAATTCCTAGGATTCATAATATCCCATAGAGGTATTAAAGCCAACCCAAAGAAGATGGAGGCCATTCTCAACATGAAAACTCCGAAGACTATCCACGAGTTACAAAAGCTAAATGGCAAAATTACAACTTTAGGGAATTTCATCTCCTGCTCAGCTAGACGATGCCTACCATTATTCCAAGCCTTAAAAAATTTTAAGAAATTTGTTTGGACTGAAGAATGTCAGACGGCTTTTAAAGATGTCAAACAATTCCTATCCTCACCACCTCTACTCAGTAGGCCGGTACTAGAAGAAACACTATACTTATACCTTTCGGTGGGTCAAGAATGTATAGCTTTGGTGCTAGTAAGGGAGGATCCAAGGTTCGATACCCAACGCTGGATAAGTTGGCCATAGCCATTGTCCATGCATAGTGGAAGCTCAGACACTACTTCCAGGCTCACCCTATCATTGTTAGATCCCGCTTCCACTTGTAAAAAAATATTACAAAGGCCTGAAACTTCAGGCAGGTTGGTTCAATGGTCAGTATTACTAGGAGAATTCAACATGGACTACGAGCATCATCAATAGGTGAAAGTTCAAGCATTAATGGATTTCATTCAAGAAATGACACCAGAAGATCCTACCACCACCAAAGCACTAGGATGGAAACTCTATGTGGAAGGAGCATCTTCCAACCAAGGATCTGGAGTTAGGGTTATCGTTAAAGGACCACATAAAATTCACATTCAGTATGCATTTTGAATAGAGTACAACATAACTAATAATGTCGCAGAGTATGAGGCACTTATCATGGATTGAAATTGGCAACCGAAGTTAAAGCCAAACACCTCATAATACACTCAGACTCTCAACTAGTAGTAAACCAGGTCAATAGAACATTCCAAATCAAGGATCAGAACATTGCCAGATATGCAAAAAAAGTTATGCAACTCTTGAAGAAAATTGAACAAGACGGGGGATAGAGGAAGATAGTCCAGATACCCAAGCATAAAAACTCTATGGCTGACCTCTTAGTGAAGTCAGTAGCTACAAACAATCAAGCATTTAAGGAAATGGAATTCGCTGAAGCACTAACAAAACCTAGTACTGAGGACCCTGATATTATGGAAGTATAAGAAGTCTCGGAATGGATGTGATCGATAGTCCAATACCTGGAAAATGGAACACTCCCAGAAGATAAACTGAAGGCTCAAAAACTAAAGATAAAGACAACCCATTACTCTATTCATCACAGGGAGCTCTATAAGAAATCCCTCTCATATCCATGGTCCAAATGCGTATCCCCAGAGGAAGGAAATTACATACTCAGGGAAATCCATGAAGGTATTTGCTGAGCACATGAATCCCACTACACACTTATCAGAAAAGCACTTCTTTAAGGATACTACTAGCCCACCATGGCTAATGATGCTTGAAAGTTAACTCAAGAATGTAATAAGTGCCAGCAGTTCACTCGTCTCAATCACAAGCCTTCTAATCCCCTACACCCGATTGGCAGCCCTTAGCCTTTCGTCGTGTGGGGAATGAACATCCTGGGTCCCTTCCCGACCTCTACCTTATAGAAAAAAATTTTAATTATGGCCATCAACCATTTCACTAAGTAAGTAAAAGTGGAAGCAGTTCCAATTATCATAGAAGCTTGGATTCAACACTTTTTTTGGAGAGAAATCGTTTGTAGATTCGACATACCTCACACCTTGATTATTGACAATGGTAAGCAGTTCAATAATGAGAAGTTCAAAAGGTTCCATTTAGATCTTGGAATAAAACTTCATTTCACCTTAGTAGCTCACCCGCAAATGAACGGGCAGACCGAGGTCACAAACCAAACAATCATACAAGGGTTAAAAAAGAGACTCGATGAGAAGAAGGGAAACTGGATCGAAGAACTTAACAATATAATTTAGGCCTACAAAACCACTTCCAGATCATCCATAGAGGAAACACCATTCAGGCTAACATATGGCATGGACGCGGTAATACCAGTAGAGATTGGGTCACCAAGTTATAGGGTCAACCGAGACTTTGATCAAAATCTCAACAACATTGACACCCATATATGTCTAGACCTACTAGAAGAAAGGAGAGAACGAGCATCTACTCTAACTGAAGCACATAGTTAGAAGATAGCTCAGTATTACCTCCAACACTGTCACCCAAAACAGTTTAAAGTAGGAGATTGGGTATTTATAAGGGCGGATATCGACAGAGGCAACTTCGACGTTGGCAAATTGGGCCCCAATTGGGAAGGCCTCTATCAAGTTATAGAGCATACGACTAAAGGGGCATACAAGTTAAAGGATAGAGAAGGCAAGGAATTATAATGGTTTTGGAATTTAGACTGCCTTCGAAAATACTATTAATAAATTTACTTAGAATGACATTAAATAAAGTATTTTCATTCATTAATGAAAAATATGTTACAAAAGTCAATCGTAAAAAAAACTATTATACTAAATGTACATCTGATGGCTCAGACTCGAAGACGGGAGGGGGAGCAGCATGGACAACACTAATAGGTGTTGGAAGCTCCACAGAGGATTCTTCAGCCAACCTCGGAGTACTCATTGGACGAAGGGAAGTGGGCTTTTGCAGGGCATCCTCCTCAATAGCAATCTTAGCCAAATCAGCCGGCCTTATTCGATCCAAGCCAGCTAGGTCCAACTCTGGATTCTGAGAGAGCATGATCCTCTTACATTCAAATCTATAGGCTTTGAGAAATCCTCCCACCATGTTTTGATAAGATCTCTTATTGCTTTCCCATAATTTCTCAACCTCGGCCATCTTCTTCTCCAGATCTGCAATCTGAGAATCTTGCTCCTCAATCCTCTTAGTCAATTGACATTGACTGTGCTCCAAATCGGCCACCTTTTTTTGGCTCACCTCAGCCTTAGATTTTGCCTCAACATACTTGTTTTGGCAAAGCTCTAGTACCGACTTTGCCTTATCCAATTTTTTCTCACACTCAATTGCTATTATTCCAACCTTCGTCTCCTTCAGACTGTACTGGCTTTTGAGGTAAAAATATCGATCCTTCACCAACAATAAAGCCTGGGTCATCTATACAAGGAAAAGCTCTTATCATTATCTCCATATAAAAAGCATGCAAAAAGGTTCAAATAAAAAGTGTTCAGTACTTACTTTTAGTAAATGACTAAGCATAAAACAAAAGAGCTCCTCCAGACCCTCCTCGTCCCAATGCTGCATATGTACTAGAAGCCTCAATGACTCAACATATTGATCTCGAACCTGGGCATTCAAAACACTCAGCAGCTTCACTTTGTTCAAGATCCACGCCCTCATATTCGAACACCCAGATAGGTTTGGATGCTAAATGTATATTTCCTCATCCATCTCCTCAACACCCGAGCTTTAGTCAATCAGCAACCTCTTTCGCCGACCCTCCCAACTAGATTGAGAAGACCCGACCACTGCCTTCCCCATCGAATTGCCTACCACTTCCTTGAGGACTACAAGAACTTCAGGATCCGAAAGAGGGGGAGGAGATTTGTACTTCTTCTGGCCTTGTTGGCTCGTCAGCTATAAGCCGAATTCCGTCTACAAAAGCAAAAAGTCAGCCATCTACAATTGCAAAAATAAAAAGGAAGTCAGAAAGATACCTTTCGATAATTAAAACATACCAATGGACTGCACACGGTCCGGGCACACTCTCCATAAGTATCTTTTTGATACGTCCTCAGCTGACCGAGCATCGACCAAGCCATTAAGATAAAGCCTCAAAACCATCTCAGTATCACGGTCGGATAGCTTCAAAGGTCGTTTTACCCTGTGACATTCATTAAACCACATTCACCGAACATCCAAGAAGTCTGTAGGGCACTCGATAATGAAAAACTTATTCCTCCATTTCTTATGAAGATCCGAAAGCTTCACAAATAAGGTATGGTTGGGGATAGCCGATAATGAGAACATCAGTTCTCCCTTATTCTTAGTCAGACTATATAGATACCGTAGGACATCTAAGTTTAGCTCCCTACCCTCCTTATGCATCAACTAAATAAAGTTGATCAAAATCTGATAGCTATTAGAGTGCAGTTGACCGGGCGCTATATTATATCTATTCGGAAATCTTTTTACAAAACAATCCAACAGGAACTTCAGACCCCTTTCTAGTTGGTCAAAATACACTACTAGCCTACTAAGATCTGACATAGGGGCATGGGCCCTAAACTTCCTATCTACAGTGTGCAGGGCGTAATCGGCGGGAATGTTGAACCGCCTCTGGTACCATCTCAATAACTCCTCATCTATCCTAGACACAAACAAATCAGAGCTAACCTATTTCCTCGGTGCCATAAGGTCTATCTAAGAAATGCAACAAAAGAAGAATGGAAGAAGGAAGAAAAAGATCACATGTCTACAAAATGAGGAAGTTGCTGCAGAAAAAGATTTATGGCAGGGGAAAAGCAAATGAGATACCAACCAAATAGAAAAGAGTAGAAATGCATTAACTCGAAGAAGCAGGGACACTTATAAAGCTATGGAAGGCTTTGGAACAAACCATTAACTGCCCTCATAATTACTTCATTTTTTCCCACATCATTAAGGCCAGTTTGGGAAATAGAAAACCCTATTAATTGAAGTCGTCATCATTATGGCAATATAAATGTCCCATCTTCTGACACATGAAAAGATGCGATGGTTACACAACTCAAATTTTAAAAATTGAGGCATCAAGGTGACATAGACGTTACCCATCCCAAGCGCACCATTGCCAGCTGCCCTTCCACACTCTGCACAGCAAGATCCAATGTCATCCACTGTAATATCCCAAGTTTTTAAATATTTTTATACTGCATCGGGATATGCAGTGTTAATAATATATATATATATATATATATATATATATATATATATATATATATATATATATATATATATATATATATATTGATGATTATTTTCATGAGTTTGTTATTTATTAAGTCATTTTAATTATTTTTAATTATTTTAAAATATTTACATAAAATTTTCTCGGAAATTTTATTTTCGGAGAAATTAAAATATAAATAATTTAATATTAATTATTTTAAATAATTTTATGAATTTGGGTGAATCCATACATAATTTTAAAGTGCTAAAATAAATTGTATGTATGTGTATTTATTTAAATTAATTAGAGCTTAATTAATTTCCTTAATTTTATTATTTAATTTTTGTATTAATTAATTAATTTTAAGTGTATAAATTATTAAATATAATAAAATATTTGTGTGGTGAGTATTATTTGCTTGTGGGAATATATGTATTACTATAATATAAGGTGGACATATATATATATATATACATATATAAATAAATTATATTCAAAAATTAAAAGTTTGATATATTTACAGTTTTGCCATTTTCTGCATCTTCTTCCTCCCAACACATTTTCTTCCATTTCCAGCTGGTTTTCTTATTGTCACTGTGCCTCTCATCCTTCCTCCTCCACCTCCAACCATTTCCACCACCTGAAGCTTCCTTTTCCGGTGTGTTTTGGCCGAATTTTTCAAAGAGGCTAAAAATTAAAGTCAACTCCAATCAAGTCATTTCCAGCCACCAAATTCGATGCCACTGGTCTCTATCTTCTCCTTGAGCTCCGGTGAGTGTTATTCCAAGCTTTTTTTCATTTGATTTGGTCTAAAATTGTTTAGGTTTCAATTTCTTCATTTCAGCCATTTAGGGTTTCAAATTTTTTTTAGCTTCAATTTGATTGATTCATGAAAACTTCATTCACAAACTTTGTTCTTGGAAGCTTAATCTACATGGTGTAATTTTTTTAGAATTTTTGGAATTTATTTTGATTTTTGTGAATTTTTTATTATTTTATTAATATTTTCTAATTTTCGAAAATTAATTAATTAAATTATGAAATTTTTTTATGGTGATTATAGGTGTTGAAATGAATTATAGAAATTTATTTGTAATTTATTTGAATTTTTATATATTTATTTGGAATTTATTAAGTTTATGTAATTTTGAAAAATAGGGTTAATTATGTGTTTAATTGAAATAAATTGGTAAATTGAGTATATTTATTGATATTATTGAATTATATGTTGAGAAAATTAATTTTGAGTAATTATATTATTTTTGGTGAATTTTTGGATTTATTTTAGTAAATTTATATACATAGGGGTATTTTGGTAATTTTACACTAAATTGGCTAAAAATGTAATTAAATTGGTTTTAATAGTTTTTTAGGGTATAAAAATGATTTCTACAAATTATTTAGTATTTTCAACTAATTAAAACTATTTTTTGTAAATTATTTTCAAATTATATATATATTATATAATTTTTCTAAATAAATGAGTTTTTATCGGTTTTTAATAAGTTTTAGGGTTAATTATATAATTTGGAATTATAAAATGTTTTTGTATTATATAAGGGCATTTTTGATATTTTGTAATTATTCTGTGAATTGTGAACATCGGTCGGTGAATTGTAATTTAAAGTCCGACTGAGGGATTGTGGTTGTGAATTTGGTGTTATTCTGAAGTGTGTCTTCTTTGTAGGACCGGCTCTACTCTTTAAGTAGAGAGATGTCCATTTTACAGGGGAGGTTTTGCCGGATTTTTGGTAGAATTCTCGTAAAACGTAATGTTCGATCAAATCCCTATTCTAATTCTGTGTCTAAAATTCTAGATCGAGTCTTTAGAATTTCCGTTAAATTTATTTTGATTCATGTTGTCATTTGTTTGTTTAGTTGCGCCGAGATCGAGGCCTAACGGATTAGGCCCGTCGAGTTTGTCTCGTGGAAGGCTAACATGTGAGTTATTATACTGTATATATATGCAGTGCATATAGGATGCATGACTTAGGATTTTTCATTTTCATTATATGTTTAAACAGTAATTTAATTATAATAAGATTTGGTATATTTTCAATTTATTTTTAGTATATCTTGATATATAAATGTTTGTATATTTTCTATATATATTTAATATATCACTGGTATATTTAGAGTTTATTTTTGATATATGTATGTTAGATATTTAGGTTTATGTTTGTTATAATTTAATATCTATGCATGATTTAAATGTACAGTAAACCATAATTATTTTATTAAATGATTAGTATAATTTAGGTTTATTCTTAAATAATTGCATGCTATATTATAAACCTACACTTAAATTATTTTTAAGTTTTTTTTTTGTATATTTTTTATATATTTCCAAACAAATACATGTTTTATTATTAAATTAAACCTAACACATTAGTGGTATATTTAAGGTTTATTTTTGATATATGCATGCTAGATAATTAGGTTTATTTTTAGTATATTTGTGAATATATGTTAAACCTAAACACATATTTAAATGAACATTTATACATAAATGTTTTATTAAATGATTTGTGTACTTAGAGAATATCTTTTGTATATTTAAGTATATTTTTAAGAAAATGCATGTTATATTATTGTTACTCATGTAAATTGTTTTTAACCATATTAATTATTTATCTTTAGTTTATTTCATATTTTATTTGACACATATATACCCAAAATATACTGGCTATATTTTAGGTATATTTTTGGTATATATATATGGTTGATTTTATTATTATGAATATCATTCCATATTAATTATTTTCAGAATAAATGATTTATCCTAAGTGAAGGATATCAATAGAATATGCTTCCTAATGGGCAACACTAGGGCCGTGTACGTACCGGTGCGAAAGAATAGGGTTGAGTGAGAGTTAATTTTGGGTGATTATAATTGATTTGACTAAGATTAATGGTATGTTAGATAGTGTGATTGCGGGGCCAATCACACTAACAGTCAGACTGCTAGAGCTCGGTTGACTTAGTGTCTCGGGGCCAGTCTACTGTCCATTAGTGGATTGAATGATCTATTGGGTTGATTGAGATGTGAGGTGATAGATAGTGTGATTGCTGGAGCTCAGTTGACCAAGTGTCTCAAGGCCAATCATACTGACAACCAGACTGCTGGAGCTCGGTAGACTTAGTGTCTCGGGGCCAGTCTGCTGTCCAGTTTCAAATAAGTGTTCTATTTGGAATCAAGTGAGCCTGTATGGCTAGAGTGATAATGGGGTTGATTGGGGATTGCTATTATTAGGGTTCTATGGATCCTTCATGAATTAAAACAAATGTTTTCTACATTTAGTATATTTATAAAGGCAGAGTTTGGCATTCGTGTGAAATGTGTGTATATACATATATATATATAAGAATGCCTGATTGATATGGTTTAGTTTGCATGTATATATAGTATAATAATTCACTCAGTGAGGTCTTACCCCCCCCCCCCCTCAATTATTTTTTTTCAGGAGATCCCATATCGTCAGACCTTAGTTGTAGAGTTCCTCGCCGGTGTTCTTCAGTCCCGGCTATTTTATGCAAATGTATATTATGAACTCTAATTTGTATTCTAGAAACTGTAGTAGTTGTGTTATTGAATCAGAAGAGTATTATATTGTTTTGATATTGTATACTTTGAAAAATTATCTTTGAAACTGTACGAATATGTATTCATTAATGAAAGGATTTGGAGTATTTATTTTGTATATTGATTTGAGAATTTTTAATTATGTCATACTTTTTATTTATTTATTGCATGATTTTATTTTCTAAGGCTTTCTACGGGTTCCGGATTCGAAAGAATTCTCGTTCCCTAGTGCCTGTCATGACTCCTAGTTTTGGGTTGTGACATCCACCAACAACCAAAGCTGGCATCCTCAAGTCACTTTTATAGTACTGAGGATAAGCATCTGAGCCATACTTGCAATACACCCAGACTATCTGGCACTTAGGCCGCACTTCTAATGCACCAAGATAAAAGTCTAGTGACTGAAGTTGTATAATAACCCTGGTTTTTAAATTATTTTAATATAAAATGAGATTTGCAATGTTAATAAATTTTAAAAGTCAACTTTAATTATTTTATTATTTTGTGGTTAATATTCGTTATTTTATGTTTAATTATACTTTTCTATGTAAATATTTTATTTTGAAATTTATTATTTTGGACATTTAATTTGCATTATTAATAATTATTATTTTGAATAGTATTATTTTAACAATATTTAGTTATGTGCATTATTACTTTAATATTATATTTTTAAATAAATTACATTAATTGTTTTATTAGTATTATTATTATATATTGTTATTTTATGTATATATGTTAATGCATGTGTGTTTATATATATATATATGTATATTGAGTGGTTGAGATTGATTTATGGTAAAGTATTATTATTATATTATAATGTTTTATTAATATATATACATTAATTATAATGTTTGATATATATACACACACACACATGCATGCATACAAAATAAATATACATGCATGCATTAAACACTAACACACTCACATAGCATATATATACATATATACATTTATAGAAGAAACGTAAAACACTATTCATGTCCCATTTTTTTTTCTTTCTTTCTTTTTACAGAAACTTCCTCTTCTTCCCTTCGTGCAACCCGATCTTCAACCCTCACTGTGCCTCCCCGACGTCCGGCCGGCCATCCACCACACCCTGTCACCTTCCGCCATATTCCTCTTCCTTCCTTGGCGCCGGTAATGTCCGTTTTTGGAAAGAAGCCGAAACTCCATTAAATCCGGCCAATCTTCTTTCCGACCACCATTTCCTTCGATTCCAGTGTCTTTCTCTTCCTCTTGCTCTGGTGAATCCTAATCCAAGCTTAGTTTAAGCTTAAACCTCCATTTTCTTGAGTTATGTTGATTTTTGTTTATGGAGCATTAGGGTTTTGAATTTTTTTTAAGCTTGATCTTGATGAATCTTGCAATATTACTTCACAAAAGTTGTTCCTGGAAGCTTAATCTACTTCCATGATTTTTTGTGTGATTTTTGGAATTTATTTTGATTTTTGTGAATTTTTGAATATTTTAATATTATTTTATTAATTTTCGTAAATTAATTATATAAATTGTGAAATTGTGATTTTTGATGTTATTAGTGGTTATTATTAATCTTAGAGTTGAGTTTATAATTTTTGTGAATTTTGTGTAATTTTTATAATTATTTTTAGTTTATGCCAATTTTGAAAATATAGGTTAAATATATATTTTGTTAGAAGTAGTTGGTTAAATATATGTTTTTGTTGATATTATGGAGATATATGTTGAGAAAATAATTTTTTTATATTTATATAATTTTTATTGAATTTTTTGAGTATTATTAGTATTTTATGTGTATTTTTAAATATTAGGGTTAATTTGGTAATTTGGTGGTAATTTTAGTTGAATATTATGTTTAATTGATTTTTATAATATTTGAGATATAAAAATGATTTTTACAAATTATTTACTATTTTTAACTAAATAAACTAATTTTCGAAAATTGTTTTCAAATAATATATTATATATTATTTTGATAATAAAATGAGTTTTTATAACTTTTTGTTACATTATTGGGCTAATTAAGTTAATTGGATTTATAAAATAAATTTTTATTAATATTGTGTAATTATTGGAAAAAAATTGATGTTTAATAATATTATAATATTATTTGGGATTTTAATTAATTATTTGGGAAAATAATTCTTTTGGTGTTTAATGTTAAATATACTATATTTTGATATTTTGAGGGTATTTATGGTAATTATTGATTTTTAATATATTTTATTGTATTATTTGAATTTTGGTGAATTGTAGACCTCGGTTGGGGAATTTTTGTAGTTCGGGATCTCAACCGAGGGTTGTGTGAATTTCTATACTCGAAGTGTATTTTCCTTGCAGGACTAGCTCTACTTTTTAGTAGAGAGATGTTTGTTTTACAGAGGAAGTTCTGCCGAATTTTTGGTAGAATTCTCATAAAACGTGACACCGGGTCAAATCTCAATTCCGTGTTAATCTGTATTTTTGTAATCCTAGATCAAGTCTCTAGAAGTTTAAGTTAGAATTTATTCTGATGGTTGTTATTTTATTTTCTAGCTGCGTTGAGACAGAGACCTAACGGACTAGGCCCATCGAGTCTGTCTCGAAGAGTGCACACCAGTGAGTTATTATACTGTATATATATGCAGTGCATATATGATGCATGACTTAGGATTTTTATTTTCATTATATGTTTAAACATTAATTTAATTATAATATGATTTGATATATTTTCGGTTTATTTTTAATACATTTTTTATATATGTATGTTAGATATTTAGTTTATGTTTGTTATAATTTAATATTTATACATGATTTAAATGTGCATCGAACCATAATTATTTTATTAAATGATTAGTATAATTTAGGTTATTCTTAAATAATTGCGTGCTATATTATAAACCTACACTTAAATTATTTTTAAGTTTATTTTTGGTATATTTTGATTTATTTCCAAATAAATACATATTTTATTATTAAATTAAACCTAACACATTAGTGGTACATTTAGGGTATATTTTTGATATATGCATGCTAGATAATTAGGTTTATTTTTAGTATATTTGTGAATATATGTTAAACCTAAACACATATTTAAATGAATATTTATACATAAATGTTTTATTAAATGATTTGTGTACTTAGGGTATATCTTTTGTATATTTTAGTATATTTTTAAGAAAATGCATGTTATATTATTGTTACTCATATATATATATATATATATATATATATATATATATATATATGGTTGGTTTTACTATTATGAATATTGTTCTACATTAATTATTTTCCGAATGAATGATTTATTTGAATGAAGGATATCAATAGAATGTGCTTCCTAGTGGGCAGCACTAGGACCATGTACGTACCGGTGCAAAAGAATAGGGTTGAGTGAGAGTTAATTTTGGATGATTATAATTGATTTAATTGATTTGACTAAGATTAATGGTATGTTAGATAGTGTGATTGCGGGGCCAATCACATTGACAGTCAGACTGTTGGAGCTCGGTTGACTTAGTGTCTCGGGGCCAGTATACTGTCCATAAGTGAATTGAATGATCTATTGGTTTGATTGAGATGTGAGGTGATAGATAGTGTGATTGCTGGAGCTCGGTTAACCAAGTGTCTCGGGGCCAATCACACTGATAGTCAGACTGCTGGAGCTCGGTCGACTTAGTGTCTCGGGGCCAGTCTGCTGTCCAGATTGGAATAAGTGTTCTATTTGGAATCAAGTGAGCCTGTATGGCTAGAGTGATGATGAGATTGTTTGAGGTTGTTATTATTTAGGGTTCTATGGATCCTTCATGAATTTAATCAAACGTTTTCTACATGTAGTATATTTATAAAAGCAGAGTTTGGCATTCGTGTGAAATGTGTGTATATACATATATATATATATATACATATATATATATATATACATATATATATATATATATATATATATATATATATATATATATATATATATATATATATATATATATATATATATATATATATATATATATATATATATATATATATATATATATATAAGAATGCCTGATTGTTATGGTTTAGTTTGCATGTATATATAATATAATAATTCACTTAGTGAGGTCTGACCCCCCTCAATTATTTTTTTTCAGGAGATCCCATATCGTCAGACCTTAGTTGTAGAGTTCCTCGCCGATGTTCTTCAGTCCCGACTATTTTATGCAAATGTATATTCTGAATTCTGATTTATATTCTAAAAATTGCAGTAGTTGTGTTATTGTATTTGAGGAGCATTATTTTGTTTGGATATTAAATACTCTGAGAATTTGTATTTGAACACTGTATGAATATGTATACATTTATGAAAGGATTTGGAGAATTTATTTTATATATTGATTCAAAAAGTTTTAATTATATCGTACTTTTTATTTATTTATTGTATGATTTTATTTTCTTAGGCTTGCTACGGGTTCCGGATTCGAAAGAATTCCCGTTCCCTAGCGCCGGTCATGACTCCTAGTTTGGGTCGTGACAAGCTAACACTCTTAGTTCGCTTCTATAGTACTGAGTTTCCAAGCATGTAAGCCTTGTGTCTAAGCCTTGCACATTTGTCCAGTGACTAAAGCTGGCACCCTCTTGTCATTTCTATAGTATTGAGGTTGGCCACTCGGGCCATGCTTTTAATGCACCAAGCATCAAAACTCCAGTGACGACTGATTCCGTCATGTTGCCTTCACACTGACGGGTTAATCCATTACATATTTTTTCGCAGATTTTGTGCACTCTAAAGTCCAACTGGCACTCCATGATGCAACGATTTCAAGACTTGGTACCAAGCTTTATCTTTTCTTTAACTGAGGCTGGCCACCTTAATTCACCTTTCCACATCAAACGAATTGACTCAAGCACTCTTTCTCTTTATACAGAAGAACGAATATTCTATAGTTTACAGACTCAGATACATCTGATATAAATATCTGAACAGACCCGCGAGGAGGACTTTTGATACCACACATGTATATATTCTTGTTTTATTAAAGAACTTTGTTTCCTATACAGGTTACTCGGAAAGGCAACCGAATCCATTCAGGGAAAGGACCCTACTTGGAGAAGACTTCCAAATAAAGAAGGAATACTCTCCTATTTGATTCAGAATTCCTATCCCAAAAGGAATCCTACTCTTTTCAAGTCTAAGTATCACTATGAATAGGATCTCATATCTCTTATTCTCATTCATTCTATTCTCTCACATTCTAATTGTTCTTGCTTTCTCTCTCTAAATTCTCTACCTGTTTTCTGACTTAGACGTCAGAGTGTTTGTGGGGATCCTCCTCACCTCTCACTTTACCCTTTGTTGATCACCTGCAGGACTCCAAGCTCAAAAGTTCCGGAAACAAGTTATCAATGTATATTTATATAATTTTTTTAAATATAATTATTTAATTATTAAGTATAATTTATAAATATATTTATTTAATTATGAACTATAAAAAAATTAATTAAATGAAATTATTTATTTTTAGTTATTTTTAATAAGAGTAAAACTTATATCAGTTACCTCAATCAACTAAACCAAGCGCCCCTTTAATGATTAAAGTAGTTGATATAAGTTTTACTCTTATTAAAAATAATTAATAATAAATAATTTCATTTAAATTAAATGTATGTAATTAATTATTTTTTTATAGTTCATAATTAAATAAATATATTTATAAATTATACTTAATAATTAAATAATTATATTTAAAAAAAATTATACAAATATTTTTACTAATAATTAGCGACAGAATAGTGAGCATGTTAATGTAAAGTAAAATGATATTCATTCGTAAACGAAACATATCCACAATGGAAAGAAAAAAACTGAAGTTGGGATTTGGCAGAAGTAGGCAAGAAATATATATATATATATATATATATATATATATATATATATATATATATATATATATATATATATATGTCGAGCTATAAAGTTATTAAACAAAAAATTTAATAAGTGTTCATTTTTATATATGAGTATTTAATTGAAAAATTAATATATTAAATTATTAAAAATCTTATTTTTTATTAAAATTAAAATATTTTTAATAGTTATTTAATATTAATTTTTAATTAAAATAATATTATGCATATTTCAATACTACTCAAATTCTAAAGTTATTTTACATATTTTTCTACCTTAAATCACTCAAAATATTTTTTTCTAAACCATTTAAAAAAGTTTAAAAAAATTTACAATAATTATTTAATATTATTTTTTAACTAAAATATTATTATACATATTTCAATACTAATTTAATAATTCTAAAAAAAAATTACAGTGATTTATTTTATTTTAAATTTATTTATTTTACTTGAAAAGCTAATTATTAAACTACTAAAAATTCTAATTTTTTATTAAAAATAAAATATTTTTAATAGTTATTTAGTATTATTTTTTTAATTAAAACACGATTATACATATTTTAATATTATTCAAATTCTAAAATTATTTTACATATTTTTCTACCTTAAATTATCAAAAATATTTTTTAAACCATTAAAAAGTTAAAAAAATTACAGTAATTATTTAATATTATTTTTTAACTAAAATACTATTATACATATTTAAATATTAATTTAATAATTCTAAAAATAAATCTTATAATAACGCAAAAATTATGGCAATGAAAATTAAAAAAATAAAATTAATATAATTTATTTTATTTTTAATTGATTTATTTTTTATTTCATTCGAATTATTTATATAAATATTTTATTTTAGAGCATATTCCGCGGAATTACTACCATCTGTATTAAATTGGGAGGACAGAACCAAATCTTCCGAAGTCAACAGAAACTAGTCCTTCTATCACGGCATTCAATCGGACACACAAATTAGAAATTATAGTAAAGTGTGCCGCTCGAAATGCAACTTGCAATGACTCATTACAGTTCTTTTTGTCTTCATTAGGAAATGTGCCTGGAAATTCCATTATTATTATTATACTAAAATCAAATAAAAAATAAGATTATCTCTAATCTAGTATTAAATAACTGCAAAATATTTTTATTTGTGTGTTAAAATTTATAAATTCAGTTATGGTATATAAAAATAATATTAAATTTATCAAATTTTATTTGTAAGTTTCAATCATAACTACTTCTAATTAGTAATTGTTAATTTTAAAAAAAGATTAATTAAGGTAATATGCATAACTAGTCATACTGAAAATAAATAAAATAAAATTGTAATAAAAAAGTAGCTAAAACCATTAAATTTAAGAATTTATTTAATTAATAAAATATAATTCCAAAATTTAATATTGTAACTATGTTAACTAGTTTTTTATTCATACTTCTCAGAAATTAATTTATTTTAATTAAAAATTCATATGAGTAAAAGATAAAATGATATGAAAATAAAATGTTTAAGAATTAATTTAAAATTCAAAAATTTTAAATTTACATGACTACATATATATCATGTTAAGAGCGTCCACTTAGTGGAATACTTTAATTAAGATTAATAATTAATTAGTTTTAACTTAAGGTGATTTCATTTAATTGTTTATAGCAGCTAAATTATCAATATATTTTAGTGAGTAGAAGTAGGCAATTTTATATTTTAGCTCTAATAGTTTTTTTTTTTTTTTAAATCAGACTTAGTGTTTATACACCGTGATCTTGGGAACAAAACCAAGTCTTTCAAAGTCAACACCGACAAACTAAACCTCTATCACAATGCTTAATCTGTCCAAACATATTCCAAGTAAACTTAATCTGTCATTGTCAATCACCACTTAACATATGCAATACTCCATAAAGAGCCCACCCGCCAATTGAGCGATTCCAATTCATCTAGTCTTTATTAAGAAATTCCCAATATCATGCATTATTTTTTATTCAAATGATTTAATTTTCAACTATAAAAAAAGATAATAGAAAAAAATAGGATTAAGATTCAATTTATACCTTTTATTATGGAGTGCTCGTAGAAACTATCATGCATGTTATTCCACCAACCATAAAGAGTCACAATTAAACTTTGTTTATAATTCTATTTGTAATATAAGTTATTATTGTTATTATTATAAAAATAAAAATAAAAATAAAAATAAGATGATATCTACTCTAGTATTTTGATTTGTGTTAAAATTTACAAGCTCAGTTACAATATCTAAAAATAGTATAAAATTTATTAATTTTTATTTGTAAATTCAGTTCTAAATTGTAACTGATACTTTTTTTTCAATAAATAAACTAATATATATAATTAGTGACATTGAAAATAATTAAAATAAAATTTAATATTGTAATATCCCGAGTTTTTAAATATTTTTATACTGTATCGGGATATGCAGTGTTAATAATTTTTATACATAATTATGATATTTTTAAGAGTTTGATATTTATTTAAAGCTTAATTTAATTATTTTAAGTTATTTTAAGTATTTTATGTAATATTTTTTCGAGAATTTTATTTTCGGAAAAATTAACACGTAAATAATTTAATATTAATTATTTTAAACAATTTCATGAATCTGCATGAACTCATATACATTTTTAAAGTGCTAAAATAAAGTGTATATATGTGTATATATTTAAATTAAACTAGGGTTTAATTAATTACCCTAATTTTTATTATTTATTATTTAGTTTTAATATTATTTAATTATTTTTAAGTATATAAATTATTAAATATATTAAATTATATGTGTGTGGAGTATATTTAATGTGTGTAAGAGTTTATATTATTATAATATATAGTGTGATTATATATATATACATATATACCTAATTTTTAATCAAAAAACTAAAAGTTTGTCAAAATTACGAAAATGCCATCGTCTTCTTCTTCCTTTTCCTGATCGTCCCTCACCCGATTCCGGCGTCTATAACTCAGTTTTCTTCCCATCGGTGTGCCTCCCAGCATGCCACCTTCTTCCTCAGCATTCCCCGCCGCCAGCAACTTCCTATTCCGTCGTGGTTTGGCCAGAAAAAGCTAGAGTTGTTGAAACTCTTCTCACCGTCGTTCACAGCGTTTCTGGCCACCGTTTTCTACACCGCCGGTCTCTATCTTCTCCTTGAGCTCTGGTGAGTGTGATTCCAAGATTTTTTTCATTTAAAATGGTCTAGATTTTCCTAGGTTTCAATTTTGTAATTTCGGCCTATTAGGGTTCTTGATTTTTTTGAGCTTCAATTTGGTTGATTCATAAAAAATTCCTTCACAAACTATGATCCTAGTAGCTTAATCTTCATTTGGGTATTTTTTTTAGAATTTTTTGAATTTATTTTGATTTTTGGGTATTTTTGATTATTTTATTAATATTTTCTAATTTTCGAAAATTAATTAATTAAATTATGAAATTGTGTTTTATGGTAAATATAGGTGTTGAAATGAATTATAGAAATTTATTTTCAATTTTTGTGAATTTTTATGTATTTATTTTGAATTTATTTAGTTTATGTAATTTGGAGAAAATAGGGTTAATTATGTGTTTAATTGAAATTTATTGGTTAATTGAGTATATTTATTGATATCATTGAAATATATATTGATAAAATTAATTTTGAGTGATTATATTATTTTTGGTGAATTTTTGGATTTATTTTAGTATATTTATATATATAGGGGTATTTTGGTAATTTTACCCTAAATCGGCTAAAAATGTAATTAAATTGGTTTTAATAGTTATTTAGGGTATAAAAATGATTTCTACAAATTATTTAGCATTTTTAAATAATTAAAACTATTTTTCGTAAATTATTTTCAATTATATATATAATATACGATTTTTCTAATAAAATGAGTTTTTATCGGTTTTTACTGTATTTTACGGTTGATTATGTAATTTGGATTTATAAAATGTATTTTTAATATATAAGGGTATTTTCAATATTTTTGTAATATTCTGTGAATTGTGGACCTCGGTCAGTGATTTGTAGTTTGGAGTCCGACCGAGGGATTGTGGTTGTGTTCTGTGTTTATTTTTGAAGTGTATTTCCTTGTAGGGTCGGCTCTACTCTTTAAGTAGAGAGATGTCCATTTTACAGAGGAGGTTCTGCCGGATTTTCTGTAGAATTCTCGTAAAATGTGATGTCCGGTCGAACTTTGATTTATTCCTGTGTCTAGTATTCTAGATCGAGTCTTTAGAACTTCTGTTAGATTTGCTTCTGTTAATAGTAACTCATTTTTGTTTGTTTAGTTACGCCGAGATCGAGGTCTAGTGGACCAGGCCCATCGGACCCATCTCGTGGAGCGCAATAATAGTGAGTTACTATTCTATATATATATGCTCTAGGGTGCATGATTTTAGAAATCTATGTTTTATTTTGACTAAAAATGCATAATGGTATTAATTAATACTTGAGTTTAGTTTACTTTTGGTTTATTTTTGGTATATTTTAAACTATACGCATTTTTTATTAATGAATTATGTTTAAAATGTTTTTGAACATATTTCTAGTTTATTTTGTAATTTAGTTGGATTTATTTGACGTATATATACTCGAAATATACCTGGTTTACTTTTGGTATATTTCTAGTATATATATGGTTTATGTTGCTATTTTATTTAAATACATGCATCATTTATTTGTGAATGTATGTTTTATATTTAATGATGAAGGATATCAATAGAATGTGCTACCTAGTGGGCGGCACTAGGACCGAGTACGTACCGGTACGTTGATAGCATTTAGGCTATGTTACTAACCATTTGTGGATATTGATTGGATTTGATTAATTGATGTGTGAGGTACGATTTGGGAGTGTGATTGCTGGAGCTTGGTTAACCAAGTGCCTCGGGGCCAATCACACTGACAGTCAGACTGCTGGAGCTCGGTTGACTTAGTGTCTCGGGGCCAGTCTACTGTCCAAATGGAATAAGTGAATATATTTGGAATAAGTGAGCATGTATGGCTAGAGTGTTGTCTAACACTGTTTTGAGGTTGCGATTTTCTAGGGTTCCATTTGATCCTTCATAAACAGTGATTTTCAGTAAAATATATATAAAATGATTTTATTGCATCTGTGTGTATTTGTTTGTATACATGCTTATTATATATATACTATTGACTGTGTGCATTGTCATTTAGTATGCATGTATATATATTATAGTAATTCACTCAGTGAGGTCTGACTCCCCTCCGTTGACTATTTTTCAGGAGAGTCATCGTCATCATACCTCAATAGCAGACCCTTACATAGGATTTCTTCTGCCTCGGCTTCATTATGTAAACTGCTTACTTGAGTTTTATTTTTATTAATCTAGATACTGCAGTAGTTGTAAAATTGTTAAAAAGATATTGTATTATATTTGTGTGAGTTATGTATTTTAAGAATTTGAACTAAAACTTGTATTAAAAGTTATTTATATATGAGATGAGGATATTGATTTAATTTCATTTGGTGGAAATATTATTTTGATATTTATGATTTTATTCCGCTGCATAATATTTTATTTAATTATGTTGTTATTATTATTATTATTGCATGTTTTTATTTATTTTAAGGCTTGATATAGGTTCCGGATTAGAAAGAATTCCCGTTCCCTAGCGCCGGTCATGGCCCCTGTTTTAGGTCGTGACAAAGTTGGTATCAGAGCGGAGTTCTGTGTCAGGGCTTAGTTGTGTGAGTCGTGGCCCTAGTTTTCAAAGTTGTGTTTTCTTTTGAACTATTGCAGTGAATTAGGTTCGAGTATGTCTTGATAAGTATTCCTTGCTTTAGTTTTCTACGTTACTCCTCCATTGTCTATTTTGTCTGAATCGTTCTGGTTATCTTTTCAGAATAAGGAGGTGAGCGCGTGTCGCTCCACTGGTCATTGAGGCCGAGGATGACGAGTCTTTTCAGGACGAGGTTTTACCTCTTAAGCAGCCAGTTAGACGTAGGGGTCGTGGAAAAGGTAGACCTCGAGGAGCGGCATGTCACAACCCAAAACAGGGGCCATGACCGGCGCTAGGGAACGGGAATTCTTTCGAATCCGGAACCCGTAGCAAGCCTAAAAAATAAAATAAACATGCAATAGTAATAACAATATATATAATGCAGCGGAAATAAAAATCATAAATATCACAATAACATTTTCACCAACTGGATTTAAATTAAATACTCATCTCATATATATATAAACTCTTTCAATACAAATCCAGTTCAAATATAATACAACATCTCTTTAATAATTCAGTGACTATTGCAGTGTCTAGATAAAGTAAAACTCAAGACTCAGAGAAGCAGTTTACACAAAGAAGCCGGGGCGGAAGAAATCCGACGTACAGGCCTGCTACTGAGGTATGAAGATGATGACTCTCCTGAAAAATTAGTCAACGGAGGGGAGTCAGACCTCACTGAGTGAATTACTATAATATATATACATGCATACTAAATGACAATGCATACAATCAACAGTATATATCTAATATGTATATATACAAGCAATACACACAGATGCAATAAAATCATTTTATATATATTTCATTGAAAATCATCGTTTATGAAGGATCAAATAGAACCCTATGATATCGAAACCTCAAACAGTGTTAGACAACACTCTAGCCATACAGGCTCACTTAATCCAAATATATCCACTTAATCCATTTAGGCAGTAGACTGGCCCCGAGACACTAAGTCAACCGAGCTCCAGCAGTCTGACTGTTAGTGTGATTGGCCCCGAGACACTTAGTCAACCGAGCTCCAGCAATCACACCTCCAAACCATATCTCACACATCAAATAATCATATCCAATCAATATCCACAAATGGTTAGTAGTGTAGCCTAAATGCTATAAGCGTACCGGTACGTACTTGGTCCTAGTGCTGCCCACTAAGTAGCACGTTCTATCGATATCCTTCATTAATAAATATAAAACATACATTCACAAATAAATGATGCATGAACTTAAATAAAATAGCAACATAAACCATATATATACTGGAAATATACCAAAAGTAAACCAGGTATATTTCAAGTATATATACCTCTAATAAATTCAATCAAATTATAAATTAAGCTAGAAATATATTTAAAAACATTTTAAATATAATTTATTAATAAAACATGCATATAATTTAATATATACCAAAAATAAACCAAAAATAAACTAAAGATATACTTAAATACTAATCACATTATTTATGCATATTTAATCAAAATAAAACATATATTCTAAAATCATGCATCCTAAACACATATATAATAAAATAGTAACTCACACTTAGTGCGCTCCACGAGATGGGTCTGACGGGCCTGGTCCACTAGCCCTCGGTCTCGACGCAACTAAACAAATAATAACGACAGAAATCAGAATAAACCTAACAGAAAATCCTAGAACTTGATCTAGAATATTAAACACAGAAACAAAAGTAGGGTTCAACCAGACATCACGTTTTATGAGAATTCTACCGAAAATTCGGCAGAACCTCCCCTGTAAAACGGACATCTCTCTACTCAAATAGTAGAGCCGACCCTGCAAAGAAACACACTTCGAAAAATAGGCACAACAACTCATCCACAACCCCTCGGTTGGACTCCAAACTACAGTCTACCGACCGAAGTCCATAATCACAGAACAATTTTAGAAATACCAAAAATACCCTTATAACATAGAAATTCATTTTATAAGTAGAAATTACATAATTAGCCTTAAAACACAGTAAAAATCGATAAAAACTCATTTTATTAGAAAAATCGTATATTATGTATGTAATTGAAAATAATTCACGAAAAATAGTTTTAATTAGTTAAAAATACTAAATAATTTGTAGAAATCATTTCTATACCTTAAATAACTATTAAAACCAATTTAATTACATTTTTAATCAATTTAAGGTAAAATTACCAAAATACCCCTACATATATAAATATACTATAATTACTTCAAAAATTCACCAAAAATAGTATAATTATCAAAAATTAATTTTCTCAACATATTTATCAATAATATCAATAATTATACTCAATTAACCAATTAATTTCAATTAAAAACACAATTAACCTAATTTTCCAAAAATTACCTAAACTAATAAAATTCAAAATAAATACATAGAAATTCATAAAAATTCCAATTAAATTCATATAATTCATTTCAACACCTATATTTATCATAAAACACAATTTCATAATTTATTTAATTAATTTCCGAAAATTAGAAAATAATATTAAAATATTCAAAAATACCCAAAAATCAAAATAATTCCCAAAAATTCCATAAAAATTCATACATGTATATTAAGCTAAGGGGAACAATATTTGTGAAGGAATTTTTCATGAATATATCAAATTTAAGTTCAAAAAATTCAAGAACCCTAATAGGCCGAATTCGAAAAATTGAAACCTAAGCAAATCAAGACCATTTCAAGTGAAACAAAGCTTGGAATTACACTCACCGGAGCTCAAGGAGAAGAAAGAGATCGGCGGTGTTGAAAATGGTGGCCGAAAATATCATGATCAACGGTGAAGAAGAATTCAGCTTCTCCGGCCAAAATCAACCTCCAGACGCCGGAAACGGCTGCAACAGGCGGCGAGGAAGGCTGAGGAAGGTGGTGGCATGCCGGACGGCACACCAATGGCAAGAAATCGGCGTGAAAGTGGTCGGATGGTGATGGGGATGGTCGGGGAAGAAGGAGTTTGCTCGGGGCAGTTTTGTAATTTTCCAAAATTTGATTTTTTTGACTTATAATATGTATATATATATACTTTACACTATATAATAAAATAATATTAAATTACACACATTAAATATACACCACACACTTAATATTTAATATTTTAAAATTTAATAATAAATAAAAATAATTAAATAACAATAAAATTAATAAACAAATAATAAAATATTAGGGTAATATTAATTAAACCCTAATTAAATAAATAAGTACACATACACACGTTATCTAGTATTTTAAAATATGTATGAGTTCATGCAAGTCCGTAAATATATTTAAAATAATTAATAATAAATTATTTACGTGAAAATTTCCCCGAAAATGCAAGTCCCGGGAAAATTTTACGTAAAGCACTTAAAACAATAATAAACAATTAAAATTCAATTTAAATTAAATAAAAGCTTATGAAATATCAATATTATATAATAGAATTATTAACACTGCATATCCCGATGCAATATTAAAATATTTAAAAACACAGGATATTACACGGCAGGTCGCCGTAGGCAGAGAGAGTTACAAGATGAGGAGCATGTTGAGCCTGAGTTTGAGGATGTTCCTGTACCTCCAGTTGTTCAGCCTGTTTAGCCTGCCTATCAGCAGGGTATGTCTGACCCTGAGGCAGCTCTGTTTTATGTCAGAGTTGGCAGGATCGCCTTCGATGGGACTTATGATCCGTTAGATTTTCTGCATGCGATCGAGACTCGGACTCGAACTGCTCACACCGAGTACCAGAGAATAATGACCATCGAGCTGTCTATCGAGGGACCAGCCCTGGACTGGTTTATTCAGATGATTCAGCCCTATATGATGACGTTGACTTGGGCTCAGTTTCGAGAGCGGTTTATGAGGAGATTCTATCCAGAGCCTCTTTGCATTAGCTATCATCTCCGATTGACCAATATTTCTCGTGGTGATCAATCAGTAAAGGAGTACATCCGAGAGTTTCTCGGGTTGGGTAGATATGTAGAGGATCTGATGCGCGATCAGTATTTCACAGTCACTACTTACGTCTCCGGTTTGGGTTCAACATTTGCTAGTATGCCTACAGCAGGCCTTACTCTGGAGTCTGTGATAGAGTTGGCCAAAGAGATTGAGCTGAGGCTAGTTAGGCAAGGAGCCATGCCTAATTATTACCAGTTGGGTGTGCAGTCGAGTGGATTGCAGACTACTCCATATTCGAGTTTCCATGTTGGTTCAAGTAGTCAACAGAGAGGACCGACTCAACAGAGTCAGAGGCAGTAGCAGCGAGTGCATCGGGGCAGTAGACACGGCCGTGAGGTCAGCGTAGATCATTCAAATTTGGGTCAGGTGCTTCGAGCAGTAGTAGTGGTCATAGTTTTGGATCAGCTGCTAGTGTTTGCCAAACTTGCGGTAGTCCATCAGGGACCGTGTTACTTGACGCTGCTGACATGTTTCAGATGCGAGCAGACATGACATTATGCCAGATCGTGTCCTTTCTCTGGGTATCAGCAGTCGTAGATTTCGTGATTTCCACAGCAGTCAATTGCTAGTGCTGCACCCGTGCCATTTCAGTTGCCTTCAGCCCAGCATCAGAGTTCCACTCAGATTATTCCACAGTAGGGTCATGGTAGAGGTACTAGAGGAGGTGCCAGAGGTGTTGGCCAGGCTTCTACCAGTCAGCAAGGAGGTCAAGGTCAGGCCAAAGTCTTCCACCTTACTTAGCAGGATGCTCAGGCATCTAATGCAGTCGTGGCAGGCATTGTTTCTGTCTGTTACCTAGATGTATGGGTTTTGTTTGATCCGGGTGCCACACATTCATTTGTTTCTCCCGTTTTTGCTTCCAAGTCTTGTTGGCAAGCTTTGAGGATGGCTTTTCCTTTATCTATTGCCACTCCTCTAAGCGATTCCTTGGACACCGACATTGTTCTTTTTAGTTGTCCAGTTCTCGTGAGAGGTAAAGAATTGCCCGCTAATTTGATTCTGTTGGATGTGATGAATTTGATGTTATTCTGGGTATGGATTGGTTATCTCAGCATTATGTCGTGGTAGATTATCGAAATAAAGAGGTGACTTTCAGAATTCCTAATGAAGAAGAATTTAAGTTTGTGGGTGATAGGAGTTCAGGACGTCAGAAGCTTATTTCTGCTATTACGGCTAGGAAGTTACTGAGGAAAGGATGTCAGGGATATTTGGCATTAGTCAGGGATACTTCAGTGGAGAAGTTGTCACTCACAAATATTCCTGTTGCCTGTGAGTTTCCAGATGTTTTTCCTGAGGAGTTGCCAGGTTTACCACCTCACAGAGAGATTGAGTTCTTTATAAATATGGTTCCATGTACTACTCCTATATCTATGCCACCCTACAAAATGGCTCTTCCACAGTTAAAAGAGTTGAAGGAGCAATTGCAAGAGTTTTTGGATAAAGGTTTTATCAGACCCAGTGTTTCTCCTTAGGGTGCACCAGTCCTGTTTGTGAAGAAGAAGGATGGTACCCTAAGACTGTGCATTGACCACAGAGAGCTGAATAAGGTGACAGTGAAGAACAAGTATCCTCTCCCGAGGATAGATGACTTGTTTGATCAGCTACATGGTGCACAATTCTTTTCCAAGATTAATCTGAGGTCGGGTTATCATCAGCTGCGGATTAATGAAGCCGATGTTCCTAAAACGGCATTCTGCACTCGATATGGCCATTATGAGTTCCTGGTGATGTCTTTTGGTTTGACTAATGCACCAGCAGCTTTTATGGACCTGATGAACAAGGTATTCAAACAGTATGTGGATCAGTTTATGGTAGTCTTCATTGATGATATACTAGTTTATTTAAGGAGTATGGAGGAGCATGTATATCACTTAAGGATTGTACTACAGACACTAAGAGATTATCAGCTTTATGCTAAATTCTCGAAGTGTGATTTCTAGATGGAGAGTGTTTCTTTTCTTGGACACGTGGTGTCTAAAGAAGGTATCCAGGTTGATCCACAGAATATTAAAGTAGTGTCTGAGTGGCCTAGACCAACTTTTGTTACTGAGATTCGAAGTTTTCTGGGTTTAGCTTGGTATTATAGGCGGTTTGTGCAGGATTTTTCTAGAATTGCAGCCCCTATGACTCGCTTGACTCAGAAGAATGTTAGATTTGAGTGGTTAGAAGCTTGTGAGAATAGCTTCCAGTTGTTGAAGGAGAAGTTGACCACAACTCCAATGTTAGCTTTGCCTAATAGTGTGGACAAGTTCACAGTTTATTATGATGCCTCTAGAGTTGGCCTTGGTTGTGTGTTGATGCAAAATGGTTGGGTGATAGCCTATGCTTCAAGGTAGTTGAAGAAGCATGAGCAGAACTATCCTACACATGACATTGAAATAGCTGCAGTGATCTTTGCTCTGAAGATTTGGAGACATTATCTGTACGGGGTGACTTGTGAGATTTTTACTGATCACAAGAGCCTTAAGTACATTTTCCAGTAGAGAGATCTGAATCTGAGGCAGAGGAGATGGTTGGAATTGTTAAAGGATTATGACTGTGAGATTTTATATCATCCGGGCAAGGCTAATGTGGTAGTAGATGCCTTGAGTACAAAGTCCTCAGGCAGTCTTGCTCACATCAGTGTTGAGAGGAGACCGTTGATCTAGGAGTTGCATCTGTTGGTGGATCAAGGTCTGATGATGAAAATCAGTAGGTCAAGTGGACTGCTAGCCCAGTTTAAGGTACGATTTATACTGGGGGATAGGATTAAAGCAGCTCAGAGCTAAGATCCTATTCTAGAAGAGCTTGCAGAGAATGTTTGAGCAGGGAAGTTCACTGATTTCACACACGATGATGATGGTGTGTTATGGATTAGTGGTAGATTATGTGTTCCTGATATGGATGATTTGAGAGAAGAGATCCTAGAGGAAGCACATTCTACAGCTTATAGCGTACATCTGGGTGTCACTAAGATGTACCACAGTATCAGAGATTTATACTGGTGGGACAGATTGAAGAAGGATGTCGCTGATTATGTTGCTAAGTGCCTGACGTGTCAATAAGTGAAAGTTGAACATCAGAAACCTTCTGGGAAGCTTCAGCTTCTTCCTATTCCCAAGTGGAAGTGGGAAAGGATAGCTATGGATTTTGTGGTAGGTTTACCTCGTTCTAAGGATGGATACGATTCCATCTCGGTGATTGTAGACAGGTTGACAAAGTCTACACATTTCTTGCCCGTGAAAACCACTTATTCTGTAGCTAGATTGGTGAAGTTGTATGTGAAGCATATTGTGTGCCTTCATGGAGTACTTGTGTCCATTGTGTCAGATAGAGGTTCAGTGTTTACCTCTCATTTTTGGCAGAAGTTGCAAGAAGCGATGAGCACTAGGTTGAATTTCAGTACTGCTTTTCATCCTCAGACAGATGGTCAGTCTGAGAGGACGATCCAGACATTAGAAGATATGTTGAGGATGTGTGTCCTGGATTTGGGAGGTAGCTGGGATGATCATTTGCCACTCGTAGAGTTTGCATATAATAACAACTACCATAGCAGTATTGGCATGGCACCGTATGAGGCATTGTATGGAAGGAAGTGTAGATCCCCTCTGAGTTGGGATGAGATTGGTGAGAGAGCTTTGATTGGACCTGAGATGGTTCAGGATGTTGTAGAGAAAGTCACCGTGATTAAGCACAGATTAGAGACCGCAGTTAGCAGGTAGAAGAGCTATGCGGATCCTAGGCACAGAGATGTGGAATTTCAGGTTGGAGACTATGTTTTTCTAAAGGTGTCTCCAATGAAGGGTGTGATGAGATTTGGCAGGAAGGGTAAGTTGACACCTAGATATATCGGACCGTTTGAGATTTTAGAGAGAGTTGGCACTGTTGCATATCGGTTGGCTTTACCCCCGAGTATGTCACAGGTGCATCCGGTGTTTCATATCTTGATGCTGAGGAAGTATATCTTAGACCCTTCACATGTGTTGCAACCTGGCAGTGTAGAAGTGAGTGAAGATTTGACGTTTGTGGAAGAACCTGTGGCGATCGTTGATTATCAAGTTCGATAGTTGCGATCGAAGCAGATTCCGATGGTCAAGGTTCTGTGGCGTAGCAACAGAGTTGAGGAGCATACGTGGGAGACTAAAGCTGAGATGTGAGCTTCTTACCCGTATCTCTTCCCTTCTTGATCTTATAATCATTTTTTCTGGAATTTGGGGACGAATTCTTGTAAGGGGGGAAGACTGTAATATCCCGAGTTTTTTAATATTTTTATACTGCATCGGGATATGCAGTGTTAATAATTTTTGTACATAATTATGATATTTTTATGAGTTTGATATTTATTTAAAGCTTAATTTAATTGTTTTATGTTATTTTAAGTACTTTACGTAAAATTTTCCCGAGAATTTTATTTTCGGGGAAATTAACACGTAAATAATTTAATATTAATTATTTTAAACAATTTCACGAATTTGCATGAACTCATATATATTTTTAAAGTGCTAAAATAAAGTGTATATATGTGTATATATTTAAATTAAACAAGGGTTTAATTAATTACCCTAATTTTTATTATTTATTATTTAGTTTTAATATTATTTAATTATTTTTAAGTATATAAATTATTAAATATATTAAATTATATGTGTGTGGAGTATATTTAATGTGTGTAAGAGTTTATATTATTATAATATATAGTGTGATTATATATATATACATATATACCTAATTTTTAATAAAAAAACTAAAAGTTTGCCCAAATTACGAAAATGCCATCGTCTTCTTCTTCCTTTTCCCGATCGTCCCTCCCCGATTCAGGCATTTGTAACTCGGTTTTCTTCCCGTCGGTGTGCCTCCCGGTGTGCCACCTTCTTCCTCAGCTTTCCCCGCCACCAGCAGCTCCCTATTCCGTCGTGGTTTGGTAGGAAAAAGTTAGAGTTGCCAAAACACTTCTCACCGTCGTTCACAGCGTTTCCGGCCACCGTTTTTGACACCGCCAGTCCCTATCTTCTCCTTGAGCTCTGGTGAGTGTGATTCCAAGCTTTTTTTCATTTAAAATGGTCTAGATTTTCCTAGGTTTTGATTTTGCAATTTCAGCCTGTTAGGGTTCTTAATTTTTTTGAGCTTCAATTTGATTGATTCATGAAAAATTCCTTCACAAACTATGATCCTAGTAGCTTAATATTCATTTGGGAATTTTTGTAGAATTTTTGGAATTTATTTTGATTTTTGGGTATTTTTGATTATTTTATTAATATTTTCTAATTTTCGAAAATTAATTAATTAAATTATGAAATTGTGTTTTATGGTAAATATAGGTGTTGAAATGAATTATAGAAATTTATTTGCAATTTTTGTGAATTTTTATGTATTTATTTTGAATTTATTTAGTTTATGTAATTTGGAGAAAATAGGGTTAATTATGTGTTTAATTAAAATTTATTGGTTAATTGAGTATATTTATTGATATTATTGAAATATATGTTGACAAAATTAATTTTGAGTAATTATATTATTTTTGGTGAATTTTTGGATTAATTTTAGTATATTTATATATATAGGGGTATTTTGGTAATTTTACCCTAAATCGGCTAAAAATGTAATTAAATTGGTTTTAATAGTTATTTAGGGTATAAAAATGATTTCTACAAATTATTTAGTATTTTTAACTAATTAAAACTATTTCTCGTAAATTATTTTCAATTATATATATAATATACGATTTTTCTAATAAAATGAGTTTTTATCTGTTTTTACTGTGTTTTACGGTTGATTATGTAATTTGGATTTATAAAATATATTTTTAGTATATAAGGGTATTTTCAATATTTTTGTAATATTCTGTGAATTGTGGACCTCGGTCAGTGATTTGTAGTTTGGAGTCCGACCGAGGGATTGTGGTTGTGTTCTGTGTTTATTTTTGAAGTGTATTTCCTTGCAGGGCCGGCTCTACTCTTTGAGTAGAGAGATGTCCATTTTATAGGGGAGGTTCTGCCAGATTTTCGATAGAATTCTCGTAAAACGTGATGTCCGATCGAATTCTGATTTATTCCTATGTCTAGGATTCTAGATCGAGTCTTTAGAACTTCTGTTAGATTTGTTTTGATTCCTGTAATTTTTGTTTGTTTAGTTGTGCCGAGACCGAGGTCTAGTGGACCAGACTCATTGGACCCATCTTGTGAAGCACAATAATAGTGAGTTACTATTCTATATATATATGCTCTAGGGTGCATGATTTTAGAAATCTATGTTTTATTTTGATTAAAAATGCATAATGGTATTAATTAATACATGAGTTTAGTTTACTTTTGGTTTATTTTTGGTATATTTTAAACTATATACATGTTTTATTAATGAATTATGCTTAAAATGTTTTTGAACATATTTCTAGTTTATTTTGTAATTTAGTTGGATTTATTTGACGTATATATACTCGAAATATACCTGGTTTACTTTTTGTATATTTCTAGTATATATGGTTTATGTTGCTATTTTATTTAAATACATGCATCATTTATTTGTGAATGTATGTTTTATATTTAATAATGAAGGATATCAATAGAACGTGCTACCTAGTGGGCGACACTAGGACCGAGTACGTACCGGTACGCTCATAGTATTTAGGCTATGTTACTAACCATTTGTGGATATTGATTGGATTTGATTAATTGATGTGTGAGGTACGATTTGGGAGTGTGATTGCTGGAGCTCGGTTGACCAAGTGTCTTGGGGCCAATCACACTGACAGTCAGATTGCTGGAGCTTGGTTGACTTAGTGTCTCGGGGCCAGTCTACTGTCCAAATGGAATAAGTGAATATGTTTGGAATAAGTGAGCCTGTATGGCTAGAGTGTTGTCTAACATTGTTTTGAGGTTGCGATTTCTAGGGTTCTATTTGATCCTACATAAACAGTGATTTTCAGTTAAATATATATAAAATGATTTTATTGCATCTGTGTATATTTGCTTGTATATATGCTTATTATATATATACTATTAACTGTGTGCATTGTCATTTAGTATGCATGTATATATATTATAGTAATTCACTTAGTGAGGTCTGACTCCCCTCCGTTGACTATTTTTTAGGAGAGTCATCGTCATCATACCTCAATAGCAGATCCTTACGCCAGATTTCTTCTGCCCTGACTTTATTATGTAAACTGCTTACTTGAGTTTTATTTTTATTAATCTAGACACTGCTATAGTTGAAAAATTGTTAAAAAGATATTGTATTATATTTGTGTGAGTTATGTATTTTAAGAATTTGAACTAAAACTTGTATTAAAAGTTATTTATATATGAGATGAGGATATTGATTTAATTTCATTTGGTGAAAATATTATTTTGATATTTATGATTTTATTCTGCTACATAATATTTTATTTAATTATGTTGTTATTATTATTATTATTATTGCATGTTTTTATTTATTTTAAGGCTTGTTACGAGTTCTGGATTCGAAAAAATTTCCGTTTCTTAACACCGGTTATGACCTATGTTTTGGATCGTGACAAATAGAAATATAAAATTGTAATGTAAAAAGTAGCTATATCTGATACATTTAAGAATTTACTTATTAAAATAGAAGAAATTACATCACATGTCATATTTGACGACTTCTATTTCATTATTGGCCAGACCCATTTTTCCTTTTCACTTTTGTTCTTTGAGTTTTCACTTTTGTGCTTTTTTTGTATCCGTGTTTTCATTAGCTAATAACTGGGTTTTCTGCATTTTTCTTTCATTTTTTAATTTTTTTTATTTTTACCTATTTATTATGTTTAAAGTCATCTTTAATTAAAGTTGATTGTATGTATTTATTTAATTTATATATTTTAAATTGTTTTAATTTTATATTTTAAATAATAATTTTTTTTAAATTTGAAACTTAGTATTTTAGAATATAAAAATTAAGCTAATTAAACTAAAAATTACCCATATTCTTCAATAATTATTTTTTTCATAGTTATTTATAATTTAGAAATTATACTAATTAAAGTAAAAATTACCCATAGTATTCAATAATTATTTTTATAATAAAAATAATAAAAAAATTATAAAATATATCAAATAAATTATTATTTTTATTATTAATACAAATAAAAGTAGAAAAATTATATGTATGGTATTAATTTTATTATTAATGATGAAAAAATTGAAAAAAACAAACAATAATAAAAAAACATCAACAAAAATCAACAAACATTAGCAATTGTATTTTTTTTATTGGTTTTGTTGATTTTAGTTGATTTTGTTGTTTTAATTGTTGTTTTCATTGTTTTTGTTGTTTCTCTTTGTTCATGTTTGTTGATTTTTATTAAAAATAAAAAAAATAACAACAAAAAATAATAAAAATTATGAAATAAGTCAAAAAATTATTATTTTTATCATTAATACTAATAAAATTAAAAATTTTATTTATGACCTTAATTTTATTATTAATAATGAAAAATAATTTAAAAACAATAAAAAAAAATCAATTACTGTAAAATTTTGTTGATTTTTATTGTTTTATTGTTTTAGTTGTTTTTTGTTATTTCGGTTTGTTGATTTTTTTTTTATTTTTTTGGTTTTTCTTTTGTTAATGTTACAAATGCATCATAAGGATTATAAACTTATAACATATTGATGAACAATAAGTATCAAATAATTATTTTTTTTAAAAATTTATTAGACATTTTAATGAACAAATTGAAATTATCACGATCCAAACTAGAAGTCATGATCGGCGCTAGGGAACGGGAATTCTTTCGAATCCGGAACCCGTAGCAAGCCTAAGAAAATAAAATCATACAATAAATAAATAAAAAGTACGATATAATTAAAATTTTTTGAATCAATATATAAAATAAATTCTCCAAATCATTTCATAAATGTATACATATTCATATAGTGTTCAAATACAAATTCTCAAAGTATTTAATATCCAAACAAAATAATGCTCCTCAAATACAATAACACAACTACTGCAGTTTCTAGAATATAAATCAGAGTTCAAAATATACATTTGTATAAAATAACTGGGACTGAAGAACACCGGTGAGGAACTCTATAACTAAGGTCTGACGATATGTGATCTCCTGAAAAAAAATAATTGAGGGGGGTCAGACCTCACTGAGTGAATTATTATACTATATATACATGCAAACTAAACTATAACAATCAGGCATTCTTATATATATATGTATATACACACATTTCACACGAATATCAAACTCTGCCTTTATAAATATACTAAATGTAGAAAATGTTTATTTAATTTCATGAAGGATCCATAAAACCCTAATAATAGCAACCTCAAAAAATCCCATCATCACTCTAGCCATACAGGCTCACTTGATTCCAAATAGAACACTTATTCCAAACTGGACAGCAGACTGGCCCTGAGACACTAAGTCGACCGAGCTCCAACAGTCTGACTATCAGTGTGATTGGCCCCGAGACACTTGGTCAACCGAGCTCCAGCAATCACACTATCTATCACCTCACATCTTAATCAACCCAATAGATCATTCAATCCACTTATGGACAGTAGACTGGCCCCGAGACACTAAGTCAACCGAGCTCCAACAGTCTGACTGTCAGTGTGATTGGTCCCGCATTCACACTATCTATTATACCATTAATCTTAGTCAAATCAATCTAATCAATTGTAATCACCCAAAATTAACTCTCACTCAACCCTATTCTTTCGCACCGGTACGTACACGGCCCTAGTGTTGCCCACTAGGAAGCACGTTCTATCGATATCCTTCACTTAGAATAAATCCTTCATTCAGAAAATAATTAATGTAGAACAATAATCATAATAGTAAAACCAATATATATATATATATATATATACCTAAAATATACCCAGTATATTTCGGGTATATATATATAAATGTCAAATAAAATATTAAATAAACTAAAGATAAATCATTAATATTGTTCAAAACAATTTAAATGTATAACAATAATATAACATGTATTTTCTTAAAAAAAATATACCTAAATATACAAAAGATATGCTCTAAGTACACAAATCATTTAATAAAACATTTATATATAAATATTCATTTAAATATGTGTTTAGGTTTAACATATATTCACAAATATACTAAAAATAAATCTAATTATCTAGCATGCATATATAAAAAATAAACCCTAAATATACCACTAATGTGTTAGATTTAATTTAGTAATAAAACATGTATTTATTTGGAAATAAATCAAAATATACCAAAAATAAACTTAAAAATAATTTAAGTGTAGGTTTATAATATAGCATGCAATTATTTAAGAATACACCTAAATTGTACTAATCATTTAATAAAATAATTATGGTTCAATGCACATTTAAATCATGTATAAATATTAAATTATAACAAATATAAACCTAAATATCTACATACATATATAAAAAATATACTAAAAATAAACCGAAAAAATACCAAATCATATTATAATTAAATTACTGTTTAAACATATAATGAAAATAAAAATCCTAAGTCATGCATCCTATATGCAATGCATATATATACAGTATAATAAATCATATGTTAGCGTTCCACGAGACAAACTCGGCAGGCCTGATCCGTTAAGCCTCGGTCTCGGCGCAGCTAGATAAACAAATGATAACATGAAATCAGAATAAATTTAACATAAATTCTAAGGACTTGATCTAGAATTTTAGACACAAAATTAGAATGGGGATTTGATCGGACATCACGTTTTACGAGAATTCTATCAAAAATCCGGCAGAACTTCCCCTGTAAAACGGACATCTCTCTACTCAAAGAGTAGAGCCAGTCTTACAAAGAAAACACACTTCGAAATAACACCAAATTCACAACCACAATCCCTCGGTCGGACTCCAAATTACAATTCACCGACCGAGGTTCACAATTCACAAAATAATTACAAAATACCAAAAATACCCTTATATAATAAAAATGCATTTTATAAATCCAAATTATGTAATTAACCCTAAAACATGTTAAAAACCGATAAAAACTCATTTATTTAGAAAAATTGTATATTATATATATAATTTGAAAATAATTTATGAAAAATAGTTTTAATTAGTTAAAAATACTAAATAATTTGTAGAAATCATTTTTATATCCTAAATAACTATTAAAACCAATTTAATTACATTTTTAGCCAATTTAGTGTAAAATTACCAAAATACCCATATATATATAAATTTACTAAAATAAATCCAAAAATTCACCAAAAAATAATATAATTACTCAAAATTAATCTTTTCAACATATATTTCCATAATATCAATAAATATGCTCAATTAACCAATTTATTTCAATTAAACACATAATTAACCCTATTTTTCAAAATTACATAAACTTAATAAATTCCAAATAAATATATAAAAACTCAAAAAAATTACAAATAAATTTATATAATTCATTTCAACTCCTATAATCACCATAAAACACAATTTCATAATTTAATTAATTAATTTTTGAAAATTAGAAAATATTAATAAAATAATAAAAAATTCACAAAAATTAAAATAAATTCAAAAAATTCTAAAAAAATTATAGCATGTATATTAAGCTTCCAGGAACAAATTTTGTGAAGAAAGTTTTAATGAATCAATCAAATTGAAGCTAAAAAAAATTCAAAACCCTAAATGGCTGAAATGAAGAAATTCAAACCTAAACAATTCTAGACCAAATCAAGTGAAAAAAAGCTTAGAATCACACTCACCAGAGCTCAAGGAGAAGATAGAGACCAACGGCATCGAATTTGATGGCCGGAAAGTGCTTGATCGGAGTTATGAGCAACTTTTGGCCTCTTGATGAAAATCCGATCAAACAACGCCGGAAATGGGAGCTTGGGACATCAAGAATGGCTGGAAGGGAATGTGGCACACTGGAAAGCAAAGTGACAGTGAAGGAACGGACTTGCAGTGGCCGGAGTTGAGGAAGAAATGGTCGGGAGGAAGGAAGAAGGCAGAATGACAATTTCGTAATTTTTGTAAACTTTATAATTTTGATTAAAAATTGTGTATATTTGTATATATATATATGTCCACACTATATTATAGTAATATATATATTCCCACACACAAATAATATTCACCACACAAATATTTTAATATATTTAATAATTTATACATTTAAAAGTAATTAATTAATACAAAAATTAAATAATAAAATTAAGGAAATTAATTAAGCTCTAATTATTTTAAATAAATACACATATATAAATTTTATTTAGCACTTAAAAATTATGTATGAGTTCATGAAAATTCGTAAAACTAGTCAAAATAATTAATATTAAATTATTTACGTGTCAATTTTCCTGAAAATACAATTCCCGGGAAAATTTTACGTAAAGTACTTAAAATAATATAAAATAATTAAAATTAGCTTTAAACAAATAATAACTCTTAAAAATGTCATAAATATATACAAAAATTATTAATACTGCATATCCCGATGTAGTATAAAAATATTTAAAAATTCGGGATATTACAAAAATAAAAAAATAAAATCTTTATTCTTTAAGAATATAAAATGAGAAAATTTTGTTTACTTATTGTTGTTATAACATTTGAAGTTATTTATTATTTGGTTTAACAACAATTGAAAATGTTAAGTTCATAATTGTTCATTTGAAAAAAAAAAAATCTTTAGTAAAAAAAATATTGAGCATAAAAAAGAAGAAGAAAATATTGACAATAAAATAAAAATAGTACTTTAAAAAAAAGTTGAGTAAAAAAAAAGTTGAGTAAAAAAGATGAAAATAGTAGAAAAATGTTGAGAAAAAAAAAAAGAAAGATAGTACTATAAATTGAAAAACAATGTTTAGCAAAAGAAATTGAGAAAAAAAAAAAAAGAAGATAGTAGAAAAAATTTTACAAAAAATTGTTGAGTAAAAAAAATTGAGAAAAAATAGATGAAGATAGTATAAAGTAAAAAAAATGTTGAAAAAAAAAACAAATAAAATGTTGAGGAAAAAGAAATATAAAGTAAAAAAAAGTTGAAAAAATCAATAAAAAAGAAAAAAAAAATTGGAAAAAAATAAGCTTAAGAATAAAGGTAGGAAGGGAAGTAATCTATATTTAAAAGAAAAAAGTTATAAAAGTTAGTTTTGAAAATGTTTTTCATCAACGAAATTTTTGAAAGTTTTTTTTTTTTTTTAATATTTAGTATATTAATGTAAACAACCCATCAAAATATGATGTCCAAATTTGATATTGAAACTATTTTACCTGGGTTAGTAATATTGGACATGACCCAATGACAAAACCAAATTTAATATTGTACATGACATCAATCCAATATAAAATGTAAAATAATTAAGTACCGGATTGACACAATAATAATACAATTTATTTTTTTTTTATTATTTTATGGGCTAACCTGCGAAGAAAATTAAGCTGTTATTGAATTCGTTGATGGTAACAGTTCAAGTTTAACTTTCAAACGTTGTTACGATCATCCTATGCATGTAATGCATTAGTTTATGATGCATACAAGGAACTTTTCCTGGCACCTTCCACTCCGTTGGTCTTTTTTTTTCTCTCTCTCTTAAATACCAATTCTTATCCGCAGTAAGTATTTTTCTAAGGAAAAACAATTGAAGTTTCTCAGCACCTTCCTCTCCATTATCGTTTTCTTGGTCAATTAATTTCCAACATTTCTATACATGTGTGTGGACTTTATTAATTTTGACAATTTGGTGTTATAATTTTTTTTTATGACAAAAGAGTACGTAAACCTACACATAAATTATATAAAAGTAGGTAAAATTGAATAGAATTATCATTATTATACAAACAAATTGAGGGAGATTTACGTTGAGAAAATCCAAAATTGAATAAAACTCTATATTTAATTTTCATGTTAAATCAATAGAAACTTGTAGACACTTGGTCTGATCAGTCCATGAATCGGAGATGGACCACGAGTGTTCAGTTTGATCAGTCTATAATCGAGCTCGATGATGAGAAAATTCAAAGTTTGAATGCAAGGGAGAAGTCTGGAAGCCCAAATCCCTTCTAAATCAAGCCTAAGTCACCCCTAGCCCACCAAGCCCAATGCAAGGCAAGCTAGAGAGGTGACACCTATGTGAAGAGGCGATCACCTCATTGGCAGAAGCCAATGAGGCGATCACCTCATCGTAGAGGCGCCGCCTCATTGTAAAGTGGCAGTTACTTGCCTCTGTATTAAATGCAAAATTGATAATGGTGGTTGATAGTGGGCCCACCTCGACTGAAACTCAGTGTCTTAAAGGAAGAAAAAGAAAATTTTTGGGGAAGAGGAGAGCTAGGAAAAGCAATGATGAAAAAAGGGGTATTAGGGGGCATGACTTAAGGGAGAGAATAAAAAGAAAAGAAGGAGAGAGAAAAAAAAAGCTTGGCAATTCTAAAAAAAAGCTCTAAAACGAGGAGGGGGAAAAAGAGAGATGACGTTTAAGGGAAGGAGAGGAGGAAATCAAGCTAAGGAGGCTATTTTCTAGAGGAAGAAGGGAAAAAAGCTTGCATTCAAAGGAAGTCTAGCTCACATTCATCTTTGAGAGCCAATTATTTTGGATCAAAAGCTCATTTTATAGTAATTTTCCTTACCTTTTCCTTGTGATTATGTTATAAGCTTGCATGCTCTTTTGTTGAGGTAGTTAGTCCTTAAAGTCATTGTTTATTCATAAAAATTGTAAGGATACCCTACGGTGTTTTACTTACTTATTTTCTTGTGTCCATTATCAATGGTTTGCCATGATTTTAGTGTGATTGGTTGAGTTTTAGGCATAAGAGTGTATTTAGTGTCTTTATTTCATTAAGCTTTTGCTTGAAATATAAGTTTTTGTCATTTAGAGAGTCATCAAGGTTTATTGATTAGGAGATCGACTCTTTAAAGAGGTGTTACCCCACTATCATGAGGCCTCAAGAATCGTCACTATAACAAGCCTTCACGTGGTTTCACTTCATTCTTGTACATTATAGCGATCCAACCTACTGATCAGGCAATTACCTCTTTAAAGAGGCGTAATCTCATTGTCATGAGACAATCACCTCTTTATAGTAGTGATCGCCACTTCGACAGGTCGTCACATGTTTTATAGAGCATTCTATGACTTATATTTGTGTTCTTTATGAGTATCATGCGCTGATTATCAATTATGGGACAATGTTGTGATTTATGGAAGAGAATTACCTTCTGTTTATTACAGGGACTGTTTGGTGTCCTTTAGCCATCAAATAATCATTCGATTAATCAGTTTTTTGGGACTTTTGCTTGTATAATTAGTTTATTGTTGGTTTATTTTTTGTATATGTATGGTTTATTTTTTGTATATTATACTCTTATCACTCCAAAAGCATTGTAATCCTTAATCCCTTCCCCTTTTGATTTTGAGTGAATGGTTGTAAATATTGATTATTTATTTTGTTTGTGATAAATGTTAGGACAAAGTGCATGAAAAAGATTAATGTGCAAATTTGGATTCAATCATGAAACTTGGCAATTACAATTCACATCATAATAAAGAAATAATTAAATAATTAAAGGTAATAAAACACAAATGGAGGCCAACCGCAAGGTTGGGTGAGCATTTAAACGCTCATACCTAGTTTTTGAACCCGATCTCTGATGACGGCTTCTGAGAACCTCCATGGAATCCAATTGCCGTATAAGTGTTTCCCAACTTTCATTCGAGTGGCGACTCCATCTTTGACTAGGCTAAAGACCTATCTCGTATTTTCAAGTGGGCCTCGAGCCCACATAGTGCTGTGGTTGCCAAACACTTGGGCGTGCACTAAACCCTGCCACCTACAGTGGCGACTTCGTTGAGGATAAAGAGGTTGATTCCAGTGTTTTGTGTTTTATCATTTTTAATTATTTTCTTATTTCTTTTGCATTCACTACACTTTTTTGCACACAATGAGCACTTCAGTCCCAAACTAACCTGATAATAATCATTATTTTGCTACCTACATTTCACTTAAACCTAGTGGTGGGATATTTAATTATTGTTACTCACAACATGTATCGATCTACATTGTTTGACCCTTTAATGGGGAGACGTATATGGATGTATATCATTATAGGAGTTAAAGCCTAATACCTAAGACTCAAGCCCATGTAATGGCCTAACAATTTTCCCTAGGAATTCTCCCAAATGTGTGTGTATTTTGCCATACAATGGATCCTTAAAATAAATCCTAAGCTCATTAATAAATGACCCAAAGTGAAATGGGCCCTTATACCAAATCGAAGCCCATTATAAGTAAACTATGTCAAGATGGGCCTTTCATGCTTATTTATAACCCATTCCAAATGGGCCTTGATAATGTAAGCTTATGATGCTAAGGACCTTGGCCCATTAAAAATGGACTTGGGCTTTATTTAAAAGGATCTGTCACTTGTTTGAATCATCATTTTAAGAGTTATCTTGCATACGTCGATTTTTATTATCCCTTATTGATAATTAAAACTCAAACAAAAAATCCTAGGACAAGATACTCACTATTGAATATATGTGTGGGAGAAATAAAGGCAGAGGTTATCATGTTTGAGCTTTGCATTTTGATTTTATGTTATATGCTTATTTAAATTTTCTTTCTTTGTTTCCTCGAATAATAAAATAGACCTACATATCATGCATACATGCCACGCATCGTTCTAACATGTGGTTTTGCAGCACTATAGATCCTTCAAGCTCATATAAGTGGGTCCGAGCTAGTTCTAGCCGTTTAGTTAGAAAATCAGAAATAGAAATGGCATGAGGGTTTGATACTGAGGCTTTTAAGGCATAGTTAAAAGAGGAAGTGTTCAATGAAACCCAGTCTATGATGAGGGAGATGATGGGGGAAATAACCAAGCTTATTAAAGAAAATCAGTTGACATAGCCATCCAATGTGCAACAAGCCAATTTGATCAATCTTGATGAGGAAACCCTAGTCAGAGAAAGGGAAGAAAATGATGTGATGATACTGGCCAACCCATCAAACTAGAGAAATGTAAGTCCAGTTGAGGACGTGGAACAAACTAAGTATGCTAAGAGTATAACCAAGACTATGAGACAAATGCATATGATGATGAAAGAGAAGGGCATGGTTGCTCTTTTGGATTATGCTAACTTGAATTTGAAGAGGGAAGATGAGCTGCTGCCTTGAAAGTTCAAATTCCCCAACATAAGGATGTATTCTGGCACTGAAGATCCCTATTTACTCTTGAAGCAATATATGACTTATATGAAGGCCACTGAGCTGGTTGAGGCTCAGATCATCCAACAGTTCCCTATGTCATTAGAGGGTGCACCAATCCACTGGTACCATACTTTGGAACCACACGTACAATCTGATTGGAAGGAACTATACACTGCTTTTATGAAACAATATGACCTTAATGTTCAATTGGAAGTGTCTCTGAGGGATTTGCAAAGCACTAAGTAGAGGTTTAATAGGTCCTTCGCTGATTATCTAACTCGTTGGAGAGGGAAGTTATCCCTAATGAGGTATAGGCCTACTGAGTCGGATCAACTAGTTTTGACAATAGAAGAATGTGTCCCAACATTGTCTAGAAAGCTGAGGGACTTGGGGATCCAAAATTTTGAAGAGTTATACAGATTCGAGGTCCAAAAAGAGTCAGATTTGGCCCCAATGAAAAGATTCTTCAGAGGGAGACTTGAGGGCAAAGAAGGAGCCGGGTCAAGCAGTAATGTCTAGATCAATTCTATCTAACCACCAAACAACAGTCTATAGATAAATGCTATTAGGCAACCCTAGAGATTCTCAAATTTGGGGCGGTCTTTGTCTAAAGTCCTTGAAAAGCTTATTAAGAAAAACCTGTTATGACCCTTACCCTTACAATAACCTTTACTCGGTGCCAACCTAAAGCTTTTTTATAAATTCCATTAGACTATTAGACATGATATTGATAGCTGAGCCCGATTAAAACACGAAATCCAAGACTTGATCGATGCAGGCAAAATCATTGATCCAAAAACCAAAAAACCAAATAGTCAAAATAACCCTTTGCCCAATTACCAAAACATGCTACCACCAAATGCACCCATCCTAATGATCAATACAAGGCTAATGGAAGAGCAAGTCTTAAACTTTTTTGTAGATGTTATCCATAGCCCACCAGAACTTGATTTTAAAGACCTAAAACCCAAGCAAACAACCCATAGAATTTCATGTGCATGTTTCAGACATTTGGAGCTCTGATAGTGAGGATGAGGGTGATATGAACCTTACCTATAACAAAGATAGAACGCGCATCCAACTTTGAAATCGTTGCCCAATATCGTCAAGATGAGGTTGTAAAGATGGAGCTAAACCCCTTGCTTATTAAAGTGAAGCAAGATACTTAGCTATTATAAGATGAAAAATCACACAATTCTAAGTTTAATCTAACATAGAAATTGTAATGAAAGGTAGAAGTGAAAAAATTCAAGTAAACTTGCAAAGTTTCAAAAGAACAAAGTTCAAGGAAAAACCTCACTTTTAATATTTCAATGCTTGTCTCCAAAATTTGTTTTACATGTTTATAGCCTTTATATAGGCATGTAAAAAACCTATTCCTTAAAGGAAAAGGTTTTATTCCTTATTCCCAAAGATACCTATATAGAAAAATCCTTAATTAAGGAGGTTTCCTTCAAAATAGGATAACTAATGACAACTAATGACAACTTATATTTGAAAATTCAAAATTGAAAACTCATTACAATTCATAACAACTAAGCAAAATAAAAACTCATGACAACTAAGCATAATGAAAACTCATGACAACTAAGCATTGAAGCATGACATGTCACATGTTGACCATTGACCCTTGACTTTCACTTATTGACTATTTGAATTTGACTTGTTAACTCTTCTCACATCTTCTAGAATCTTCCTTATTGACTCCAAAATAGAAATAACTCCAAATTTATCCATGTTAAGCTAATTAATTTCAAAATAGGAAATTAAGCTAATTAGCTTGAATTCTTCATATTCAGGCACTTTTGATCCCTTTTAGGGTTCATATTAAAGGGGAAGATTGATATGTTGGATGATGAGAGAAGAAAGTTGGCCAATTTGTGAGAAAGGTCAAAAAGAAAAAGGAAGAAGCTGAAATTTCCAAGTCTAAACCAAAAAAGACAGAAAGTTCAGAGAAAGGGGGAAGAGGTAAATAAGAGTGAGGAAAATATTACCAGTGTTTGGAAACTACTTATGCACTCAAGGGATCATAGGGAAGCACTAAGTTTGGCTTTATATTAGAAAAAGATCTCCACAAGTTTCACTCTTGAGCAAATGGTTAGTTCATTAACAGAAACTTCTTGAGGCACCATAATGTTCTCTGATGATGATTTGCCCTTAAAAGAGAGGTGTTGACCATTTGCATAATCAAACTCCTAATTTTGGACTTTGAAAAAAAATTTTTATACTAATAATTTCAATTAAGTGTGTAGGAAATTATATACCAAACATATACCAAGCATATACACTTTTGGATGAACAGTGACTTTTCGGGCTGATTGAACCTCTGAGATTGAATAAGACTTTTGATATATTTAGAGATTTTAAATGAGAAAATGAGCTTATTAACTTTTTAATTAGACATCTTAATCTTTCGAAATTGAGCTTGCTTGTAAAAATTCAAGTTCATTTGGGTATGAAAATCTTCAGTCAAAGTCAGCATATGCAGCTTGCATTTCAGTTTGCATAGCTCTTGGTATTTTAGTAATATGTTGAGATATAGATGTCCAATTGAGATTATTTAAAGTTTTATGGAAATATAAGACAATTATCTACAAATTTTATACAGAAATTTTTGGATGAATCGATCATCTTCAGTTCCGTTAATGGGCATCTTTCAAGATGGTCACGAGCTATCCTTCAATGGAGCATGTTAAGCACGTTTTTGCCAAAAAATGCCAGTACCCCTCACGAGCACTCCTCAAGAGCTGAGTGCTCATGACCCTACTCATGAGTAGACCTCTGATAGCATCCAATAGGGAAATTTGAATGCAATGAATAAGTTTTTGCTCCTTACGAGCACTATTCACTCATGAGCCACCTGTGAGCATCCTTTGAGCTGCCAAAAGTCCAAGAATTGATTCAAAATCAATTATAAATGTTAAAGAAATGATTGATACATCCAAAAACTACATTTTTAAGTGTTTTCTATATAAACACAACTTAGAATTCAATTGAAAGGTTAAGAAAACTTGTTTATCATTCATCATTTTCTTAAACATTCAATTGAGCTCTTAAACATTCCTTTAAATAATTCTTTGTGTATAAATTTTGTGAGGGTTGGTGAGTGATTAGAATAGACATTCTTATTCTTCTATTTTCTAGGTTTAGAAAATGGGAAGTGAGATTCTATTATAAAGGAATTGGTTTAAGTGTTTAGCCATTAAAACACTTGGGAAATTGGTTTTAGTATGAGCCTTGAAAACACTTACAATTTGGTTTTTGAGTGAGCCTTAAAAACTCAAGTTGTAAGGTTGTAAGAGTGAGCCATAAAACTCTTATGTATTCTCAATCTTATGAATAAGATTGTGGGTGATTAAAAAATTCTAACTTGGGGATAAGTTAGGTGGAGACGTAGGATTATTATTGAATCTGAACTCCTTAAATATTTGTGTTCTTCATTCTTCCTTCTCAACTCTTACTCAATTCTTGCAAATAATTCCTTTAATTTCCTATTTTTGTTCGATAGTCCTATTCACCCCCCTCTAGAACTCTTTTAATTAGTATCAGAGCTTGAATTCTAGGTACTTCATTGCTAGAATACAAGATCATGGGGAGTGAATCTCAAAACATCTCTTCTCTTAGACCATTATTTGATGCTAGTGACTATCCATATTGGAAATTCAAAATGGAATTATATCTTAATTGTGATTCCATCAAACTTTGGGACATTGTCCTAAGAGGTTGGGAACCACCTACAACTACCATTGATGGTGTGGTAACTACTTTTGCAAGAAGCCAATGGAGTGTTGATCAAAAGGAAGAAAATCACAAAAATAAAAAGGCTATGATTACTTTAGTCTCCTCCATGACAAGAGAAGAAGGAGGCAAGCTTCAACATTGCATTTTGGCTAAAGAAATATGGGACACCTTAGAGAATCACTATGAAGGCAACATTCAAGAAAGAAGCAAGAAGATTTAACTTCATATGTATGAATATGAACTCTTCAAAATGAGGCCTCAAGAATCAATCAAGGAGATGAAAAACCGTCTCAATGCTCTCCTCACAACCCTCAAGAAACTTGGAAAACATTTCTCCAAGGAAGAAGTAAACAACAAGATTTTAAGAATCCTACCTAAGAAGGATTAGGAATCTCGTGTTACCTTAATTGAGGAAGCTCAAGACCTCTCTATTCTATCAACCGATGTGCTCATTGGTAAGCTCTTGACACATGAGCTCACCTTCAAGTAAAGAGGTGAAGAATAAGAAGAGAAAGAAGAAAAGAAAAAGAGCATTGCTCTAAAAGCTCTTCAAGAAGATAGTGAAGAGGAAAGCATCAAAGATTCTAGTGATGAAGATGGTGACATTGCCATGCTCATTAGGACCTTAAAGAAGTTCTTAAGAAAGAAAAATTTCTCAAGAACAAGGGACTTCAATAAGAAGTTTGAAGGAGATGGGAAGAAGAAAATAAAAGAGGTTACTTGCTATGAATGCAAGAAAATGGGAAACATTAGAAGTGAATGTCCCAAACTCTAATTTAAGAGCAAAGGAGCAAAAGATAAGAAGAAGGCATTCAAAGCTACTTGGGATGATTCCTCCAAATCCAAAAAGGAAGAGGAACAACAAGAAGTTGCCAATCTTTGCTTTATGGCCATTGAAAATGAAAATGAGGTACCATCCACTTCTTATTCTTCCTTTGATGATTGTGATGAATATTGCGATGATAATGATGATGATGATGGTGAGAGCTCTATTGTGAGTAAATTACTTGTTAAATGCAAAAGTTTGTTATCTAAGAAGAAACAATATAAACATGAGTTAGCTAGCTTAAATAAGGATTTTGAATGTTTAAAAATTGATTTTGCTAAACTTGTTACATCAAATGAAAAACTTGTAAGTGATGCTAAATCTTCTAATTCTTTGGAAGACCAACTTAAGAAAGCAAATGATGAAAATCATAAGCTTTCTAAGGAAGTATTAGAATTAAAAAATTCCATTGCTAAATTTAAGAGAGGAAAAGAAACTTTAGATAGTCTTCTTGACTCTCAATAGTTTCATGGAGATACCCATGGAATTGGATATAAAAATGGAATGTCTTCATCATCCTCATCACATATTACTTTTCTTAAAGCTTCACATGATTCTACTCCTTCAACCTCAAATGAGATTCAAGCTTTCAAAGCTAAAAAATCTCATGTGTTAAATAGCAAGGCAAAGTCTTATAAGATTAACCCTTTATTAACACAAAGAGGTAAGGCTCAAACTAGAGCACCTCAACCTAAACATGCTTATATGTACACTAGACATAATTATAATAGGCATGCTGCACAACACAATGCATATAAACATATTGCACAAACTTATCAAAATGTTCATCACCATTGCCAATGTATGTCTCACTCAATGTCACAAAGCAATAAGAGATGCATATAACACCAAAGGCATGTTGCACACACTAGGAAAGCATTTCATTCTAGGAGAAATAAATTTGAAAATGTTGTATGCTCATATTGCATGATCAAAGGACACACCAATAATGTGTGCTTCTATAGAAAACTACACATGAATTTGCTTCCTTTGGATTATCTTGAAACTAACCAACCTAGACCAAGAAAGGTTTGGGTTCAAAAGAACATTTAAAATATTTTATGTAGGTGTGCTTGAAATCCACAAGAACTAAAAGCAAGTGGTATCTCGATAGTGGATGTTCAAGGCACATGACGGGAGACAAGGAGCAATTCAACAAACTTAATGCTAAGGATGGAGGACACGTTACTTTTGGTGATAATGCAAAAGAAAAAATTATTGGCATTGGAGAAATAGGTAATCCTCAATCCTTATCTATAAATCATGTGTTGTTTGTTGATGGTCTTAAACATAATTTGCTAAGTATAAGTCAATTATGTGATATAGGAAATAAGGTGACTTTCTATCCTAGAAATTGCTTTATTAGTAGTCTTAATGAAGACAAAGTAATTTTTAGTGGTGAAAGAGTAGATAACATTTATGTTATTAATTTGAATAAAATTGATAACAAAGACATGAAATGCTTAATATCAATTTCCCATGACACATGGACATGGCATAGAGGTTAGGACATGCAAATTTTGAGCTTTTGAATAATTTTTGTAAACATGAACTTGTGATTGGTTTACCTAAGCTTGAATTCAGTAAGGATAAACCTTGTGATGCTTGTCAAAAGGGAAAACAATCTAAGTCTTCATTTAAGCTAAAAAATGCAGTGTCCACTTCTAGACCACTTGAACTTATACATATGGATTTGTTTGGACCAACTAGAGTTACTAGTCTTGGTGGAATGCACTATGCTTATGTATTAGTTGATGACTACTCTAGATACACTTGGGTGTGTGATACGGAAACTCCAAGAATAAGCTTGAGAACCCCTTTATGTATTCGAACCCCCAAAGCATTAACTTGAAAACCCCAATAGTCAATTCAGCAACAACCCCTAAGAATGGTTAGAAATCAGATTACTTAGATGATCAAAGAATTAGAATAAAGAAAACTCGTTTCTAAATTCCAATTTCGAAACACTCCACAAGAAGATGATCAATCTACTTGAATGTTCCTTAAAGCATGTATTCTACACAAGAACACAAAGATAAAAGCAAAACAGCCTTTAGGTTTTAAAACTTCAATTCTGAATAATAAAATTTGTCCAAGGCATATATATATAGCCTTTACAAGGTTTTCCTTAGTGAGTAAGGAAAAATAATAACCCTAATCACAAAAAAAGGAAATTAATCTAATCAGACCTTAAATAGGAATTTTGACATACTTCCTATTTTAAGAATAATTAAACTAACTAAAACTAATGGGCTTTTAAAATAACAAATTCGTCCAGCCCTTATTTAACATATTTAAACCTAAATAACAATGCTTAAATAACTCTCCCATGCATATTCGGCCAGCCCATAACAAATGAGGCCCATTATATACTTAATTAAACCCATTAATAACTTGGACTTGAATTAAGTTGTATTGAACTTGAGCTGCACTTGGCACAAAGCTTTGGTGTCCTGGTAAACTTTCACTAGCTAAGTTCACAAAGCCTTGTAGATGATGGATTAAGGCTTCTTGAAGCTTTTTAGATTGAGACCTTGTTATAGGTCTTTGAGGCATGCTGATTGGACTCAAAACCTCTTGAACTTGATCCTTGCCTTCTTGACCATGCTCATCTTCATCATGTTGAATTCTTTGAACTTGGGGTGTTGGCTGCTCCATAACATTTCCCCTCTCCTCAAAAGGATTCGTCCTCGAATCTAAAGCATCACCTATATTAAAAGGACTCAAATCAGCCATATTGAATGAAGCACTAACATTATACTCACCAGGTAAGTCCACTTTGTATGCATTGTCATTAATCCTTTCAAGTATTTGAAAAGGACCATCTCCTCTTGGGTTTAGCTTAGACTTCCTTTGAAGTGGAAACCTTTCTTTATGAAAATACACCCAAACCCAATCTCCAGGCTGAAAAATCATTGGCTTCCTTCCCTTGTTCACACGTGAAGCTACTTTAGCATTTTGCTTCTCAATCCTCTCCTTAACTTGCTTATGTAACTTCTTCACCAAATCAGCCTTAGAATTAGCATCAACACTCACAAAATTGTTAGGTGGCAGTGGCAATAAATCAATAGGAGTAAGTGGATTAAATCCATAAACAATCTCAAATGGAGAGCAATTAGTTGTGCTATGAACAGCCCTATTGTAAGCAAACTCCACAAATGGTAAACAATCCTCCCACATCCTAATGTTCTTTTCTATGATTGCCCTAAGCAAAGTAATCAAAGTCCTATTAACTACTTCAGTTTGCCCATCGGTTTGAGGGTGACAAGTAGTTGAAAACAATAACTTAGTTCCTAACTTTCCCCATAACACACGCCAAAAATGACTCAAAAACTTAACATCCCTATCACTAACAATGCTCCTAGGTATGCCATGTAAACGCACAACTTCTTTGAAAAACAAATCAGCAATCAACTTAGCATCATCAGTTTTATGACATGGTATAAAATGAGCCATTTTACTAAATCTATCAACCACAACAAAGATACTATCATGACCTTTCCTAGTTCTAGGCAATCCAAGCACAAAATCCATAGACAAATCAGTCCAAGGTTCACTAGGAATGGGTAATGGTGTGTATAACCCATACGGTTTCAACCTAGACTTAGCCTCTCTACATGTAATGCAATGCTCACAAACTTTATACACATCATGTTTCATACCGGGCCAAAAGAAATGTTCTAATAGCATATCATAGGTCTTATTTACCCCAAAATGCCCCATTAAGCCTCCTCCATGTGCCTCCTTAATTAATAATTCCCTTATAGAACACTTAGGAATGCACAATCTATTTCTCTTAAACAAGAAACCATCAAACAAGTAAAAATCATCCGAAACAACCCCATTGGCACAAGATGCATATATATCACCAAAATCATCATCATGTGGATACAACTCCTTTATAAACTCAAAACCTAATAATTTAGCAGTAAGAGAGTTAAGTAAGGTGTACCTTCTAGATAATGCATCAGCAACCACATTCTCTTTACCTTGCTTGTACTTAATCACATATAGAAATGTTTCTATGAACTCCACCCATTTGGCATGCCTACGGTTCAGCTTATCTTGACCCTTCAAATGCTTTAAACTTTCATGGTCATTGTGTATCACAAACTCCCTAGGCCACAAATAATGTTGCCATGTTTGCAAAGCTCGAACCAATGCATATAATTCCTTGTCATAAGTTGGATATTTCAAGGTTGCCCCACTTAACTTTTCACTAAAATACATTAGTGGTCTTTGATCCTGCATCAAAACAGCTCCAATCCCTATGCCACTAGCATCACATTCAATCTCAAAAGTTTTATCAAAGTTAGGTAAAGCAAGTAAAGGTGCATTACATAATTTTGCCTTAAGTTCATTAAATGCATGTTCTTGTGCATCACCCCAAACAAATCCAACATTTTTCTTAACTAATTCATTCAAAGGTGCGGCTATAGTGCTGAAATCTTTAATGAATCTCCTATAGAAACTAGCAAGCCCATGAAAACTTCTCACCTCACTAGCATTTTTAGGTTTTGGCCACTCTTTAATAGCCCTAACCTTCTCCTCATCAACCTCTATGCCTTGACTAGATACAACAAAACCAAGAAAATTAACCTTATTCATGCAAAAACTACACTTTTTAAGGTTTGCATACAACTTTTCTTGTCTAAGTGTTTCTAGTACAATTCGCACATGCATAACATGATCATCTAAACACTTAGAGTAAATCAGAATATCATCAAAGTAAACAACAACAAATTTACCTAAGTAATTTCGCAACACATGGTTCATCAATCGCATGAATGTGCTAGGTGCATTAGTAAGACCAAAGGGCATAACAAGCCACTCATACAACCCATACTTAGTCTTAAAAGCTATTTTCCATTCATCACCAACATTCATTCGAATTTGATAATAACCAGATTTCAAGTCTATTTTAGTGAACAAACAAGAACCATATAACTCATCAAGCATATCATCTAATCTAGGAATAGGATGACGATACTTTACAGTGATTTTCTTGATGGCTCTGCAATCCACACACATCCTCCATGTTCCATCCTTCTTTGGCACAAGAATGACAGGAACCGAACAAGGACTAAGACTTTCCCTCACATATCCTTTAGCTAGCAACTCCTCCACTTGAGTTTGGATCTCCTTTGTTTCTCTTGGATTTGCTCTATATGCTGGTCGATTGGGTATGGCTGCCCTAGGAATGAAGTCAATTTGATGTTCTATGCCTCTAATTGGGGGTAATCCACTAGGCATCTCTTTGGGAAACACATCTTCAAATTCCTGCAAAAGATCAACAAACACACTAGGCAAAGATGGGTTAAGTTCATTAGTTGCCAAATAAGCCCCTTTGTACAAAAGTACAAATATAGGCCGATTAGCATATAAGGCCTGTCTAACCTCACTTGTCCTAGCTATTGAACTCAAATTCTTTTCTTTTTTCTCTCTAGGCTGAATCTCTTCTTTTGTTTTTCCCTCTTTCTTTTCACTCTCTAAAGAATTTTTCTTACTCTTTTTTTCTTTCTTTTCAGCCTCCACTCTCATTCTTTCCATTTTACATTGGTCTTCATACACCTCCTTTGAAGAAAGCGGTGTTAATATGATCTTGCGCCCATCCTTGGTAAAGTGATACCGATTGAGGTACCCATCATGCTTGGTCTTTCTATCAAATTGCCATGGTCTACCAAGCAAAATATCTCCAGCATGCATAGGAACTACATCACACAATTGCTCATCATGATATTTACCAATTGAAAAGGAAATAATAGATTGTCTATTTACCTTGACCTCTCCACAATCATTAAGCCATTGAAGTTTGTATGGTCGTGGGTGTGGTATAGTAGACAGCCCCAATCTACTAATTAAGAATGAGCTCACTGCATTGGTGCAACTCCCTCCATCAACAATCATAAGACATGCCTTGCCTTGCACATGACACCTTGTATGGAATAAGTTGTCTCGTTGCTCTTCAATGCAATCTTCCTTTATTTGAGTACTAAGAGCACGCCTTGTAACCAGCATGTCACCTTTGATTGGCTCCTCTATACTCCCATCACTACAACTTTCCAATTCAGGCATCTCATCCTCATCACTTTCATTATTGCCCTCTTCTTCATCAGTCACAATTTCCCCATTCCTTATGGTCATAGTTCTCTTATTAGGGCAATCTTTGCTCACATGACCTACTCCTTGACACTTCCAACACTTAATGTCTCTATTTCTCCCTTTAGGCTCATCGGTTTTGATTTTGTCCTTAGAGACCGAATCTGCCTTTCCTTTAGCAACCTCATGAGCAACCTTATTCCCACCCCTATAATCACTCTTTCCATCCTTTTTCCAATTAAAATTAGGACTAGAATAGGATTTGGAATTGTACCTTGTTGCCCCTCTTCCTTGGAGTTGCCTTTCTATCTTGACTGCCATGTGCACCATCTCTTCTAAATCTTCATATTTGTGTAAATCTACTCGATCAGATATGTCTTTGTTTAAACCAGCCAAGAAGCGTGCCATAGTGATCTCCACATCTTCATCTATATCAGCCCTAGTCATGAGCATCTCCATCTCTTTATGGTAATCATCCACACTCTTACTACCTTGTTTAAGAACTTGAAGTTTTTGTACAAGTTCCCTATGATAGTGTTTTGGCACAAATCGCTTCCTCATTACAACCTTGAGCTCAGGCCAATTATCAATTGGGTACTCCAAATTCCTTCGCCTATTAATCACCAAATGGTCCCACTAAGCAATAGCATAATCAGAAAATTAAGTAACCGCCAATTTTACCTTCTTTTCCTCGTTAAATTGATGGCAATCAAATATAAGCTCCAATTGCTTCTCCCATTGTAAATAGGACTCCGGATCTGATTTACCTTGAAAGTTAGGTATCTTATGTTTGATGCTTCCCAAATTTTGATCTACATAATCTTCATTGCCTCGGTTTCTTCCATTGTATGGAACCGGTTGTAACCTTCCTCTTCCTCTACCTCGGCCTTGTCTACCTCCACCTCTTGGTACTCCTACTTCTACATAGGCCTCATCTTCATCCTCATTATCAACATTGCCTTCTACTTCCTCATTATGATTTGGTGCTGTTGCCCTTTCAACCGCTCCTAGCCTTGTATCCATGCGGTTTAATCTCTCCATTATAGTCTCAAAATTTGTATTCATACGTTCAAATTGCCTTTGTTGAGCCTCATGGAGCAAAGTTTCATCAACTTTACCCTCACCTTTATTTTCACCTTGGTTTGACATTGCTGTAAAAGAATGTTAGAAATAATAATAATGATAATAATAATAATAATAATAATAATAATAATAATAATAATAATAATAATAATAATAATAATAATAATAATAATAATAATAATAATAATAATAATAATAATTTAAAATCCTCACAAGCACTCCCTCACGTGTTTGCACTCAAATGATGCGGGTGGTCACTCGTGTTTAACTCAATTTGATGTTTCACTCGGCTTCCTCTCACCACTCAAGCTAATTCTTTTATGTTCTTAGGTGAATCACACTTTTAGAACAAATTAATTAGATTGAAGCAATATTCAAGTAGAACTTTCAAAAGTGAAATTTTCAAAACAAGTTTGAGGCAATTCGGTTAAAAAAAAACAACAATTCAGAAGCAATAAAATAGGAAAACTCAAAAAGATGCAAAAGACATGTGAAAGAAATACAAAGATCTTCTAGAATAGAAAAGAAAACGAATTTAGAAGTTATTTTAAGGAGAAAAGTCAAATCTGCCTCAATAAGTAATATTCCTTAATGAGCAAGTATTGTAAAGATATGCAAAATCCTTAATAGACAAGTAATACAAGATATGACAAGATCTAGTTAGATATGTCAATTATAAACCAAATAGGATTAGGAAACCAAAATCAGACTTGATGAGGATATTAATCACTTAAACAATATTCCTTAATGAGCAAGGAATGGAAGGAAATGCAAATCAGACCTGATTAGGATATAAATCACTCAAGAATCTCAATTCTTCCTTTTCTAATAACTTTCTCTTTTTTTTCACGATTTTTTTTTTGCTTCTTCCTTTTTTTTTTTCAAATTTCTTCTCTTTTTTTTTTGCACGAATTTTTTTTTTAAATTTCAACTATGAACATAAATCTAAATTTCAGAATGCAAAACAATTGATTGACCTAAAGGAAAAAAAAAGATCAAGACTAACAAATAAGAACAAAGAACAAAACACAAGAATGAAGAACAAAAATAAATAAGAATGATTTTAAAAGAATAAGAAAAACATAAGAAATCAGGATTAAGAATAAAAATTATAAAAGATAAAACCTGATCTAGAGCCAAAGCTCTGATACCAAATGATACGGAACCTCCAAGAATAAGCTTAAGAACCCCTTTATGTATTTGAACCCCCAAAGCATTAACTTGAAAACCCCAATAGTCAATTCAGCAACAACCCCTAAGAATGGTTAGAAATCAGATTACTTAGATGATCAAAGAATTAGAATAAAGAAAACTCGTTTCTAAATTCCAATTTCGAAACACTCCACAAGAAGATGATCAATCTACTTGAATGTTCCTTAAAGCATGTATTCTACACAAGAACACAAAGATAAAAGCAAAACAGCCTTTAGGTTTTAAAACTTCAATTCTGAATAATAAAATTTGTCCAAGGCATATATATATAGCCTTTACAAGGTTTTCCTTAGTGAGTAAGGAAAACTAATAACCCTAATCACAAAAAAGGGAAATTAATCTAATCAGACCTTAAATAGGAATTTTGACATACTTCCTATTTTAAGAATAATTAAACTAACTAAAACTAATGGGCTTTTAAAATAACAAATTCGTCCAGCCCTTATTTAACATATTTAAACCTAAATAACAATGCTTAAATAACTCTCCCATGCATATTCGGCCAGCCCATAACAAATGAGGCCCATTATATACTTAATTAAACCCATTAATAACTTGGACTTGAATTAAGTTGTATTGAACTTGAGCTGCACTTGGTACAAAGCTTTGGTGTCCTTGTAAACTTTCACTAGCTAAGTTCACAAAGCCTTGTAGATGATGGATTAAGGCTTCTTGAAGCTTTTTAGATTGAGACCTTGTTATAGGTCTTTGAGGCATGCTGATTGGACTCAAAACCTCTTGAACTTGATCCTTGCCTTCTTGACCATGCTCATCTTCATCATGTTGAATTCTTTGAACTTGGTGTGTTGGCTGCTCGATAACAGTGTGTTTTCTTGCTCATAAGAATGATGCATTTAAAGCTTTTAAAATTTTTTCAAAAAGAGTTAAAAAAGAAAAAGGATTTTGTATTTCATCCATTAGAAGTGATCATGGAACCGAATTTGAAAATGAATTTTTCAAAAATTATTTTAATGAAAACGGTATTTCTCATACAATTTCGTCTCTTAGAACTCCTCAACAAAATGGGGTAGTTGAAAGAAAAAATAGAACTCTTGTGGAAATGGCTAGAATAATGCTTCATGAGTATAATTTGCCTCTATACTTTTGGGTTAAAGCCATTAACATATCTTATTATATTTCAAACTGAGTTTTTAAAAGACCAATTTTAAATAAAACATCTTATAAGCTATAGAACAATAGAAAACCTAAAATCTCATATCTAAGAGTATTTGGATGTAAGTGCTTTATATTGAACACCAAGGATAATCTCAGGAAATTTGATTCCAAAGCCGATGAAGGAATTTTCCTAGGCTATTCTATCTCTAGTAAAGCATATAAGGTCTTTAATAAGAGAACTATAGTAGTTAAAGAGTCAATGCATGTGGTATTTGATGAATCAAACTCACTTGATCCTAGAAAGGATGTTTGTAGTGTTGATGATCTTGTAGGTGACAATGAGATTGGGGATTCACAAGAAGAAATTGCTAGTAAGCCTTTGGAACTTAAAGATCCAAGCAAGAAAGAAAATGAGGAGATACCTTAAACTACCTTGAAGGATGAACTTCCAAAGGATTGGCAATTCAAGAAAGCTCACCCTCAAGACCTTATTATAGGTGACACTACAAAAGGGGTAACCACTAGATCTAAACTCAAGTCTATTGTCAATTTAGCTTTCATTTCTCAAATTGAACCCAAAAATGTTGATGATGCTTTGAGTGATGAATTTTAGGTCCTTGCTATGCAAGAAGAGTTAAATCAATTTGAGAGAAATAAGGTTTGGACCTTAGTTCCTAGACTTAAACCTCATCCTATTATTGGCACCAAATGGGTGTTTAGAAATAAGATGAATGAACAAGGTGTCATAACTAGGAACAAAGCTAGACTAGTAGCTAAAGGTTATAATCAAGAGGAAGGAATTGATTATGATGAAACCTTTGCCCTCGGTGCAAGGTTATAAGCTATTAGGATGTTACTTGCATTTGCATCATACATGGATTTTAAACTTTATTAAATGGATGTTAAAAGTGCATTTTTAAATGGTTTTATTGAAGAGGAGGTATTTGTTGAACAACCTCCGAGTTTTGAAAATTTTGACTCTCTAAATCATGTTTTTAAATTGTCAAAAGCATTGTATGGATTGAAACAAGCTCCAAGAGCTTAGTATGAAAGATTGAGTAACTTTTTACTAAAGAAAGGTTTCTCTAAAGGAAAGGTTGACGCAACTCTTTTTATAAAGAAATCCAAGCATGATTTATTAATTGTTCAAATTTATGTTGATGATATTATTTTCGGTGCTACTAACCATTACTTGTGTGAGGAATTTTCTAAGCTAATGCAAGGAGAATTTGAGATGAGTATGATGGGAGAACTCAAGTTCTTTCTTAGACTTCAAATCAAGCAATGTAAAGATGGGATTTTCATCAATTAAACCAAATATGCAAGGGAAATTCTCAAGAAGTTTGGAATGGATGGAGCTAAATCAAGCAAAACTCCAATGAGCACCATAACCAAACTCAACAAGGATGAGAATGGCAAACCGGTTGATGAAAAGCGATTTAGAGGTATGATTGGATCCCTTCTTTATTTAACCGCTAGTAGACCCAATATTATGTTTGTTACTTGCTTATGTGTTAGATTTCAATCAAGTCCTAAAGAGTCTCATTTGAATGTTATCAAAAGAATTATTAAATATCTTTGTGGTACAATGCATTTAGGACTTTAGTATCCTAGGAGTTCTTCCTTTGACTTAATTAGTTATTCTAATGATGATTTTGCCGGTAGCCTACTAGATAGAAAAAGAACTTCCGAAACTTGTCAAATTTTAGGAAATTGCTTAGTTTCTTGGTTTAGTAAGAAACAAGTTTCTATTGCCTTGTCCATTGTTGAAGCAGAATATGTGGTAGCTAGTTGTTGACGCACCCAAGTTTTATGGCAAAAATAACAACTTTTTAACTATGGCATTAATATTAATCACATTCCAATTAAGTGTGATAATACAAGTGCTATAAAACCTTAGTAAAAATCCCATTCAACATTCTAGAACTAAGCATACTGATATTAGAGATCATTTCTTACATGATCGTGTGCAAAATGGTGATATTTTTCTTGATTTTGTTAATACTAATAATCAATTAGCAGACATCTTTACCAAGCCTCTTTGTGAGGAAAGATTAAATTTTATTAAACATGAACTTGGTATGATTGATGGCTTAAGCTTGTCTTGATTACTTGTTAAATTAATGAATTGATGATTATAGTCTTATGTGATAATGTTCTTTTGAAAAATTATTTTCAGCATCATGTATATATTTTGTTTTAAAAGTATTTGCTTTAGCAAAATTTACTTCATATATATGATATATTGTATTTCCCGTTTGCATGATCTTTGTATTAATTTTAATTTTATTTGAATTGAATTTGTGTGGATTCATTCAATTTTTTTTAAAAAGGCCCTCCTATTTTGCAAATGAATAATTAATTATTGAGCTAAATTCAATTAATTAATTATTTTAAAATTCCTCCTCCTCAACAATTTTTTTAATGTTTTTTGTGTGTTTTTATGCTAGTTTCTGTTTGGTTTATTTTTAGTATACTTTCCGTATCTAAGTTTTGAGCTGTTAGTCTATTTTTTTAATTCATTTTATGCCAGTTTTTGTTTGGTTTATTTTTCGTATACTTTTCATATCTAAGTTTTGTGCTGTTAAGTGTGCTTTATGACTATTTTTCATCAGTTTATGTTCGGTTTATTTTCTAGATATAAACCATGAGCTGTTAGTCTGTTTTATAATTATTTTGGTTTAGTTTCAGTTTGGTTTATCTTCTGGATATTTTTTGGATATAAGACATGAACTTTTAGTTTTATGTCTTATTTACAATTGGTTTTTTAATATTATTGTAACTCTTTTTTTTATGCAATTTTATTTGCATTTTGACAAGGGGGGAAAATGTTTGAGTTTGTTTAATTTTTTATTTACTGTGTTTACGCATAAATATTTTTTTTGTTTATACATGCATAATTAATGTTTAATTTATTCAAGTATCAATTCTACTTAGGAATTATTTTGATCTTTGTTTATGCATGGATATTTCTAAGATTTGGTCTATTTTTGCATTTTGACAAAGGAGGACGAATAATTGAGTTTGCATGCGTACTTAGTTAGTTTCTTTTAAGGAAGAGATTATTTTTTTAAAAAGATGTGTTTATGTAAGTGACATAACTATATGATAGTGTGTCCTTAATATCAATTTTTTTCCATTGAAATAGGGGGAGAAAATTATTTGAATTTATTTCTCAGAAATGTTTTTTATGCATGCATAGTAACAATGTAAGTGTGGCTAGTTTTGTCCTTATGATAAAAAGTCTTGTTTTGCTTACTTTGTTTATATATGACATGAATTTTATTTATGCATGACTATTAATTGTGCTTATTCATGCAAAATTCATATTCATGTATAAATTCTTCTTGGAAATGGTTTTTATCTTTGAGAATGACATGAATTTTATAAAGATTTTGAGTATCTTTACTTTCACTGTTTTGGTTCTTGATCTTTTATTCCCTTTAGTATTTTTGGCTCCCTTAGGTCTATTTCGCCTTATATGTCTCTCTTTTCTTTTTTACTTTGACAAAGGGAGAGAAGAAGCTATGTGCTTAGGGGATAAATAATTGTGTTTAAGATATGCTAAGTACCATATGATTATGTATGATTGATTGACTAGTTAAACTCTACATGATCATGTGATGTTTAAATATAGCATATATACTATTTTGTGATGCATTATAGTAGCACTATATGCATATATGTTTGAAATTATTTCCTTCATGTTGTCTAACATTTTTTAATAATCATGTTATCATCATTTGTTATGTTAGGCCTTATTCTTAATAACTTTTTTATGTTTTTTTTTAATTTTTGACAAGAAGGATAATAAAATCTATTTATATTTCTTATCATTTCAAAAAAATAAGGAGAAATAAAGAAATATATTTTTGTTAAAGGAATATATTTGTTAAACCCTTATACATGCTATGAAAATTCATTTATTTATATGCTCTGGTACATGATAAATATTGAATTTATACATATGTTAAGGGGGAGCAAAATATTTTCCCATTTTGAATCTATTTAATTTTAAAGGGGGAGCTATTTTATTTAATATTCTTATACATGTTATTTATTTTTTACACACACATACAAATTATTTATCATCTTTTCAAATTGGTTGTCAAAGCCAAAAAGGGGGAGATTATTGACCATTTGCATAATCAAACTCCTAATTTTGGACTTTGAAAAAAAATTTTTATACTAATAATTTCAATTAAGTATGTAGGGAATTATATACCAAACATATACCAAACATATACACTTTTGGATGAACAGTGACTTTTCGGGCTGATTGAACCTCTGAGATTGAAGAAGACTTTTGATATATTTAGAGCTCTTAAATGAGAAAATGAGCTTCTTCACTTTTGAATTAGACATCTTAATTTTTCCAAATTGATCTTGCTTATCAAAATCAAGTTCATTTGGGTATGAAAATCTTCAGTTGAAGTCAGCATATGCAGCTTGCATTTCAGTTTGCATAGCTCTTGGTATTTCAGTAATATCTTGAGATACAGATGTACAATTGAGGTGATTCAAAGTTTTATAAAAATTTAATACAATTATCTACAAATTTTATGAAGAAAATTTTGGCTGAATCTGTCACGACCCAAAACAGGAGTCATGACCGGCGCTAGGGAACGGGAATTCTTTCGAATCCGGAACCCGTAGCAAGCCTAAAAATAAAAATAAATCATGCAATAACAATAACCATATAATATATATATGTGCAGCGGAAATAAAAATCATAATATCATAAATATTACAATATCATCCATCTCAACTGGATATAATTCAAAACTCATCACATCGCATATATAATCTCATAAATGTATAATCTTTATACAAATCTAGTTTTACTATAATACATCTCTTTAAAACAAATACTTTAATTCACAACTACTGCAGTATCTAGAGTAAATAAATAAGACTCAAGTATACAATTTACATAAAGAAGCCGGGGCGGAAGAAATCCGGCGTATCGACCTGCTACTGAGGTCTGAGGAAGTTGACTCTCCTGAAAAATAGTCAACGGAGGGGAGTCAGACCTCACTGAGTGAATTACTATAGTATATATACATACACTCTAAGTGATAATGCATACAGTCAACAATATATGAGTAATATGTATATATACAGGCAAGTTCATACAGATGCAGAAAAATCATTTTATATATTTTGTCTGAAAATCAACTTTTATGAAGGATCACATAGAACCCTAGAATATCGCAACCTCAGAATAATAGTGTTAAACAACACTCTAGCCATACAGGCTCACTGATTCCAAATATATCCACTTAATCCATTTGGACAGTAGACTGGCCCCGAGACACTAAGTCAACCGAGCTCCAGCAGTCTGACTGCCAGTGTGATTGGCCCCGAGACACTTGGTCAACCGAGCTCCAGCAATCACACCCCAAACCACATCTCATATATCAATAATCACATCAAATCAATATCCACAAATAGTTAGTATAATAGCCTAAATACTATAGGCGTACCGGTACGTACTCGGTCCTAGTGCTGCCCACTAGGTAGCACGTTCTATTGATATCCTTCATTCTTAAGTATAAAACATTCATTCATAAATACATGATGCATGAATATAAATGAAATAGCAATATAAACCATATATATACCGAAAATATACCAAACATAAACCAGGTATATTTTGAGTATATATACGTCAAATAAATTCAATCAAATCATGAATTAAACTAAAAATATATTTAAAAAACATTTTAAATATATTTTATTAGTAAAACATGTATATAATTTATTATATACCAAAAATATACCAAAAATATACCAAAAATATACTTGAATATAAATCATGTTATTTATGCATATTTAGTAAAGATTAAAACATGCATTTTCTAAATCATGCATCCTAAGCATATATATATATAATATAGTAACTCACCTAATGCGCTCCACGAGACAGGTCCGACGGGCCTGGTCCACTAACCCTCGGTCTCGGTGCAACTAAACAAGAAATAATTACTCGACATCAGAATAACCCTAACAGAAATCCTAGAATTCAATCTAGAGTATTAAATACAGAATCAAAAATTAGGGTTCGACTGGATATCACGTTTTACGAGAATTCTACCGGAAATCCGGCAGAACCTCCCCTGTAAAACGGACATCTCTCTACTCAAAAGAGTAGAGCCGACCCTGCAAAGAAAATACACTTCAAAAATAAACACCACAATCAATCACAACCCCTCGGTCGGACTCCAGACTACAATCTGTCGACCGGGGTCCACAAACACAGAATATATATATTCAAATATACCAAAATATCCTTAAATCATAAAAATACATTTCATACGTAGAAATTACATAATAAATCTTGAAACACTGTAAAAATCGATTAAAACTCATTTTATTTGAAAAACCGTATATTATATATATAATTGAAAATAATTCCCGGAAAATAGTTTTAATTAGTTAAAAATACTAAATATTTTGTAGAAATCATTTTTATACCTTAAATAAATATTAAAACCAATTAAATTACATTTTTAGACAATTTAGGGTAAAATTACCAAAATACCCCTATATATATATATATACCTAAATTACTTCAAAAATTCACCAAAAATTATACAATTATCCAAAATTAATTTTCTCAACATTTTTATCAATAATATTAATAATTAAACTCAATTAACCAATTAAATTCAATTTAAAACACAATTAACTTAATTTTACAAAATCACATAAACTTCAATAATTAAAAATAAATACTTAGAAATTCATAAAAATTCCAAATAAATTCCTATAATTCATTTCAACACCTAATTCAACCATAAACTCCAATTTCATAATTTAAATAATTAATTTCCGAAAATTAGAAAATAATATTAAAATATTCAAAAATACCCAAAAATCCAAACAACCTCCAAAAATTCTGTAAAAATTCATACATGAAGATTAAACTACCAGGAACAACATTTGTGAAGGAAGTTTCCATGAATCATCCAAATCGAAGCTCAAAAAAATCGAAAACCAAAAGTGGCCGAAATATTCAAATCAAAACCTAAGCAATTCTAGACCATTTTAGCTCAAACCAAAGCTAGAATAACACTCACCAGAGCTCAAGGAGAAGATAGAGACCGGCGGTGTCGAAAACGGTGGCCGGAGGAGGGAGAAACGGCGGTGAGGAATGTGGTGGTCCGGCGCCCGCGGGAAGAAGAAGAAGAAGAAGAAGAAGAAAAAGAAAAAGAAAGAAAAGGAAGGAAAAAGAAAAAGAAAAAGAAAGAAAAAGGAAAAGAAAAAAAAGAAAAGAAAAAAAATAAAAAAAATTAAAATAATTAAATATTAATAAATAATTAATAATAAAATAATAAATTTTAATAATTTAATAATAAATAAAATAATCAAATAATAATAAATAAATAATAAAATATTAGGGTAATAATAAACCCTAATTAAATAAATATACACACACAGGCTTTATTTAATAATTTAAAAATATGTATGAGTTCATGCAAACCCGTAAATACATTTAGAATAATTAATAATACATTGTTTACGTGAAAATTTCCCCGAAAATGAAAGTCCCGGGAAAATTTTACGTAAAATACTGAAAATAATAGACAGTAATTAAAATAGGTTTAAAATACATATTAACTCATAAAAATATCGTATAATGCATAAAAATTATTGACACTGTATATCCCGGTACAGTGTAAAAATATTTTTAAAAAACACGGGATATTACAGAATCGATCTTCTTCAGTCCCATTCATGAGAATCTTTCAAGATGGTCATGAGCTATCCTTCAATGGAGCATGTTGAGCACGTTTTTACCAAAAAATGGTGGTACCCTCATGAGCGCTCCTCAAGAGCTGAGTGATCATGACCCTACTCATGAGCAGACCTTTGACAACATCCAACAGGTAAATTTGATTACAACGGATATATTTTTGCTCCTCATAAGCACTGTTCATTCGTGGGCCGCCTATGAGCATCCTTTGAGCTGCCAAAAGTCCAAGAATTGATTCAAAATCAATTCTAAAAATTGGAGACATGATTGAAACATCTAAAAACTACATTTTTAAGTGTTTGCATATATAAACACAACTTATAATTCAATTGAAAGGTTAAGAAAACTTGTTTATCATTCATCATTTTCTTAAACATTCAATTGAGCTCTTAAACTTTCCTTCAAACAATTCTTTATGTATAACTCTTATGAGAGTTGATGAGTGATTAGAATAGACATTCTTATTCTTTTATTTTCTAGGTTCAGAAAATGGAAAGTGAGATTCTATTATAAAGGAATTGGTTTAAGTGTTTAGCCATTAAAAAACTTGGGAAATTGGTTTTAGTGTGAGTCTTGAAAACACTTGTAATTTGGTTTTTGAGTGAGCCTTGAAAACTCAAGTTGTAAGGTTGTAAAAGTGAGCCATAAAACTCTTATGTATTCTTAATCTTGTGAATAAGATTGTGGGTGCTTAAAAAATCGTAACTTGGGGATAAGTTAGGTGGAGACGTAGGATTATTGTTAAATCCAAACTCCTTAAATATTTGTGTTCTTCATTCTTCCTACTCAACTCTTACTCAATTCTTGCAAAGAATTCCTTTAATTTCCTATTTTTGTTCGATAGTTCTATTCACCTCCCCTCTGGGACTGTTTTAAAAGGGATCACCATAAGGCCTTATTCATCAAGGCCAAGGTGAAAGGAAAGATGACTTGTTGTGTAATGGTAGACAATGGTTCTGCCATTAATGTGTGTCCATTAAAGATTCTGCCAAAGTTAGGGTTAACTGTGGCCAACCTAAAGCCTTATAAGGTAGTCATCAAGGCCTACGATGACACCAAGAGGCATATTGAAGGGACATTCAGGGCTTTCATCAAGACAGGATCTATTGAAGCTTAGGTCAATTTGCATGTAATTGACATCCCTGTGACCTTTGCTATCTTATTGGGAAGGCTATGGTTTCATTCTTTGGGTGGCATGCCCTCCACTATTGATCAGAGAATCAAGTTTTTGCATGAAGGAATGGTTGTCACCATCTCCATTGAGACTAAAGCTACCATGGTTGCCCTGAAGTTAGCTCCCAAAGAGATCTCCGTAAGCCTGAGTTTTGAGGTTTGTATAATCTATAAAGATGAGATAGACGAGAGGGTTCTGAATATGATGCATAGCATAAAATTTATGCTGGACTGGGATTAGGAAAGGATCAAACCAGACCTTCTGAATTTATGGAACACAAGGTACTTATTCTGAAGCATGGGGTAGGATTTAAGGGGGTTGATGATTTTGAAGAAGAGGCAGACATCTAGGAATGGTTTAAGAGAAAAGAAGAAGAGGTTGTAGTCAACAAAAATACTTTATGGGAAACCTTTGTGAGGGAAGGCACCGAGTATCCGTATAATGGAGCTCATGAACCCTTGTTGATGGCTGGAGAAGTGATTTTGAGGTTTGAAATTTTTATAAAATTTATGAATGATGTTAAGAAAGCTGCTGCTGAGGAAGTTCTTATGGAAGAACTGATACTGATTGAAGTAGAATCTAAAGGGAATGAAGCTACTCCAGAGCTAAAAAACACTAATGATTAAAGCAAAGATCTAGATCTCGAAGCCTATGTCCTCAACTCCATCATAGATGTTTTTTATGATGATTATGATATTTCTCTTGCTTCTTTGTTCAAAATTGATAATGTATTCTTTTCGAAAGTAAATGCAATGGAGTCTAACTTTGCTTATTTGAGTGATGTGTTTCCTAATGGTTATTCTATTTGTGATGATCATTTCATGCATATGTTTGACATTAATTCCACGCAAACCGAATCATTTAATTTAGGCACAAATGAAAGCCCTAAAAATATACTGCTTGCTTCTGATTTAACTATGATGAGAGAGATAAATAAAATAAATATTAACAAAAAGAAAAAAATTATTTGCTTGGAGCTATGAGGATATGCTTGGAATCGATAGGGAAATCTCAGAACACAAAATCCCCACATATTCTCACATATTACCGATAAAGTAGAAACAAAGGAGGCTGAGGCTAGAATGGGCTCTCCTAGTTAAAAAAGAAGTTGAGAAGTAGTTAAAAGCAAATTTCTTAGAGGTAGTAAAAGACACCTAGTGGTTTGCAAACATAGTCTCAGTTCCCAAGAAAGACGAAAGGGTCAGAGTGTGAGTGGACTATTAAGACCTGAACAAAGCTTGCCCTAAAGATGATTTCCCATTGCCACACATCGACACATTGGTTGATAGTGCAGCTTCTAGTGTGATGTACTCCTGCATGGATGGATTTTTGGGGTACAACTAGATCATGATGGTAGTGATAGAGAAGTTGAAGACATCCTTTACCATTGAATGGGGCATTTATTATTATCAGGTAATTCCTTTTGGATTAAAGAATACAAGAAATACAAGATCCACTTACTAAAGGATGGCGACTTCTTTGTTGCATAATATGATCCATAAGGAAACAGAAGTGTATGTGGATGACATGATGGTGAAGTCTGTAACTAGAGAAGGGCACTTCGAAGCTCTAGAAAAATTTCTAGCAAGGGCAAAAAAGTACAATCTTAGAATGAATTTGAAGAAGTGTGTTTTAACATATAGGAAACTGCTGGGACACATCATTAGTCAGAAAGGTATAGAAGTGGATCCGGATAAGGTTAACGCGATTAGGGAGATGCCTCTACCAAGGAATGAAAAAGAAGTCAGGGGATTCATAGGGTGCCTGCAGTACATTAGTAGGTTCATAGATAAGTTAACTGTGGTTTGTGAATCAATCTTCAAGATCCTAAAGAAATATCAACCTATGATATGGGATGAAAAATGTCAACAAGCTTTTAAGACTATTAAGAATTATTTGATGAATCCTCTAGTTTTACAATAGCCAAAGCCGGGAAAACCCTTGATCCTGTATTTGGAAATCGAGAAAGATGCAATAGGGGTAATGTTAGCCTAAGAAAACAAAGGGAAGATAGAGCACACTATGTATTACTTAAGCAAAAAGCTTCCGTAGTACGAAGAAAATTACAGCCTTATAGAGAAAACGTGCCTAGCGGTGATATGGGCAACGAAAAAGCTCTAACACTACTTCTAATCCTATAAAGTATAGGCAGTTTCTAAACATGATCCCCTTAAGTACCTCCAGTAGACCCCATCTCTTATAGGGAAATTGGCTAGATGGTTGGTTTTTCTCATGAAATTCGACATAGACTATGCAGTCAAGAAAGTGGTAAAAGGGAGAGCAGTAGCAAACTTTCTAGCCTAGGGCCTAGTAAATGATGAACAAGAATGGGAGTTGGAGTTTCCTAATGAACATTTAGGGGCTATAGAGATACAAGGTTAGGAAATGTACTTTGACAGAGCTAGCAATAGTAAAGGAGCTGGTGCCTGTATAATTCTAGTTACACTAGAATGAGAAATGATCCCGATGGTAAAAAGACTTGAATTTGAGGTAACGAACAATCAAATGGAATATGAGGCCTGCATTTTTGGTTTAGAGGCACTATGAAGTGTGGGAGCAGAGAATGTTACCGTATATGGGGATTCTATGTTGGTTATAAAGCAAGCTTCTAAGGAATGGGAGATAAAGGAAGATAGGTTATGTCTATATTGGAATTATTTGGCTATTGTTTCACTATCATTTGCTCAGTGCAAATTTTTCCATCTATCGAGAGAAGGAAACCAAATAGTTAATTCTCTAGCTACCCTGGCTTCCATGTGGGAAAGTGGGAGACAAACAAAAGTTAAGCCTCTAATCCTAGCAAAGTCTTAAATTCCTTGCTATGAGGAAATGGGGTAGTTCCATTAGGATATTGACAAGAAAGAAAGGATGTCCCTATAAATGTTATCTCGATAGTTCATTAGCTATAATGGGATGCTATACAAAAGGATGCTGACTGGAGTGGACCTAAGATGCATTGATAAAAATGAATCCCATAAGCTTATGGAAGAGGTCTATGAAGGAGTATGTGGGCCACACATGAATGGGATAGTCTTGTAAAAGAAAATAGCTTGTCAGGGTTATTTCAGGCTCACCATGGAAACATATTGCGTAGAATTCATGAAAACGTGTCATAACTGTCAAACTTATAGAGACGTCACTCACTTGCCATCTATGGAACTTTAAGGAATGACCTCTCCATAGCCCTTCACTATATGGGGAATTGATATCATAGGAGAAATAAGGCCAAAGGAGTGTAATGATCATTGATACATCATCGTGGCCATAAACTACTTCTCTAAATGGGTTGAGGCTGAATCCTATGCTACTGTCTACTCAAAGCAGATGTCGAGGTTTATTGAGAAAAACATAATTTGTAGATACGGGTTATCGCACCATATTGTTACTAATAATGGGGTTCAGTTTCGAAGAGAGACGACTGTACTATTGAAATACTACAAAACTAAGCATCACATATTATCTCCATATAGGCCATAGGCGAATGGGGTAGTGGAAGCTACAAATAAGAATATGAAGAAGATCCTAGCCAAAATGATGGAGAATTACCAAGATTGGGAGAATACTTGTAGTTTGCATTGTAGGGGCATTAAACCACTACCAAAACATCAACAAGGGTCACCCCATATTCATTGCTATACGAATGTGAAGCCATGCTACCAGTAGAAGTCGAGATCAAGTCACTAAAGGTTTTGCTAGAGTCTAAAATCCCTAAATACTAGTGGGTGGAGAGTCGATTGGCGCAGTTGACACTATTGGATGAGAAGAGGGTGAAAGTCATGTACCACTCCCAATGTACCAGAAAAGAATAGCCTAAGCTTATAATAAGAAAATCAAGCCAGGGAAGATTAAAGAAGGGGATTTAGTACTGAAGCTTACAAGGCCAATCATGATCGATCCACAAGGAAAATTCAAACTGAGTTGGGAAGGACCGTATTTGGTAAAGAAATTATTCTCTAAGGGTGTTGCTATCTTATCTGACATGGAAGTAAATGAGTTTTGAGAGCACATCAACCTAGACAAGCTCAAGAAATACTTTATGTAAAAGTATCGCTAGGGAGAAAACCTCACAAAGAGGCTATATGGGAAAAAGTTAGAGACAAAAATGTAAAAAATTAAAAAGTCCTACTGGATTGAAAACCTCAAAGAAAGGCAGTCTAGGAAAAAGTTAAAGACAAGATAAAAGGAAAGGGAGAGATAAAAAATAGTTAGTTGGAAAACCTGTAAGGGCAGGCTGACTAATGACATGAGATGTATCAGAAGAAAAATGTATATGCATATTGTTCTTAAGTTAAATAAAATAGATTGCTTTAATTACTGTTAAACATTTTATAAAATCACTATTATAAACTATTTAATTGGAAAGGAAACACCATTTAATGAAAATGAAAATGACAACTTAATTTCTTGAGCTAATTTTGTCTTCTCTTCTTTTGTTGACCACCCTGATCACTTAATGCTTGTAACTCCCTTGTTCTTTTATTTCTATTGAACTCATCTATTTCTGTTTATTTCAAGTAGACCTATGCTTTGTAATAATCATTGATAGTCTGATTTTTGCTGTAGTCTAAGTTCTCTCGATGATTCTGTGAGGCAAAGTAGCCACTAAGTGATCCATGAAGTTTTAAGAGAGGGGTCCTGGTTCGAACTCATGAACCAGCCCCATGATCAATTGCTTGTGACCATATTAATGGCAGAGGCAGGCTAGATTGTAAAAGGTAGTAAAATAGAGGCTGACGATTAGAACACAGTATATGTAAGATCAGATAGTCATGTGCTACAATCTCTACCAAGGACATATCCAGTGGATTAAGGTGTCGAGGAATGTCCATAGCCAGCTGTGAACATCTTCCAGTACAGGGTGTAGCCTCCTAGTCTGATAATGTTTAGCTATATAATGCTCGACATCTTGAGGAGGTTCTAACAAGCCCAGTTTCTCATAAAGCCATATCTGCAAAGTGTTAGATGGTTGAATGCAATGACAACATGATAGGGGAATGAGGATTCGATACAGATGAACTTACCTCCAATAGAAATGGACTTCCAAAGAATCATCTTATTTCCAGTCTGATGATCATTTATGCTAGAATGAGAGGAAAAGGGTTGAGCCCTACCTCCATCTGATTGAGGATAGAAAGGATATTTGATTCATAATTCCTAGAAAGTGAAACGAGCATAAATTTAGTGTATAAGCTGAGGGCTATCATTCGGGGCCAATGAACTTTTCCCTTGTGTACACCCATGATAATTTTGAGAAAATTTTTTAGTATGATTTTCAAGCCGAGAATACAATGAGAGGAAGACCAAGGTGGAAGATTGAACATCTAGGCCATTTGGTACTGAATGGAATGAGGGTTTGGAATCGCATGGTTAAGAATTGCAAGTTGACAAGTAGAGTCCATATGACAGCTAAGAATGGCCTTAAACTCCTCTAGCAAATGGCATATTTCAACTATATTGAACTAAAAGACATGTTTTTGAGGATTTTAGAATTGAGCCACATCATGAATAAAAGGGAAATTGATCCTCCTAGCATGTAATGATTTAAAAACTGAGAGATGAAATGGCTCTAATTTGGCCCATGATCCATTGTCTAGGCTTTTCAAGCTTGATTATAGCAATTTAGGGCTTCGTTCAGTCATAATTCAACCTTTCATGGGTGTTTAGAGAGAGAAAATAGAGGTTAGGGATGAAGGTGTTTCAAGAATGGGGCTGAAATGAGGAAGTTGAGTTTTTAAAGAAGAGGGATCGTCCTGGCCATGAGGCAATCACCTCATGGAAGAGGCATCGCCTCAATGCCAATAGGTGATTACCTCTTTAGCAAAAGGTAATGAGGTGATTGCCTCTCTAGCAATGGTGGTTGGCAGACTTTCGACAGGCTTAAGAAGTCTTAGCAGTGAAAATCAGAACCTAGCAGAGTATACATACATTTACACTATCACTAGAGCCAAGTTAAATGTAAAAAATGAATTGATTGAAATAAAAAGCCAAATTCTATAAACATTCATCCAAGATAGAAAATATATGTGTGTCCACCATCCAAGTTAAACAAATAAAAAGTAATCAATAAAAAAAGTAATTCATGTGCCCTAGCTTATCAAGCGTCTAACTTGGTGCCCTTAGGTCGTCTCCCCCTCTGGCATCACCATCGCTCCCATCCTCATCATCATCATGCTTATTGATTTGGACACATAAATTTGACACTCGAGGGTGGCAATCCTTGCCTTGTAGACCTCATCACGATCTTATTTGAACAAACCACAGGTTAGTAAACCATGCAAGCATGCATACATATAGGTATAAAAAAAAAGGTGGTCTTTACCCTCCACTACTAAGTGATGTCCATCATGTAGTCCCTCTGGGCCATTATCTCTGGTACATGTACAGACCTAGCTCCAAAGGAATTTAAATCATCAAATGAGTGTTAGCACTAACAAATGATTGCTAAAATAGGTTAAGAGTAGACTCATGTGAATAGCACCACCAGGGGCATATGCAGGCGTGAGATCCTCATCCAAAGTCAAGAACTAATGAGATAACTCTCCAGGAGAGGCCTAATAGTGAGCTAAGGGGTAAGAAATGTGAACAAAGTTCCCAGCAACGAATTGAGAGCTAGAAGTGGTAGGAGGTACAGTTTTCTCAATAGCAGCTGAAGTCCCATCTTTGCTTGGATCGAGATGGTGTCTCAAGGGCTCCCTCTCCCACCCTTGAAGCCTAGTATAAGGTTGATGCGAGTCAAATTGTATACCCTAGTCTTTAGGACTTAGTATAGAGTAGTAGGGTGTCGAACACTGGGAATTTGGTAAAAATTTGTATTAATCGGATAGATAATTAGATGGATAGGCAAAATAAATTAGAATAGGAATATTGATTACAATAATTAAGAAAATCTAAACACTAATTATTTCTAAGAACACAAAACAAAAGTTATAACAAGTATATGGAAGAATCACAATTTAGAATATAAATAAGAACTTATAAAATTACATCATATAACACATTGATTGGATATTAGTATATAATCTTTAAAAGCAATTATCATTGTCAATTAAAGTCAATTCCTCTTTAACAGTAACTTTCATTATCTATTAAAGATATTTTCTCTTGGAGTTTACATTCATTCACATGGCAATGCAAAGATAAGAGAGAACTATACAACACATTATACTAATTTATTCCTTTAAGATGAATCCCTTTGTCTCCAAATTAAATTCAATTCTTAAGTAATTTCAATTATCTTCCACCAAACTACTCCAAATCTCATTGTAAGTAATTTAATTAACAAGTTACATATGGTAATCAAGCATACACAACATGATTAAGCACTAATTAAAATTAAATCATAAATAAAATAAGAAAATGTAGTTCTTATTTAATTCATAATTGCAATTCTCATACAAGATTGAGCCAAGATAAATACTTAAAGAACAAAGAGAGGAAATCAAATACAACTTAGAAAAGGGATAAAAAAGAAAGTGAATAGATAAAACCCTTTACAATCTTCTAACACTTGCTTGGTGTAGAATATCTTCTCTTCTTACTTCTTCACTTTTTCTTCTAGTCAATTTTTCCCTTTTTGTTCTAATATGTTCTATTATTATTTTTCTCTTCTTTTGTTGTTCTTCCTCTCTTTTTTTTCTTTTTTTCTTCTTTTTTTTTCTTTTCAGAATTGATGCATATATATCATTTTCAAAAGCTATAGGAAGTGTCTAGAATATGATTGAACTTGGAAAGACACCACTTGACACCAAAGGTCACCATCCTATGCAGATTCTGTAGCTTTAAGGGCATTTTCGTCCATCCAAATGACTTTATTTTTGGAAAGTGCCTTCATGAAAGTTATATAATTCTATGTTTTCTTTCCATATCAACTTGAATCACTAAATTTATACATCAGTAGACAAAGTTATGGGTAAAATACAAAAACTGCTCAAAGTTGAAAAGTTGCAACCCTTTGTAGAAGTAATGCATGGTGACGACTTGTGAATGTTTGATGACTCGTCATAGAAGGATTTGGTGACAACTCGTGAAGGCTTGCAACTTGCTTCCTTTAGCTTCAAAAGCTTCATTCTTCATTCGAACAAGTCTAAAACTCTTTTCATGCACCAATCAAGGCTAAAAACATGTATGAAACACACAAGCAACTAATAAAGACACTTAGAAGTAAAAATAACAATTTCATAATCAAATAAACACACAAACATAATAAAAATCATATGAAATAACAACTAAACTACCCTAGATAACTATGCACATTTGTATTATATCAAACTCCCCCACACTTAGACCTTGCTTGCCCTCCAGCAAGAAAAGATCAAAGCATAGAAAAGTTAAGCAAAATTTTTATCTACTCCCAAAAGAATGTAGCATCCTCATCAAGTCATTTCAGTCATGAATGAAGTTAAAGAAAAAAGATAGTTCAATAATCATACTTTCAAATGCTCAACAATGGTAAAATAAACAAGTCTCATAGTATAAGCAACAAGTTCACCAATTTATCTCAATCTACTAAGAATAAAATATAAAATGCAAACTCAAAGTTATAATCAAGCTATTTAACCAAAATAGTCATGCTTCAAACTTAGGGATTGTAGAGGCAAAAAGTAACCTTGAGACAATATGAAGCACACTCATCAACTTACTCTTCTTATGGCATTTTTAGACATATATTCATAAGCCTTTTTGCTAAATGTACTCTTTCCAAATGAATGAAAATGACGAGCAAACACAAATGCACACAACTTACTCGAGTTACATCTACATGTGACATTATTCACTCTTTCTGAATGAATGCAACTAAGGAGCATACTCAATTGCACATAACTTACTCAAGATGCATCACATCACAAGCATTATTCACTTATTATTATTATTTTTTTCATAAATGTCCTCATCCATTATTGAAAAGCAAGTGTATTAGTATTATGGCTATAATTTCTCTAAAGCCACTTAAGACTCTAAAAAAAAACCTAAGCTTAAATCATTACTACCTAGCCTAAGCATAATTAGCAAATTGACTAATACATTAATAAAATTTTAGAAATAGTAAAAAGAGATAAAAACATAAACTTACTACTCATACTACATAAAACGTTAAAATTTTTTACTAATTGAGCAATGAAAGTTAAAAAACAAAATTACTAAAAATTCAACTTCAATCAAAATCAAAAAGACTACTAAGGATAGCTACTTATTAAATATGGGAGAAAAATGAATGGCAAAATGAATGCAAATGCATAAACATGTGAAACTTAAACAAAAAGATGTAGAATAAAACAAATATATACCATTAATATACTAAACAAACATATACCAATAATATACTAATACTAATATACTAATACTAATATCATTATCCCTTCCTCCATGCTTAAAAACATGCATTGTCCTCAATATAAGGAAAAGTAATGTAAGGGTAAGGATAAGAAATACTCCCTTAGTCATCGGTAGGAGTGGTTGGTGGAGACTTAATCGAGAGTTCAGTTTGAATGAAGTACTGGTTCAATTTGTACTCCATTTTGCATTGGTGATGATTGAGTTCCTGTTGATGACGATCCAAGGTATTCAATTATCCTTGCATGGCAATTTGGTTGTTCAAAATCTGATCCCATATGGGTGGGTAGTCACTTAAAGAACCCAGTGCACTTTGGAGAGGGTAAGTAAGCATAGGAACATCACCCAAGGGTGTGGGTTGAGGTAATTCTTCCTCAGGGTCACTCTCCTCATTAGAACCAGTTTCCTCTTCTTGAGAATTCTCATCCTGTGGAGGTCTCCTAATGCCTCACCAACAAGATCATGAACGAGTGGGAATGACATGGAAATTAGCATCTACTACTTCTCCTCATATAAAAGCTTGCTTAGTAAAATAAGAATGCTTAGCAAAACGAGTATAGTTAGCAATGTTAACATTCAAAGCTTTTGCAATAATGGTAACTACATGTCCATGGGTTAAAGGTGCATCTTTACGTGAGGCACAAGCTAGCATTTGATTAAAAATCCAATAAGTCCAACATACTTGTTTCTTATTATGAATGCACCATATTAAAAATAATTCTTGGGCAGAAACCCTATTGAATTCAGTTTTATGGAAAATGACACAAGTAAGCACCTTATGTAACAACCAATATTTCAAGTCCTTGATAAATATAGCCTTGCCTTTCCTAGAATCAAATGGTGTATGCAAACCAATCAAAAACTTCTAGAAATCATTAGACTTATAAGAAGAAGGGGGATCACATAATCCATTTTTTTTAAAACTGAAAACTCGATTCATAAAAGAATACGTAAGTTGATGTGGCTTCCCTTCCATACGAAATTCTAAAATTTGTGAATTCTTAGCATTAACATCCAAAGTAGTATAAAATTCAGTAATCAAATCAACAATGGTGTCTTCATGCATAGAAACAAATTTCATAAGTCCACATTGAGTTAACAATTGATTAAAGGATTCAAGCATACCAACATCATTCAAAAGAGAGTTAGGAATGTACTTACAACCCAAGATTTCCCTAAACCGTATTGTTGTCAACCTAGCACCTTCTTCATGGGTAAGGATTAGGAACTTGGCTTTGTAAGTTTTTGAAAGATTTTCCTCCTCTTCTTGATGTGGTTCCTCCTCAATGTGTGGTCTCTTTGATGAAGATCCTCTTGTCTTACCCATGGAGATAGGCTTACTCGAATGGAATGTAAAATAGAGAATCAAAAATGAAAGTATAAAAGTGAAACAAAGAAAATAAAGAGATATGATGAGGGTGATTCGGTTAGGGTGTGAATGTGAGGGAGAAGGATATAGAGAAATGAAAAGTTGAAATGGTAATGGAATAGAGAATAAAGAAGATGAAAGAGTAAGAGTAGAGAATAAAATAGATAAGAAATGATAGCAAAATTCGTTCTGGAAGTAAATAAATGGAAATATGGGAGAGTGGGTAGTCAAAAGGGTTTATTTATAGGTGTAATAGGTGTGTAAGGGATAGGGGTGTAAGTTATGGTGAAAAGGTGTGTCTAGATGGGAAAGGACATGTCCATTCTTGGAAAAGAAAAAACTTTTTCATTTTGAAAAGGTGAATTTGGTTAGAATATAACTAGGACAAATGAAGTAATTGGAAAGATAGAAATATATATATATATATATATATATATAATTTAATTGTAATTATTAGAAATATAGACAAATGTACATAAATATGCATATGTGAGTGGACTGAGGGAAATGTGAGGCATGTCTTGGAAAAGTTTTATGCATGAATGAGTTGTCAACGTGTGACAACTCGTCACTAATTTCGTCTGTTATGAGTCATTAATACTTGATGACTCATCATCGTAGCCTACTGTTACGACTCGTCAATGGTTGACGAGTCCTGACCAAACCTTTATGTTTAATGGCCATTTTGACGAGTCGTCCATAAGTGACGACTCGTCAACTCATGTCACTGTTACGACTCGTCAATGGTTGACGAGTCATGACAATGTGTGGAATTATGTGGATGTGTGGTGTTTAAATAGACAAATGTGATAGTATAATGAAAATGTGTGAAAAATAGAATAGAAAACTAATCATAAACCAATTGTATACTAAAAATAAACCTAGTAATAAAAGAAATGTGGGTGAATTAGTATACTAAACTTAGTACTAAATAAACAAATAATGTGAAATAGAAAAGAATGTGTAAATTAAGACATTATAAATATATATTTCAAATAAAAACATGAAGTAATTATGCTATTTTAAAATGAAATAAAATAATGATGAAATAAAACAAGGAATATAAAAATTGTACCTCAAAATAAAAATGTGTAAATTGTACCTTACTTCAATTCCATTAGGGTATATATAGAGAGATAGAATAATTTGGATCTATTGCATCACCAATCAAGTAGGGTTTAAGATGATATCCGTTTACCTTAAAGATTTCCCCTTTGGCATTAGCAAGATCCACCGCACCATGAGGATAAACTTTAATAACTTTAAACGGACCCGACCATCTTGACCTCAACTTTCCCAGAAATAATTTGAGTCTTGAATTATAGAGAAGAATAAGCTCACCCTCATGAATTTCCTTTTTAGATAAATGCTTATCATGCCACCTCTTAGTGTGATCCTTATATAATTTTGCATTCTCATAAGCATTCATTTATAACTCATCCAACTCATTAAGTTGAAGTAACCTCTTCTTACTGGCCTTCATCAAATCAAAATTCAGAGCCCTTGTTGCCCAATATGCCTTGTGTTACAATTCAACGGGTAGATGGCAAGTCTTCCCATAAACCAATTGATAAGGAGTAAGGCCAATTACGGTTTTCAAAGCTGTCCTATACGCCCATAGAGCATCATCAAGTTTTAATGCCCAATCCTTCCTTGAAGAAGATACCATTTTCTCTAAGATCCACTTAATATCTCTATTACTAATCTCAACTTGACCACTCATTTGTGGATGATATGGAGTAGCAACTTTTTGTGTTACTCCATACTTTTTCAAGAGAGCCTCAATCACATGATTACAAAAATGGGAACCACCATCACTAATTAATGCCCTAGGAGTACCAAACCTAGGAAAAATAATTTTCTGAAGCATCTTCTTAACAACCTTAGCATCATTAGTAATGGTTGGTATTGCCTCCACCCACTTTGAAACATAGTCTACCATCAGTAAAATATACTTGTAGCCTAAAGAGCTTGTGAATGGACCCATGAAGTCTATACCCCAAACATCAAAAAGTTTAACTTCAAGGATTCCCTTTAGGGGCATCTCATGCTTTTTAGTGATGTTACCCATTCTTTGGCACCTATCGCATGTAAGTACAAACTCTCTAGCATCTTTAAACAAAGTAGGCCACCAAAAACCAGATTGTAGTACCTTAGATACTGTTTTTGATGCACCAAAGTGTCCACCAACATCCAAAGCATGAAAATGTCTTAAAACATCTTGAACTTCATCTTGAGGAATGCATCTCCGAATTAACCCATCGACACATCTCTTGTAAAGTAAGGGAAGATAATTAGCAATATCTGCATACCATGGAAGGTCCTTTGATACTACACTCAATAGATGTTCATCATGAAATGTATCATTAATTAGCACACCATCTTCATTCTTCTTCAATCCATCTTGATCAAGTCATGATAGATGATCCACGACAAGATTCTCACTTCCCTTTTTATCTCTTACTTCCCAATCAAACTCTTGGAGCATCAAAATCCACCATAGGAGTCTAGGTTTTGCCTCCTTCTTACTTAGAAGATACCTAAGAGCAGTATGGTCTGAATAAACAATCACCTTTTTCCCCACAAGATATGCTCTAAACTTGTCAAATGCATAAACAATTGCAAGCAACTCCTTTTCTGTTGCGGTGTAATTGATTTGAGCTTCATCAAGTAGTTTGCTAGCATAGTAAATCACATATGGCTTGCCTTCTTTTCTTTGACCCAAAATAGCCCCCATCGCAAAGTTGCTGGCATCACACATTATTTTAAATGGTTGCTCCCAATTAGGTGGTTGCAAAATGGGTGCGGAAACAAAAGATCTTTTCAAAGTGTCAAATGCATCAAGGCACGCTTCATCAAACTCAAAAACAGCATCCTTAGTAAGTAACTTACATAACGGCTTTGCTATCTTAGAGAAGTCCTTAATAAATCTTTGATGAAAACCTGCATGTCTAAGGAAGCTTCTTATATCTTTAACACATTTCAGAGGTGGCAAATTTTCAATCACTTCTATCTTTGCCCTATCTACTTCAATGCCTCTCATTGAGATTGAGTGACCAAGAATAATTCCTTCTTGTGCCATGAAGTGACATTTTTCCTAATTCAAGACCAACCCATGCTCATTATACCTTTCAAGAACTTTGGATAGATTGTCTAAATAATTAGAAAAGTTAGTACCATAGACACTAAAATAATCCATAAAAACTTCTACACAATCATCAAGTAGGTCACTAAATATAGAAAACATGCATCTTTGAAAAGTTGCAGGTGCATTGCATAAACCAAAAGGCATATGCCTAAAGGAGAAAGTGCCATATGGACATGTAAAAGTGGTCTTAGATTGATCCTCGGGATGAATAGGGATTTGATAAAATCCACTAAGGCCATCTAAATAACAAAAATAGGAAAAATTAGCTAATCTCTCAAGAACTTGGTTAATAAAAGGCAATAGGAAATGGTCCTTCCTAGTTGCTTTATTTAATTTCCTATAGTCAATACACATACGCCATCCCGTGATAGTTCTAGTAGGTATCAAATCATTAAATTCATTCCTAACAACGGTTAAGCCTCCCTTCTTTGGAACAACTTGAACGGGGCTAACCCATTTACTATCACTAATGGAATATATGATTCCATTATCAAGCAACTTAGTCACCTCTTTTCTAACCACTTCTTTAAGAGTGGGATTCAATCACCTTTGGCCTTCAATGGAAGGTTTGGCATTATCTTCCAAGAGAATTCTATGCATACATATATTAGGACTAATACCTTTCAAGTCATTAATAGAATAACTAATGGCATTCTTATGACTATTCAACTTATCACACAAAGCATCAACATAATCATTAGGCAAAGATGAATTAACAATAAAAGGAAATTTAAGATTAGAGTCAAGAAATGCATATATGAGATTTAATGGCAAAGGCTTAGCTCCATCTTGACTTATTCACTAGGTGTAGAGTCTTTTGGATCATCTTCGCTCTTTAAAGGTTCAAATCTTGATGTCCTTCGAAAAGGTTGATATGGAACTACCTCCATAAGTTGATCATTTGCCTCTTGCACCTTGTATGGCTCTATAGAATAATTTCTTAAATACTCATGAATCACTTCTCCAATGCATCCATCGATAACATCAATAGAATCAATTCTACTTGCTACTTCTATAGGTGTTGACTTCATTATATTCAGCACATCAAATTCCATACTTTCATTATCCACTTCAAATGTGATCTTTCCATTCTTCATATCTAAAATTGCTCCTGATGTCCGTAAAAATGGTCTCCTAAATAAAATTGGAAACTCAAGATCCTCCTCCATATCCAACACAACAAAATCAGCTAGTATCATAAACTTACCTACTTTTGTTGGCACATTTTCTAGAATGCCAAGTGGATATGTTACAGATTTATCCGCTAAGGAAAGACACATATTAGTAGGCTTAAGTTCATCCAAATCAAGCTTTTTATAAATAGAATAAGGCACAAGGCTAACACTAGCACCTATATCACATAAAGCTTTATCGAAATACATGCCTCCAATTGTACAAGGAACCGTAAATGAATCGGGATCCTTAAGCTTTGGTGGGGACTTGGAGTATATACCTTTAGATTCTTCAACAAGAGATACTAAACCATAATCTTCAAGCTTGCTCTTATGGCTAATAATGTCCTTTAAAAGTTTACCCCAAGCTAGCATGTCTCTAATAACATCCAAAAATGGTATAGTGATAGTAATTTCCTTGAGATAATTAAGGAACTTTCCAAACTACTTATCTAGGTTACGCCTTATGAATCTTTAAGGAAAAGGAAGAGTTTTAACATCCACCTTTGGTTCATCCTCCTTGATTGGTGTTATATAAACTCCCTTACTACCTTTCTTGGCACACACTTCATCATGATATTTACTTCTAACATCCACTTCCTCAATCTCAACCCCATCATCATCATTAACCACTCTCTTTTTCTTATTTAGATCTTTTTCAACCTCCTTACCACTTCGTAAGGTAATTACTTGACAAGACTCCTTTTGAATATACTCCAGTTGGCTAGGAAGCTTTCCCAAAGTTTTAGTGTTAGAGGAAGAGGCTTGTTAGACAATTTTGGTTTTAAGGATACGGTTATGAGTAGCAAGCTGTTCAAGTTTAGATTGTAGCTACTTAAATTGCTCCTCATTTTATTTGTTTATGGATATTTTTTGGTTAACAAATTGCTCCATAAGATTTTCAAGAGTAGGTTTAGGATTGGTAGGATTAAAAGTTTGCTGCTTCATAAAAAATCCAGGTGGGTTCTGAGGTCTGGTATTTGGGTTATATGGAGGGTTTAATTGGGAGGATGGGTTTGACCATGAGAATTCGGAATGGTTCCTCTATTGAGGGTTATAAGTGTTGGAATTCAACCCCATTCTTTGGTTAAAACCCCCTTGCACAAAGTTCACATCCTCATTTGAACTTAAATTGCATTGAGAATATGAATGAGGTCCTCCACATGACTCACAAACAACATTAACACTTTCTATAGAATTAATATGAGTTTTACTAACCATATTGGTAAGAGCATCTACCGTAGCATTCAACAATTTAATTATGTCAAGCTCCAAAACTCCTCTTGCTTTTGCCATAGTTGTTTCATCACCCATGTACCCTTGAGATGCAAGCTCTTCAAGTAGGATAACGGCTTCTCTAGCCATTTTATCCATCCACTTTCCATCGACTATTGCATTCATAATATTTCTATTTTCATCTGTCAACCCATTATAGAAGATTTAAGGAATCATCCATTCCGGCAAGCCATGATGTGGACATTGCCTCTGAAGCTCCTTAAATCTCTCCCAAGCTGAATAGATTGTCTCACTCCCATTTTGCTTGAAAGTGGTGATCTCATTGCGAAACTTGGCCGTCTTATGTGGTGGAAAATACTTGTGCAGAAATGCTTGCTTCAATTGATCCCATGTTGTGATTGATTCATTTGGCAAACTAGCAAGCCAAAGTTGTGTTTTATCCTTGATCGAAAATGTGAATAGCCTTAGCCTTATAGCATCATCCGTCATACCATTAATCTTGAAAGTTGCACACACATTAAGAAAAGTCAATATGTGAGCATAAGGATCTTCTCCTTGTAAGCTGCCAAACTGATTATTTTACACCATTTGAATGATACTAGGTTTGATTTTGAAGTTATTGTTAGGAATAGTTGGGGCCACAATCCCTCCAAAACTACCCGAGATATCGGGCATGGCAAAATCACTTAGCATTCTTCTTTCTGGTTGAGCCATATTGTTTAAATTAAATTGGTTCTCTCTTCTTTGCCTTTGTTCCCTACACAAAGTACATAGGGTTAATTCTATTTCAGGATCAAAATACAAATTACTATCACTAGTGCTTATAGTAAGCATCTAAAAAGGTAAACTCACAATTAAAACAAACTAAAATTTACAAATAACAAGTAAAGAATATAAAAAAAAATAAAAATAAGGCCTAAAACAACCTTTCTCTACCCTAATTTAATAAAAATTTTAAACCAAGTTCCTCGGCAACGGCACCAAAAATTTGGTGCAGGTCAAATTGTATACCATAGTCTTTATGACTTAGTATAGAGTAGTAGGGTGTCGAACATTGGGAATTTGGTAAAATTTTGTATTAATCATATAGATAATTAGATGGATAGGCAAAATAAATTAGAATAGGAATATTGATTACAATAATTAAGAAAATCTAAACACTAATTATTTCTAAGAACATAAAATAAAAGTTATAACAAGTATATGGAAGAATCACAATTTAGAATACAAATAAGAACTTATAAAATTACATCATATAACACATTGATTGGATATTAGTATATAATCTTTAAAAGAAATTCTCATTATCAATTAAAGTCAATTCCTCTTTAAAAGTAACTTTTATTATCTATTAAAGATATTTCCTTTTGGAGTTTACATTCATTCTCATGGCAAGGCAAAGATAAAAGAGAACTATACAACACATTATACTAATTTATTCCTTTAAGATGAATCCCTTTGTCTCTAAATTAAATTCAATTGTTAAGTAATTTCAATTATCTTCCACCAAATTACTCCAAATCTCATTGTAAGTAATTCAATTAACAAGTTATATATGGTGATCAAACATACACAACATGATTAAACACTAATTGAAATTAAATCATAAATAAAATAAGAAAATGTAGTTCTTATTTAATTCATAATTGCAATTCTTATACAAGATTTAGCTAAGATACATACTTAAAGAATAAAGAGAGGAAATCAAATACAACTTAGAAAAGGGATAAAAAAGAAAGTGAATAGATAAAACCCTTTACAATCTTCTAACACTTGCTTGGTGTAGAATATCTTCTCTTCTTACTTCTTCTCTTTTTCTTCTAGTCATTTTTTCCCTTTTTGTTCTAATATGTTATATTATTATTTTTCTCTTCTTTTGTTGTTCTTCCTCTTTTTTTTCTTTTTTTCTTCTTTTTTTGTTATTTTCAGAATTGATGCATATATATCATTTTTAAAAGCTATAGGAAGTGTCTAGAATATGATTGAACTTGGAAAGGCACCACTTGACAGCAAAGGTCACCATCCTATGCAGATTCTATAACTTTAAAGGCATTTTCGTCCATTCAAATGACTTTATTTCTGGAAAGTTCCTGCATGAAAGTTATAGAACTCTGTGTTTTCTTTCCATATCAACTTGAATTACTAAATTTGGACATCGGTAGAAAAAGTTATAGCTGAAATACGAAAACTGCTCAAAGTTGAAAAGTTGCAACCCTTTGTAGAAGTAATGCATGGTGACGACTCGTGAATGCTTGACGACTCATCACAGAAGGATTTGGTGTTGACTCGTGAAGGTTTCCAAATTTCTTCCTTTGGCTTTAAAAGCTTCATTCTTCATTCTAACAAGTCTAAAACTCTTTTCATGCACCAATCAAGGCTAAAAACATGTATGAAACACACAAGCAACTAATAAAGACACTTGGAAGTAAAAATAACAATTTCATAATTAAATAAACACACAAACATAACAAAAATCATATGAAATAACAACTAAACTACCCTAGATAACTATGCATATTTGCATTATATCAGAGGTGCAGGTTTAGTAGCTACAACCTAAAAAAAAGGGAGAGAGATGGTGTGAGAACACGATAATTTTAAAGACAAGGGGGAAAGCGATAAAGATATACCTGAGAGGTAGAAGCAATTTGAAAGGGAACTTTAAATAGAAGATGAATCTGAATAAACTCCATGCACCAGCTCTTGACCCAAACTATATTATCTACAGTTGGTGATCCGGCGATAGCCTGGGCATGATCGTCACCCTCTAACTCATGCATCCAAAGCATGCTACTAAGAGGAGACCTAGGGACTCATCTCGCTCTAGCACCTCCATGCTAGTTGATGACCTACTCACCTAGGTACCAAGCCTGATAGCTTGGTCCACAGAGAAGTACTCTCCTTTAAGTTAGAGGTTTAGATCGAGTAATCTCAATGTTCCACCTATCCTCGGGGCCCCACAAGTTTTTCCAGATTTGTAAAAGTAGAGGTGTTAGTAGTTAAATGGATTAAGTTCATGCAGGTTACTAATAAATGTAAATATGGTTTTTTTGGTACCGCATCTTGTGTCAAGGAGTTTAGATGCTACCTATGAAAGTGCACCCAGGCAAGATGCCTTTTTAGGACCTAGCTATTGCCCCACCTACCGATGGCAGGGAGATGATCCCCCACTCGCTACACACCGATGAGCAGCTCCAACTCCAAGGCCCAAACCTATCAGAAAAATGGTTAGCCAATGTCAATGAATATCAAAGCAAGTCAATAAAAAAAGGGGTTATAACTTACTAAAATGACATGCCAAAAGCCATAAAATCTTTTAGCCTCGCGGACCACCTCATCCATGCTCTGGTATAAGTATGCAAGGGCGCAACTACCTTAGTCGAAGGTAGACACCTGGTCCAGGTCCTGGAGAGGTAGCAGGAACATCAGGTTTATGGAGCTAATAGTATCAACAAAGAAAGTGGTGTTAAGTAGGTAAAGTAGAAAGGCTCCTACCACCCAGTCAACCTCGCATGGAGAGACCCTCACTATAACTCTCTCCTGAGTATAAAAGCTCTATATTGGGTCAAGATTAAGGGTATGAGTCCCCTTCATGTGTAGGATCATACCCAGGAGGTGCTCAATGAATACGACCTTATTTGGAGTTAACTTGTGTAGGCTTGTATAAAGAGGAACAGAATCCCCGAAACATGCTATCCCAATGATGGTAGCAAAGGAGATGGGATCTAAAGTGAGCTCTCTAAATGGGAGGTGGAAGGTGTGGGTCATATCAAACCACCTCTCCATTAGTGCATGAAGCAGCTGGTAGTCTGTCTGACCTTGCTCAGCAGGAAGTAAGAGGATGAAGTCCTTAAACTCGGTCTCGTGAATCCAATCCTTTTAGTCCTCAGTCAGTTCATTGTAGAAGATCTGGGCCCCATGGAAATTCCTAGTACCTTTGAACATTTGAGCATCATGTTGTAGAGGAAATCAGGGAAGTTGAATTAATATAATGTATTTTTTTTTATCTTTTTCACAATAAAACTAAGAATAAGAGAGAATGGGGGTTTTGGCTTACCCTGTCGATAAGGCGTGTGATCACCTCATCATAGTAGTGATTGCCCCATTATAGTGGCAATCGCCTTAGCATTAGAGGCGATGCCCTTTACGTACTATTGGTAGAGAGATTACCTCTTATGAAGAAGTGATCACCTCTTTGGTGAGGCAATCATCTCTGCGCAACGCAGAAAATAGACAATTTCTTATTTTTACTATCAAATCTATAAATACATCAATTAAATAACCCATTTTTTTTATCATAAATGGTAAACAAACACGAATGAACACTGATCCGTTATGATTTGTAGGAGAAATAAGGAAGAATTGAGTACTAAGCTCTCTGGACATCGATGAACATATAAGGGTTTTATAAACACCCAATTTTAAGATAATAAAATATGGATGCGACAAAGGACTCTAATGATGAAAATATTATAAGTAGGTCTTCAACATTTGAAGTTCGAAACCTTAAAAGTTTGAATTTGTTTTCAAAAAGAATTTCATTGGTTTTTTAAGGACTTAATTGTAATATCTTTTTAGAGTTAATTGAAAAAATAATTTCAGTCGGAATTATGCAATTTCAATCGGAATTACATGTTTTTCGTCTATTTTTTTTATTTTTTATAAAAAATAAAAATATTTTTTCCTTGTTTTGATTGGTTTAAAAATTTTCTTAAATTTATTTTGGGATTTATCTACCTCTTCAGGAAATAAATTCCTTTTAAAATTGTAACTCTTTAGGAAATAAAGTCCTTTTAAAATTGAAACTTTTAGTACATAGAACTTAGGGTTTTTATTTTTCTCCTTATAAAAAAAAAGTTTAGGCTCCTGGGGTATGGGGACTCAATTCTCAAGACCTCTCTCTTTTTTTATTTGAAACTCTCTTTTTTTGCACTGGTAAAAATATTCTTGGTTATTTCATCTTGGAAGTAAGGAGCAAGAAGTTTTTTTTTTAGAAGAGAATCATAAGTTTTTGAAGATCTATTTAGCAAATAAATGGTGATTTTACTAGTATGAGGAGCCAACCACAGTGCATCCATAATTGTCTTCTCCTTCCCTATTTTCTATTATTTTTGTTCCTATTGAATTCTAGTTCTACTTAAATTTTTATTTTTATTTTGTTTATCCACTAACCATTGTTTATTTTGGTGTTGGTGATTATAGAGAGGATCACTTAATGAGTTTACTCAAAGAATAAAATCCATGAAGGTCCATGGGATGCCATAGATGGAACCTTATAGCTAAAGAATATTTCTAGGGTTTTTATTTAGTTTTTTTTATCATTATTTTATTTTTATTTATTTTTGGTTGTATTAATTTTTTTTATTATTCTCAATAGTTCATTATAATAGCCCCAATAATGGGAATAATGAAATTTGGTGTGTGTGCTTGTGTGCTTTATTTTAAGTAATTGGTTAGTAAAATTAGGGTTTTCATTTGGTAATTAATTAAAATTAATGGGTATAGAAATCGTTAGGTTGTTTAGTTAAAATTGAGTTAGATTTAAGTTGGTAAAATTGTTTTGCTTGATTGATTGTCATTTTACTGTTTATGATTACTTTAATTAAATTATGGTTTTATAATAGTTTTAATTAATTGTTTGATCTTTTATTTGTTTTATTTTTAATTTTTATGCTTGTTTGCTTATATTTATGTGTTTTGGGCCTTAGGCCCACATTAGGCTTTAACCCATTTAAATTTAGGCATTTTTATGTTTAATTAATGAAAATGCATCTTTAGGTCCATAATTAAATTAGAAATTAGAGTAGAGATAACTTAGGCCCCCTTAGTTAATTAGATGCAGGCCCACCTAATTTAATTTAATTAACTAAGACTTAGTCCATTTAATTTAAGCCTTTTTCATAATTTATTGATTTAAAATCATTCTAGAATTAAAATATGTAGAATTAGGTATCCTAAATTAAATACTTCATAATTTGTAAATCTAGGCCCATGTTTAGAATTAAAATAAATAGACTTAGGTCCACTTAAATTAAAATTGAATAAGGATTAAGCCTATTAGTTTTTAGGCTCACATGTAAATTAAAATATGTAGATTTAGCTCATTTAATTAAAATCAATGTAGTTTATACTAACTTAGGGATTAGGAGTTTTAATGAATGCATTGTTTACTTGTTTATTTCATGACTAGTTTGCTTGGAGTTGATTGTTTTTTAAGGGTTTATATGAAATTGCATATAAATAGAGGATAAAATAGTAATTCATAAAGTAATTCTAAAAGAACATGAGACTAAAAGATGTTCGTGTTCCATATCCAGAATCTCCCGGTTGTGGTGCTGTCTTTTTTTGAGGGAATTGAGTACCACCATTTTTCAACCAGTTATTACCTTGGGTGGTGACTCCTCATCTCCACGCCATGTCTTTATGACAATGGTTAGTGTGTTCTCTAAAGCCTTGAGCTCAAATAATGTCACGGTTGCTAAAATATTTGGCGCACGCTAAACCCCGTTGTCTACAGGTTCTTAGATTCGTTAGAAGAGGAATAGAATCTCCTTTTGTCATTCCAAGACTTTGAGGGGCATTAGCAGAAGGAAAAACATGATCCTATTTGAGCATGGGAGGTGTTCTTTTATTGTCCACATTTGAAGAAGTGAAAGCATGGGAAGTGGAGAAGAAAAAAGAAGAGAAAGAAAAAGAAAAGGGGGAAGAAGAAGGAAAATTATGCTTTTATAGTAAATGGTGGGGTAGGGTAAAAAAATGATGATTGATGATGAGATTCCGTTGGGATCGTCTCGGGAATCAAGGTGGAGAAGTGAAATTTTTAGTTGATGTTTTTAGTTAAGTGATGTGTTGGGACCAGGAAAACCCCGAAGGACTTGCAACGACAATGAGAGGGCTATTAGGGTTTATATCCCCGAAGCTCAGGATCAAGAGAGGGCTGTTAGGGTTTGTATCCTTGAAGCTCAGGATCAAGAGAGGGTTGTTTGGGCTTGTATCCCTAAAGCTTAGGATGAAGAGAGGGTTGTTCGGGTTTGTATCCCCAAAGCTCGAGATCAAGAGAGGGTTATTTAGGTTTGTATCCCTAAAGCTCGGGATTAGGAGAAAGGTTCTTCGAGTAGTATCCCCGAAGCTCGAAGACCAAGATGACTATTTGGGTAGTATCCTTCAAGTCAAGGTTGAGTGATGAGGATTAGGAAAATCCGAAAGTTACATCCTTAAAGTAGTGGTAATTGAGCTTAGAAAACTCGAGAACTAAAGTCAAAGTTAAGTGATAATCGAGCCAGGAAAACTCGAGATTCATATTCAAAGTTAAGTGATGAGGACCAGGAAAATTCAAGAATTATATCCCTAATTGAGTGATGAATGGGCCAGGAAAACCTAAGAATCACGTCCCTAATAAAATGATAATCAAGCTAGGAAAACCCAAGGATCTTTGTCTTCGCATGATCTACCAAATATTAATGAGTGGCTAACCAGACAAGGAAAACCCAAGGATCATGGTCATGTTTCAAAATTGAAGAATTTGTCTCTCGAGTGTAACTCAAAAGTGAGGTATGTTGTTAGTTGTTTCCATTTGTTGTGCATGTGATTTTCTCAAAAAATTGCTTTGCATGTGATTAGTTTTTCAAAAAATTAAGGGCAAACTGTAGAAACTTGGTTTGATCAGCCTATGAATCGGGGGCAGACTGTGGGTGCTCGATTTGATCAGCCCACAATTGAGCCCAATAATGAGAAAGGTTAAAGTTTAAATGTAAGGTAGAAGCCAAGAATCCTCTTGAAAATGAGCTTGAAAGCCCAAATCCCTTCTAAATCAAGCCCAAGTCACCCTTGGCCCACTAAGCCCAATAGAGGGCAGGCCAGAGAGGCGGCGCCCCTATGAAGAGGCGATCACCTCTTTGGCAAAAGCTAATGAGGCGATTGCCTTATTGTAGAGGCACCATCTTTGTGGTAGCCACTTGCCTCTGCATTAAATGTAGAGGTGACAATGGTGGTTGATGGTGGGCCCACCCCGACTAAAACTCAATCTCTAGGAGGAAGAAAAAGAAAATTTTTAAGGAAGAGGAGAGCTAGGAAAAACAATGATGAAAGAAGGGGTAGTAAGTGATGCAACCAAGCTAAGCAAGCCCATCAAACCAAGTGATCCATTGCATTATGAGGGACCAATGACAAGATCAAGGACAAAGAAGTTGAAACAAGCATTGAATTTGCTTGTCTTTCACATTATAAGCAAGTTGGTGGATTTGACTATAAGTACAAGCTTGGAGTCGCATGATGAAGAATTCAAGCTAATTAGATTAATTTCCTGTTCTGAAATTAATTAGCTTGAATTGGACGAATTTGGAAGTTGTTCTTTTCTATTTTGGAGTTAATAAGGAAGATTCAAGAAGATTCTAAAAGATATGAAAAGATTCAAGGATATTCCAAGTCAAAGTCAATAAGTTAACAAGTCAAAGTCAAAGTCAAATAGTCAATAAGTCAAAGTCAAGGGTCAATGGTCAACATGTGACATGGCATGCTTCTATTCTTAGTTGTCATGAGTTGTCATTTTGCTTAGTTGTCATGACTTGTAATGAGTTGTCAATTTTGACTTTTCAAAGATAAGTTGTCATTAATTGTCCTATTTTGAAAGAAATCTCCTTAATTAAGGATTTTCCTATATAGGTATCTTTAGGAATAAGGAATAGAACCTTTTCCTTCAAGGATTAGATTGTTTACATGCCTATATAAAGGCTAACCTATGACATACGAATTAAGCATTGAAATATAAAAAGTGAGGTTTTTCCTTAAACTTTGTTCTTTTAAAACTTTACAAGTTTACTTGAATTGTTTCACTTCTACCTTTCATTATAATTACTAGGTTAGATTAAACTTAGAATTGTGTGATTTTTCATCTTATAATAGCTAAGTATCTCGCTTCAAATTAATAAGCAAGGGGTTTAGCTCCATCAACACAACCTATCCTTGATGATCCTTGGGCAAGATTTCAAAGTTAGATGTGCGTTCTATCTCTATTATAGGTAGGGTTCATATCAGTTTGGTATCAGAGCCAAACTTCAAGGTGTGGTTATTTATCATTTAATTTTTGTTCACAATTTCTTCTTCTTCTTCTCAATTTAAAAAAAAATCAGAAAAAAAAATCCCCATTGTGTTTTATACAAAAGGGTTCAAAATCTATCAAAAGACCCTTAATTGAGTTAGTTTGTTCAATTTCCATATCTATTGAGAAAAAAAAGTTGTTACTTTGTTTTAATTCAAAATTGTGTTTTGGTTATGTTTGTGGGTTTAGAACTCAAATTTGACTTCTTTTGTTAATTTTCATTGTGTACGATTTATTAGCTTCTAAAAATTGGGTTTTTTTCTTTATTTTGAGCTAAGTTTTGTTCACTTGCTTATTTTCTTATTTATTTGATTCATGAATAGTCACTTTGAATTTCAAGTTTAATTTAATTTTTATGATTGTGGTGTTGAGTTGATTGAGTAATTTTTGCATAATTTGCGTTAGTTTTATTAGAACTGAGATTTAGGGAATTTGAGTGGTAAAAGGTGAGTGGTGAGCTCATAAAAGGGTAAGAGCCTTATTGAGTGAAACACGAGTGTGAGTGCCATTTAAATTGAGTGAAACACGTAAGGGAGTGTTTTGTAAGACCTTTTTTTTATTGCTAATAATAATTTCTTATAGGAAAAATTAAAGCAATGACTCAATAAGGTGAAGAAGGAATGCCCAATCAAAAGATGTACATGAAATCCATGACCCATTATTTGACAAGTTGAGACTAGATTTGGTAAATCAAATTGGACACTTGGCAGACCGAATAAACAAGATAGAGTCAAGTCATCATGGAGATGCTAGTACAATCAATACTAGAACCCGTGGGAGACATGAACAAGAGGATGAAGAACAAACATCCAATTCAGGCAAAAACGGGCGTGCAAGAGTTGATAACAACTTAGGAAGCATTAAGATGAAAATTCCAAACTTGTAAGGCAAAAGTGATGCTGAAGCCTATTTGGAATGGGAGAAAAAGGTGGAGTTCATCTTTGAGTGCCATCAATATTTTGAAGAAAAGAAGGTGAAGCTAGCTACCATAAAGTTTACCGATTATGCACTTGTTTGGTGGGATCAATTAATGACTAGTAGAAGAAGGAACAGTGATTGACCTATTGAGACATGGGAGGAGATGAAGGCAATCAGGCACAAGAGGTTTGTTCCTACACACTATTATAGAGAATTGTATAATAAACTTCAAAACCTTGTACAAGGATCTAAAAATGTAGAGGAGTACCATCAAGCAATGGAGATAGCTATGATTAGAGCAAATATTGATGAAGACCATGAGGTAACAATGGCGAGGTTTTTGCATAGGCTGAATAGAAACACAGCCAACTTAGTGGAATTACATCACTATGTTGACATGGATGATATGTTACACATGGTGATCAAGATTGAGAAGCAATTAAAGTTCAATAATTCTAAAGGCAATTCAACTTCTTTTAGTGCTTCATGGAAGTCAAATTGGAAGAATGGAGATAAGAGCTTCACTAAAGCAAAATTTGACAACAATAAAGGAGGAAACGAAGGGGGCAATGCCAAGACCAAAGACAAAGGTGAGACTCAAACTAAACGATGTCGTGATGTTCAATTTTTTAAATGTTTGGGTTATGGGCATATCTCTTCTAACTGCCCAAATAAGCGCACCATGACTATGAGGGGTAGCGAAGTCTTTAGTGAAAGTGATGATGATGAGTGCAATTTGGAGATGCCTAAGATTGAGGATGCAAATGATGATGAGGCTGTACAAAGTCCATCCCATGGTGAATTGCTTGTTACAAGGTGAATCATGAATGTGCAAACCAAGATGGAGGATGAGGTACAACATGAGAACATCTTTCACACTAGATGCAAGGTGTAAGATAAGGTATGTTGTATGATCATTGATGGCGGTAGTTGCACAAATGTAGCTAGTAACATGTTAGTTGAGAAATTGCATTTATATACCATGAAGCACCCTAGGCCTTACATATTGCAATGGTTGAATGATTATAGGGAGATAAAATTAACTAAACAAATGAAGATAGCATTTTCCATAGGCAAATATGAAGATGAAGTATTGTGTGATGTAGTGCCTATGCAAGCTTGTCATATTCTTTTGGGGTGTCCTTGGCAATATGATAGGAGGGCTAATCATAATGGGTTTTCTAATAGATATTCTTTTGTAATGAATACACATCACCCTTAAACCTTTAACCCCTAAAGAAGTGTATGAGGACCAAAAAGTCCTAAAGCAAAGATTTGAAGAGTTTGAAAAAGAAAAAGCAATAAAAAGAGAGAGAGAGAGAGTTTGCATAAAAAAGTAAAGGCAAACAAACAAAAGGAGAGCTGTGAGAAAAGCAATGAGAGGAGTGAGCAAAGAGTGGAAAAAGGAGAGCTTGAGGGGATGAACAATGAGAAAAAGAAGAGTGATGTGCATGCAAAAGGAGAGTTGAGTGTGAATAAGGTAAAACAAAAGAGAAGAGCAAGTTTTTATGCAAAAGAAAAAGATGTGAGGAAAGCTTTACTTATAAGGCAGCCTATGCTTGTACTTGTTTACAAGGAATCTTATTTGAGCTCTAATGATCTTGACCCTTCTTTGCCTAGTTCTTTTATGAGATTATTGCAGGAATTTCAAGATGTGTTTCCCGATGATATTCCTAGTGGTTTGCTGCCAATAAGAGGAATAGAGCATCAAATTGACTTTGTACCTGGTTCTACAATTCCAAATAGACCACGTATAGATGTAATCCTAAGGAAACCAAAGAGTTACAAAGGCAAGTTGAGGATCTTATGAACAAAGGTTACATTAGAGAAAGCATGAGCCCGTGTGCCATTCCGGTTTTACTTGTGCCTAAGAAGGATGGAACTTTAAGAATGTGTGTTGATTATCATGCAATTAACAAAATAACGGTAAAGTATCGTTATCCTATTCTTAGGTTAGATGATATGCTTGATGAGTTGCATGGGGCTGTTATATTTTCCAACATTGATTTGAAAAGTGGTTATCATCAAATTCGCATGAAAGAGGGTGATGAGTGGAAAACTGCATTTAAAATAAAATATGGTTTATATGAGTGGTTAGTCATGTCTTTTGGTTTAACTAATGCACCTAGCACTTTTATGAGATTAATGAACCATGCTTTGCATGCTTTCATTGGAAAATTTGTGGTTGTTTATTTTGATGATATACTTATATATAGTAAATCTTTGGAAGAGTATATTGAACATGTGCATTTGGTTTTGGAAGTACTGTGTAAGAATTGTTTGTATGCTAACCTCAAAAAGTGTAGTTTTGCACACACAAGCTTGTTTTCTTAGGCTTTGTTGTTAGTGTAAAAGGAATAGAGGTAAATGAAGCGAAGGTCAAAGCAATTAAAGACTAGCCTACGCCTAGAGGAGTTGGTGATGTGCAAAGTTCTCATGGTCTTGTAAGCTTTTATAGGTGATTTGTGAGGGATTTTAGTACCATTGCAGTGCCATTGACCGAAGTCATCAAGAAAAATGTTGGCTTCAAGTGGGGAGCAGTATAAGAACAAGCATTTAATATGCTTAAGGATAAGTTGGCATCTGCTCCTTTACTTACTCTACCTAATTTTTCTAAAACATTTGAAATTGAATGTGATGCTTCAGGTTTTGGAATTGGGGCTGTTCTAATGCAAGATGGACAACCAATTGCTTATTTTAGTGAAAAGTTAAATGGTGCAAGCTTGAAGTACCCCACTTATGACAAAGAGATGTATGCCTTAGTTCGTGCTTTAGAGACATGGCAACATTAGTTATTGCCTAAAGAGTTCATGATACATACTGATCATGAATCCTTGAAGCACTTGAAGGGGCAAAATAAGCTTAACAAAAAACATACTAGGTGGAGTGAATTCATTGAGTCATTTCCTTATGTCATTAAATACAAGCAAGGTAAAGAGAATGTTGTAGCTGATGCACTTTCAAGAAGGTATACTTTACTTTCTTCTTTAGATGCCAAGTTGCTAGGATTTGAATACATAAAAGAGTTGTATGAGAATGACAATGATTTTAGTAGTGTTTATCATGCATGTGAAAATATTTCTTTTGAAAAGTTCTATAGGCATGATGGTTACTTGTTTAAAGAGAAACTGTTGTGTGTTCCTAACTGTTCTCTGCGTGAATTACTTATTCGTGAAGCACATGAGGGTGGTTTAATGGGACATTTTGGTATAGCCAAGACTTTAGATGTATTACATGATCACTTTTATTGGCCTAACATGAAAAAAGATGTTGTTAGAATTTATGATAAGTGCATTGTGTGTAAACAAACTAAGTCTAAGTTAAAACCACATGGTTTGTATATGCCTCTACCCATGCCTAGTTCACCTTGGATTGATATTTCCATGAATTTTGTGCTTGGTTTACCTAGGACTAGGCAAGGACATGATTCAATAAATGTTGTTATAGATAAGTTTTCTAAAATGGCTCACTTTATAGCATGTAGAAAAACTAATGATGCACAACATGTTGTGGTTTTGTTCTTTAAAGAGATTGTTCGTTTGCATGGCATGCGTAGAACAATTATGAGTGATAGAGATGCTAAATTCTTAAGCTACTTCTGGAAGACTTTGTGGGGTAAATTGGGCACTAAAATTTTATTTTCTACAACCTATCATCCACAAACTAATGGGAAAATTGAGGTAGTTAATAGAACTTTATCTCAATTACTAAGAACTATGATTAGACATAATTTGAAATCATGGGAAGATTGCTTGCCACATATTGAATTTGCATATAATCGTAGTGTGCATTCTTCTACCAATTTCTATCCTTTTGAGATTGTTTATGGTTTTATTCCATTGAGTCCTTTAGATTTGATTGCTTTACCTTTGAGTGAACAAGTAAATCTAGATGAAAAAAAGAAGGCAGAATTTGTGAAGTCCTTACATGAAAAGGTGCGAGCAAATCTTGAAAGAAAGAATGAGAAATATGCCAAACATGCAAATAAGGGGTGCATAAAAGTTGTATTTGAACCAGGTGATTGGGTTTGGGTACATTTGCATAAAGAAAGATTTCCCACTCAAAGGAAATCTAAGTTGATGCCCCATGGTGATGGACCCTTCCAAGTGTTAAAGCGCATCAATGAAAATGCTTACATGATTGACTTACCCAGTGAGTATGGTGTAAGTGCTACATTTAATGTTGTTGATTTATCTCTTTTTGATTTTGATGTAGGTGCTGATTCGAGGATGAATCATCTTGAGGAAGGGGGGAATGATGCAACCAAGCTAAGCAAGCCTATCAAAATAAGTGATCCATTGCATTATGAGGGACCAATGAAAAGATCAAGGACAAAGAAGTTCAAACAAGCATTAAATTTGCTTGTCTTTCACATTAAAAGCAAGTTGGTGGATTTGATTACAAGTACAAGCTTGGAGCTGCATGATGAAGAATTCAAGCTAATTAGCTTAATTTCCTATTCTAAAATTAATTAGGTTGAATTGGACAAATTTGGAAGTTTTTTTTTCTATTTTGGAGTCAATAAGGAAGATTCAAGAAGATTCTAAAAGATATGAGAAGATTCAAGGATATTCAAAGTGAAAGTCAATAAGTCAACAAGTCAAAGTCAAGGATCAATGGTCAACATGTTACATGGCATGCTTCTATTCTTAGTTGTTGTGAGTTGTCATTTTGCTTAGTTTTCATGACTTGTGATGAGTTGTCAATTTTGACTTTTCAAAGATGAGTTATCATAAGTTATCATTAGTTGTCCTATTTTAAAGGAAATCTCCTTAATTAAGGATTTTCCTATATAGGTATATTTAGGAATAAGGAATAGAACCTTTTCCTTCAAGGATTAGGTTGTTTACATGCCTATATAAGGGCTAACCCTATGACATACGAATTTAAGCATTGAAATATAAAAAGTGAGGTTTTCCCTTGAACTTTGTTCTTTTGAAACTTTGCAAGTTTACTTGAATTGTTTCACTTCTACCTTTCATTACAATTACTAGGTTAGATTAAACTTAGAATTGTGTGATTGTTCATCTTATAATAGCTAAGTATCTTGCTTCAATTAATAAGCAAGGGGTTTAGCTCCATCAACATAACCTATCCTTGATGATCACTGGGCAAGATTTCAAAGTTGGATGTGTGTTCTATCTCTATTATAGGTAGGGTTCGTATCAGTCAGGGTATGGCCTAGGGGAGAGAATAAAAAGGAAAGAATGAGAGAGAAAAAAAGAGGTTGGCAATTCTAAAAAAAGGAAGAGAAAAAAAAGCTTTAAAACTAGGAGGGGAAAAAGAGAGAGGACGTTTGAGGGAAGGAGAGGAGGAAATCAAGCTAAGGAGGCTATTTTCTAGATGAAGAAGGCAAGAGAGCTTGCATTCAAAGGAAGTCTAGTTCACATTCATCTTTAAGGGCCAATAATTTTGGATCAAAAGCTAATTTTATAGTAATTTTCCTTACCTCTTCCTTATGATTATGTTATAAGCTTGCATGCTCTTTTGTTGAGTTAGTTAGTCCTTAAAGTCATTGTTTGTTCACTTATTTTCTTGTGTCCATTATCAATGGTTTACCATGATTTTAGTGTGATTGGTTGAGTTTTAGGCATAAGAGTGTATTTAGTGTCTTCATTTTAGTAAGCTTTTGCTTGAAATATAAGTTTTTATCATTTTAAGAGTTGTCCAAGTTTGTTGATCGAGCGATCGTCTCTTCAAAGAGGCATCACCCCATTGCCCCACTATCATGAGGCGATCACCTCTTCATAGATGCGATCGCCACTTTGACAGGCCTTCACACAGTTTCACTTCATTTTTGTACATTATAGCCGTCCAACCTACTGATAAGGTGATCTTCTCTTTAAAGAGGCATCGCCTCATTGTCATGAGGTGATCACCTCTTCATAGTGGCAATTGCCACTTTGACAAGTCATCACTTGTTTTATAGAGCATTCTATGACTTATATTTGCATTCTCTATGAGTATCATGCACTGATTGTCGATTATGGGACAATGTTGTTATTTGTGTAAGAGAATTAACTTCTGTTTATTACAGGGACCGTTTGGTGTACTTTAGCCTTCAAATAATCATTCGATTAATCGGTTTTAAGGGACTTTTCTTGTATAATTAGTTTATTTTTGGTTTATGTGTAGTTTATTTTCTGTATATTGTACTCTTATCACTCCAAAAGCATTGTAATCCTTAATCCCTTCCTTTTTGATTTTAAGTGAATGGTTGTAAATATTGATTATTTATTTTGTTTATGATAAATGTTGGGACAAAGTGCATGAAAAAGATTAATGTGAAAATCCGAATTCAATAATAAAACTTGGCAATTACTTGAAGGCAATTACAATTTGCGTGGTAATAAAGAAATAATTAAATAATTAAAGGTAATAAAACATAAAACATAAATAAAGGCCAATCGTAAGGTTGGGTGAGCATTCAAATGCTTATACCTAGTTTTTGAACTAGTTCTCTGATGACGGCTTCTGGGAACCTCTGTGGAATCCAATTGTTGGCTTTTATTTAGGTGGCGACTCCATCTCCTACTAGGCTTTAGACTTATCTCGTATTTCCAAGTGGGCCTTGAGCCCATACAATTTTGTGGTCACCAAACACTTAGGCACATGCTAAACCCGCTACCTACAAAACTATAACATAATTGTAGTATAAGTGTATTTGAATTCATAATTAATCTTTTAGAGTCTTATGTTTGGCCTTCTAGGTCAATACATTTTCCAAGAAAAATGTCTTTAAATTTTCTCTCTATATTTCACTCTAATGCTGAGATTTCGAAAGAATTGAATGTATCAATACATATGACTTAAAGACTATAACCACCTATATATAAATAATTTTTTTAATATTTTTGTTATTTCTATTTTAGCCTATCATTAAAATAGAAGGTTTCTTTACAAAATTAACTAAAAATAGAAACCAATAACATCAAATTTAATATTGTGCATGTGCATGACACAAACCAACATAACATATATATATATTAAAATTTTATTAAAGATTCTAAATGTTATAGTGTAAGATATAAAGTTACTACAAACTGTAAAAATTAAAGTTCGATAATAACTTTGATTAAAAAAAGCTCAATAATAATTCAATTATACTAATTTTAATTTAAGAAAATAAATAGGTTGATGAAAAGGTGTAAGAAAATATAATATAAGTGCTTATAGTTTGTATTATTGGAGTTCAAAAATTCCATATTGACAGTAAGAGATAAAGATGTAAGGAGATATAATATAAATAATTATAGTAACTTAGTAAGTGACATTGGAAAAAAGTGAAATGAGAAAGATTGAATAGTTTATAAAGTCATCGTTTGATACATTCCAAATTACTTAGCCATTTGGTTAGCCTTGCTTGTAAGATGAGTTTGAGCTAATTGGAGCTTGACCAAGCTTTAGCAAAGTTGGATCTTGTTGAAACTTAATCTAGCAAAACTTAGCCTTTTAGTTAGTCCTTTTTGAGTTTATGAGCCAAGATTGAGCTCAAGCTTGAAGATTGAAAAGTTTTTTTAGCTCAAGCCAATTATTTTTTATGAACTAAGCTAGAATTTTTAAAAACTTTGCTCAGCTCAATTTTACCTCTAATTTTGACACCCCTAGAATTGACATCTTTACTAACAAGTGTACACATTCACAAAGCATTCACTCTTTGTTATTTATATCCATAATTACATTCCTTATAATATAAATTTCATAAAATGCATATTTTTGTTATAAATATTATTACATGAAATTTGCTAAAATGTAATTTACTAATCGAATTATGTAAAAAAAATTCAATATGCATAATTTAATAAAAACATATATTTGCAATTTCAACTTCAATTCTTAATTTTCTTTGTAAATGAATTTATATTAGACCTAAATTAGATAATAATTTATACCCATTTTGTTAAGTTATTGCTTGATATTTAAGGAATTTATATAAGGATTTCCTCTAATGCTTTTTTTTAGTAAAGTTGTAGGTATTTTATGAGCAATTGAAGAAATTTAGGAGCACTTTACTTAAAGGAGACCTTTTATGGACCATAAAGAGAAGTTTAGAGCTTGAAGAATCATGAGCAAAACAAAGTATTTGACCACAACCATCAACACAACCATGTTCCCCTTAAATATATAAGAAGACTCAACACAGTTCCAAATGCTAATGTGCCTAGGACCATGTTCCAATTAGGAAGAAAAGCTAGAATCCTATTTGAGTCCCTCTATAATAGTGTTAGTGGTTGTGTTCACCTTGGTAACATTTGGATTACAAGTTAACACAACCTTATCTTAGAGCATGTAAAAGAGTGAAGCTACAATATAGGATAGAACAAGGTTGTGTTAGGGGTCTTTATTTTTGTCGGGTTTTAAAGGTAATATTCAAAGAAATATGAAAACAATATTTGCCTTGAACAAAACCTTGTTACAGATAATCCCGTATTAAAGAGTATTCTTTTATTGGGAGATTTTGGAGATTTTAATAAGGGGAATCATTAAGAAATGTAAATAGAAGTATAATAAAGCCTTTAAAGGACTTTTGGATTATCTTATATATGCATGGAAGCAAGTAAAAATGAACTTAAAGATTATAGCAAAAGAGGAGATTCATTGTTTGACACCTTAACAAAAGTCGTTGAAAGAATTCCTTTTCTTCTATTTTCTTTTTTATTCATGTTTGATGATTTTATTATTAGTATTAATTTGATTTATTTTCATTATGTTCCTATGTTGACCATTTGCAAGATCAAACTCCTAATTTTGGAATTTAATAAAAAATTTAGATTCTAATGATTTCCTTTAAGTGTGTAGGAAGTTGATTGATTATTAAGAATAATTTTTTAATGATTGGAGACAATGAGATACTCCTTGAAAGAGTATAACTATGAATTTCAATGAAGTATCTCAATCTATGCAACTTCTTAATCTTTGAGAAATATTTATATACCAAAAATATACAAAATTGGACTTACAGTGGTCTACTCACAAGCACCTTACAAGCCCCTTATGAGCCAACCTTGTATAGTGCCTCAAAATCTCATTTTTAGCATAATGGTCAGTGCTCGTCACGAGCTACCCTTATGATCATGAGGAGTAAAGCTCAGCTTGTGAGGGCAATCTTGAAAGCATTCAATGGACATTTTTAAATGTAACGATCCTTAAACTAATGCTCATGAGCTAGGTTTGCTCGTCATGGCTGTGAGCAGCATTCTGATAGAAATAAGTCCAAGATGATTAAAAAGTCAATAAAAGACATTATAGACATAATTAATGCATCCAACATCCATAATCTAAGTTGTTTATTTATATAAACAACTCCTGAAGTTCAATTGAAGGTTTAAGAAACTTGTTTATTTATTATACTCTCTTAAGCATTAAATTAGGCTCTCAAAACTCTCTTTAATTTATTTTTACATTTGTATAACTCTTGTGAGAGTTGGTGGGTGTTAGAATAGATATTCTTATTCTTTTATTTTTTGGTATTGAGAAAATGGGAAGTGAGATTCTATTCTAATGGAATTGGTTTAAGTGTTTATCCATTTAAACACTTGGGATTTGGTTTTTTAGTGAGCCTTGTAAAACTCAAGTTATAAGGTTGAAAGAGTGAGCCTCAAACTCTTGTGTAATCTCAATCTTGTGAATACAATTGTGGAAATTAAAAATTCTAACTTGGGGATAAGTTAAGTGGAGATGTAGGATTGTTGAGAATCTGAACTCCTTAAATTCTTATGTTCATCATTCTTCCTTCTCAACATTCTTTCAATTCTTGTGAAGAATTCTTTTAATTTTAGTTATTGCTTATTTGCCTTATTCACCGCCCCTCTAAGGTATTTTCATTTGGTATTAGAGAAAGAATATATTGATAGAGTAATGAAGGTTGTCAAACAGATAAGGTTGCTTGGAGAAGAATTACTTGAGAAGGGAATTATGGAGAAGGTGAAGGTGACTCTTCCCAAAAGATTTGAGTCAAAAATCTCATCTCTTGAAGACATATGGGATATGACACAACTTACATTGATAGAGCTGGTGAGTGCTCTTCAAGCTGTTAAATAGATAAAGAAATTAATAAAGAAAGAAAATGCTATTGAAAATGCTTTTACTGTAACTCAAAAAATTAACATATAACCTGAAAGTAGCCAAAGAATGAAATTTTAAGAGGGAAAGGCAAAGAAAGAAAAGATTAACAACAACTTGGAGGCAAGTACAAAAAAGGAAGATATCCTACCTATCCTCATTGTAAAAAAAAGCCAATCACATTGAAAATTATTATTGGTATAGGCCTAGAGTTCAATACAAAACCTACAAGCAATTTGGACACATGGAAAAGGTTTGTCCAAGTAATGCAATTCAACAAAATTAGGCCCAGCTTGCTCAAGTTAATGAAGTATCTAAAATTCAGGAGTAGACACTCATTGTTGTTGAAAAAAATGCACACTTGTAGCTGAAGATTCTAATGTTTGGATGATCAATAGTGGTTGCACACACCATATGTCAGTAAATTTGAAAAATTTCAAGAATCTGGATGGAGGATACTTTTTAAAAGTTAGACTTAGTGATGGTAGACTTGTGGATGTTAAGGAAAAAGGTACTGTAATAGTGGAAACCATATTAGGTACTAAACTTATTTATGATGTTTTCTTTGTGCCTAATATCAAATATAATGTATTGAGTGTTGGCCAGCTATTAGACAAAAATTATGTTATTAAGTTCAAAAATAGAACTTGTGAAATTTATGATCCTTGTGGCGTGAAGCTTTTATAAATTAGAATGCATGACATAAGCTTTACTATTGATCTGAAAAATTATGAAATTAAAGCTTTTAAAGATGTTGAATCTGATTCTTGTATATGGCATAAGAAGTTGGGTTATGTAAATGATGATGATCTAAAACTGCATAAAAAAAAACTAAATAGTGAATGATTTATTTATTATGACTGTACTTTCTAATGTCTATGGTACTTGTAAAGTTGGCAAGTTAAGTAGAACTCTATCCTCTATAAATAAACTTTGTAAAGCTATAAAGAAGCTCCAACTGGTTCATACAAATAAGTTCAAGGCTACTGTTAAAAATCAAAATCATAATGTCATGGAATATATATGTCTACAATTTAAAGAATTGCTTTAGCAAGTAAGTGTTTATCATAAATTTATTGTTAATATGGTGAGGAGTTTAATGATTGAGAAAGGATCGTTAAAGCAATTTTGGGCGAAAGTAGCTAATACTGTGGTATATCTGTAAAACAGATTGTCAAGCAAAGATTTTAGAGACAAGACAACTTAGTTTAACATTAAACCATTAGCTACTCATCTTAGAATCTTTGGCAGTATATGTTATGCCTTGGTTCCTGAAGCTAAAAGAGACCATTTAGATAAAAAAAAAAAGCTAATGTTTGTATTTCTGTAGGCTATAGAAATGTTTCAAAGGATTACAAGATCTTTAATCCTGTAACTCAATAGGTATTTGTGAGTAGAAGGGTGAAGTTTGATATGAATGTTATTTGGAATTGGGAAACAAAGGCTATAGGCACTTTTAATCAAAATTCAAATGCAATAAATGCTTCTCAAAAACAAGATGTCACTTTGAAAGCTTTAAAAATTCTTGAATGGAAGGCTGCCATATAGGACGAGCATAGGATGATAGAGGAAAATAAAATGTAGATGCTTGTAGACAAATTTATTGACAAACAAGTCATTGACGAGAAGTGCAAATTCAAGTTGAAGATTAATTAGCAAAAATATTTACCAAAGTCAAAAGAGAAGATTTAAAGTTAGAGAAAAACTTAGAGTCAATAATAACATCTGCCTCAAGGAGGAGTGTTGCTAATTATAGTAACTAAACTTTTATGCAACATATCATTAGTTTAGTTTTTAATATTTTGCTTTGATATTTTATATTTTGTAATGATTATAATCTATTACAAAATTAACTAAAAATGAATTTGTTAATAAAAATATGTGCAATCATAACCTAGAATAGTTACTCCTAGCCCAAACCCTAAAAAGAACTTAGCCACACATAAGTCCAGTAGCAAAATGAAAATAACAAACATAATTGAATAAAGAGAATAAAAAAGGAAAATAATAGAGAAAACTCTTAAATCCTGCTAGGCTTCTTCAATTCTTAATAACCTTCACGAGCTTTGTTTGTAATTTAAAAGTGTTTAGAATCTCCCTAATACTCATAATATTCCTTCTTATATAGGCATTCCATGATGGACTCCTTATTCCTTATGAATCTCTCAATCCAAATCTGTGAGGAGAATATTTTTGTTTAGCACTGCCTATGACATGGTCGTACTTCAAACCGTGCTTAAATTCAATCCATCCGACATGGTTTAAACACGACCATGACTCAATTTAGACTTTCATAAAGAAGCAAAAATTGTTTGGCACATAGATGTGCTTTAGGTCGTGTCAATATTTCTTCAATTTTTTTAAGTTAGGTAGAAAAGGACATGGGCCACAATATGGCCATGTTGTAGGGTGTGCTTTCAATTCCTTTAAGTTTAGAGAGTGATACAGGCTGTGTGACCCCTATATCATGCCATGCTTGATTTTTGGCTTTAATTTAGAGAAATCCTTCATTAAAATTACCTATAATATAGGAATAATAATTAAAACTAAAAATACTCATAATCAAACTAAAATGAAACCAAAACAATAATATCCTAATTGAAACTTGTAAACGGCGGGATTTAGCACGCATCCAAAATTTTAGCAACAACGACACTATTTGAGCTTAGGGCTCTAGAGAACACACTACTATATCACAAAGACATATTGTGAAGATGTGGAGTCGCCACCCAGGGTAACAACTGGGACAAATCGATGGTGGTGATAATTTGATTCTTTAAGAGAAAGTTAGCACCATAACTAGAAGATTCTAGATACGGAATACTAATTCTAGATACGGAATACTAACTTCTTTTAGTATTGTGCTCCTTTAGACTTACCTTATTAATTACTAAACTAATTACATATAATTTCATATAAACCCTAATTTAGCATCCATCTAACTCTAAGGAAACTAGTAATGAAATAGTACATAAAAAAATGCATTCATATAGCACAATGTCCCTAAATCAATCTAATCTACATGGATTTTAATTAAGTTAGCTAAATCTACATGTTTTTTACAAAGTGAAATGGAAAACTAAAGAAGGGCCTACATTCTAATTAAATTAATGAGCCTATGTCTACTTATTTTAATTATAAAAATAGTGGGCCTAAGTCTATTAATTTTAAGAAAGAAAATAGAAATAAATTAGCGAGCTCAATTCTACTTAATTTTAAATTATGTGATGCAACCCTAAATCTATTTATTTTAAAGGAAATGTGTTAATGGGCTGAGCTAAGTACAAATCAATTTTAATCAAACTAAAATGAGCCTATATCTAAATTAACCTAATGGGCCTAAATAAATTTTAAAGTTAATTAATTTAAAAACCTAAAACCAATTTTAAAAGGCTATTAATTAAATGGATTAGAGCCTAACATAGGCTTGGGGGTTTAAAATACACAACAATAGACAAACAAGCCCAAATAATAAAAATAAAGCAAATAACAAATCACATATTCATTTAGTGATTTTTAATGCTAATTTTAATTACGTGCAACCTAAATTAATCTAAAGCTACCATTGATTTTATTAGGATTTTACCAAATTGAACCTCATTTACTAATCAATTTTAAAGTGTAGAAAATTAAAGAGTTTTACTATTCCCACTATCAGAGCTAGTACAATTCCTATGTACAAAATTAATTAATTACATGCCCAAAACTAAATTAAATACACACTACAAATACCATAAAATAATAAAATATAGTAAATAAAAAAAAACTAAACTACATGATTTTAAAATATGGTTTTAATCCGTGACATTCCATGGATCTTCATGGCTTTTCCTTAGTTCAATCACATCTCTGCCAAAATTTTCAACTGTAGTGAAGAAAATACAAAAACACCAAAAAATAAAATAAAATAAAAATAATTAGGAAAAAAGCAAAAATAAACAAAAAATAGAAATAAAAAATTAAATTAAATTAAAAGAACAAAAGAAAGAGTAGAAGAAAAGGGATGTAGTGTGGATGCAGTATTGATTTGCCCCTCAAAGTATTTGATTCACCATTTTGAATAGGTTATGTATACTTGATTTTTTCTTCTTTAGCTTAGACTGTGCTTTTAATTCAAGGACCCTTTTTTGTTTTTGAAAGAAAAGAACATGAAAAGAAGATTTTTTCTTAAAGCTTTTTCTCTCTTTTTTACTCTGTCAATTTTTCTTTGTCATTTTTTTAGGAAGCCCCTCCTCCTCACTTAAAAAAAAAAAAGAATAAATATATATAAGTAAACAAACCCTAATCTCCACCAAAGATAAAATTTTCAAAATTTATTTATTAAACTTCCTAATAATTTATCATTATCAATTTTATTTTATTTTATATTTATCCCTTTTTAAAATTATTTATTTTTAACCAATGAAAATTAAGAAAAATTATTTTCAGAAAAATTAATTAAAAAATAAAATGATGCTGATTAGAATAGTGCAATTCCAATTGGAATTGTAGATTTTCGATCAGAATTGTGGATTTTCGATCGAAATTCCATAATTATGATGGGAATTTTTTTAACATTTTATTACAAAAGACCCTTGAAAGAATTAAAACTTTTTCAGTTAGGCCATTGTAGAAAACATTACAATTAAGTCTTTAAAAAGTTATAATTAAGCCCTAAGATAAAAATTCAATATCCATAGACCTATTTGTAATAAATTTTCATCATTGGAGTTCTCTGTCGCATCCATACTCAACTGTCCCTAAATTGGGTGCTTACAATTGCCCCCTTTATCATAGTTTGCTTGACAAATTGCAGCAAAGTAAATAAGCACATAATTTCAAAGTAAAGAGTTAGAACACTTATCTATGTGCCAAAACTATGCATGACATTATGCAGTGTTGAATGAGATTTAAGTAATACTAGAATTCCTATGGAATTTCTAGCTATGATGCTATTACTATGTTCAGTGAATAACGATTGATAGTGTGTTCAGTACATTTTAAAAACAGACTATAGTTCTGGTGGAACATGTAGTGATGCTATCATTGTGTTCAGTGAATAGCAGTTAACACTATGTTCAGTGCATTTTAAAAACAAACTATAGTTCTGGTGAAACAAATAGCAGTGATGTAATCACTATATTCAGTGAATAGTAGTTGACACTATGTTCAGTGCATTTTGAAAACAGACCATAATTTTGGTGGAATATATAGTAGTGATGCTATCATTATGTGCAGTGAATAATAGTTGACTCCGTGGTCAATACATTTTGCTATATTCCTTATCACGACCTAAACCAAAGAGTCATGACCGGCGCTAGGGAACGAGAATTCTTTCAAATCCGAAACTCGTGGCAAGCCTAAAATTAAAAACATATACATACATAATATAAAAATACATCAGAATTAAAACTTTCATTAATATAAAATAAATCTTTATATCATAACATAATAAAAATATCTTCATACAATATCCAAATACAGGATCTTTAACTAACATAACATAATACTACAACAATAAACACTACTACTGCAGCAATTACTAAGATACAAGAAAATGTATGGTTCAGTATTTACATAAATCAGCCGGAGAGGAAAGATTCTGGTGAATAGTTCTACTAGGGAGGTCTGAAGTAGAAGATCTTAAAAAAATATTGAGGGGAGTCAGACCTCACTAAGTGAATTATTATTATTATTATTATTATTATTATATTTATATATATATATATATATATATATATATATATATATATATATATATATATATATATATATATATATATATATATATATATATGCAACCTAAAGCCATATACAATCAAGCATCAGTATAATAATATACATATTTATATACATACATGCATTTCATACAGATGCTAAAATCCACTTTTTATAATAATAAATGTAGAAAAATTTTTAGGTGAAGGATTGGAGCAAAACCCTAAAATAATCCACAACCTCGATCACTAAACCTCACTAGCCAATAGGCTCATTTAATTCCAAAATATTTCTCTTCTCAATTTTTAGATAGTAGACTAGCCCTGAGACACTAAGTCAACTAAGTTTCTGTAGTCTCATAATCAGCGTGACTGGCCTCGAGACACTAGGTCAGCTGAGCTCCTGCAATCACACCACTCTCTCACCAGAAATCTCAAAAATCAAATTATTCATATCTCACATCAATAAATTCCATAATATCAATTATAATATTTTAACGTACTGATGCGCACACAGTCCTAATGTAGCCCACTAGGTAGCACATTCAACTGCTATCCTTCAAAATATATTATTTTGTAATCATATAATGAAAATTCAATATAAGACTATGACAACATATATTATCAAAATAAATATTCTCCATATTTCTATGGAAAATCATTTATATAAATATTAAAAATAATAAATATGATTTAATGAAATGAGCATAATTAAATTAATATTTATTAAAATATATAAATACTCATAATATTATTCTACATGCAAGATATACATAAGATAATAACTCACAGTTGTTCACTCCTCTAAAAAGACTAGACTAGCCTGGTCTTGTAGGTCTCAGTCTTAGCACAATTATAGAAAAAAATAATAATAATAGAATTAACTTCCTAATTTATACTTCTAGAGATTCTAAAGAATAACTTAATCTAGAACACGACTCGACAAAAATTCAAAACTTAGGATTGACTAGATGTCACGTTTTATAAGAATTCTACCGAAAATTTAGCAAAGTCTCCTTTATAAAATGGATGTCTCTCTATAAAAAGTAGAGTTGATCTTGCAAGCAAACACACTTCAATATTCACAAAATACTCACTCCTCGGGTTGGGTCATCGAATTACACAAATTATCCAACCGAGAACCAATATACACAAAATCAATAATATAATAATAAATATTAAAAATCAATAAAATTCACAAAAATCAATAAAATACCATAATTCAAATGATTTAAATAATAATAACATTAACGGTATTTATTTTCAAAAAGATTAATAAATTCTCAATATAATTAAATAATATTAATAAAAAATCTATTTTTCAAATATTCAAAATTAAAAAGCAGAAATTACAAATAATTATTTAAATTGCTCAAATATATAATAAAAATAGCTAAAAATCCATTTAATCATAAAAATAATAAATAAAATTATTATTTGAATATATTTTCGAAAATTATTATTAATTAGCTAAAAATAATAAATAATTCATTAAGATTATTTTAATACTATTTATTACTCAAAAATTATCCAAAACATAATAATTAACAATAATTTCAATTAAAATACAAAATTTACTAATTTATACTAATTTTTTCAAAAATCAAATTTTTACATAAACTTTCGAAAATTCATAATAAATAATTAGAACATAATTTCAATATACATCCTTAAAGAAACAAACTTAAAATAGTTCATAGAATTTATTAAAAATAAAAAACAATTTTCAAGCCGAGACAATCCTATGAACAGTACTTGAGGCCAGAATAGGCCTCAAAATTCAACTATCTCCAAAATCGATTTTAAACACATTTTTGGAAAGCTTACAACTTTAATTTCACCAATCTAAAGTCAATTTCACATAATTCAAACCAATTGAACACAAAATCAGCAAATTAAATTATAAACCTAGAATGAATTTGATAAAATTAAAGCTTAATTCAAAGTTAATTGGACGAATTGCCTTGGGGGAAATGAAGGCTAAGGAACAAGCTTTCAATCGACACCAACCACGACCCTTGACGCTGTCAAAATCGATATTGGCGAGCCTCAGAAGGTTATGCCGAAGGAGAAGAAAGAGGTAGAGGAGGAACAGTGGCGGGAGGAAGAAGGGCAGGTGGTGGCGAGCTAGGGAGGAGAGTGGTGGCGAGCTAGGGATGAGAATGGCAGTGAGGTGGACCTACCAAGCGACAATGCTGGTGGCATGCAGGTGATGGCAATGCGTTCTGCATTTAACGTAGTAAGGAGAAGAAAGAAGAAAGGAAAGGAAGAAGGAAAAGGGGGAGGAAGGAAGGAAAGAGGGGGGAAAAGGAAAAAATTGGTTTTTATACTTTTTTTTTAAATAAGAAAGTGAAAAAATAATATTTTTAAATTCAATACTTATTTTTCTAATTAAATTCACCATAAAATATTAAAATATATTAAATATACTAAATTAATACTATTCATAAATAATAAGAATACTATTATTATTAAATAATATACAATAATAAATAAATACAAACACTTGAATTGAATTAAATTACAAAAATAACCATAATATAACAATTTAATAAAATATTTATTAACACTACATATCTCAGAAATTAATTTAATAATTTATAAAATATCGGGTTATAATAATCTTCCCCTTTTACAACAATTTATCCTCGAATTTCAAATAAAAAGAATAAACAATAAGAATTCATCGAGGAAAAAGGTAAGGGTAGGCCACTTGCATCTCAGCCTCGGTCTCCCATGTGTGCTCCTCCGTGTTGTTGCTCTCCACGTTGTTGCTCCTCTATAACACCTTGACCATCGAAACCTGCTTCGAACGCAACTGAAGAACTTGATAATCCACTATCATAATTAGCTCTTCCATGTACGTCAGATCTTCATTCACTTCCACACTTTCGGGCTGCAATACATGCGAAGGATCTGAAATGTACTTCCTCAGTATCGAGACATGGAACACTGGATGCACTTGAGACAAATTCAGAGGCAAAGCTAATCGATATGCAACCATGCCCACTCTCTCTAGAATCTCAAATGGTCCAATGTATCTTGGTACTAACTTTCCTTTCTTGCCAAATCTCATCACACCCTTCATCAGTGAGACCTTTAGAAACACATAATCTCCAACCTGAAACTCCATATCCTTATGCTTCGGATCCGCATAGCTCTTCTGTCTACTAGCTGTGGTTTCTAATCTTCTTCTGATCAAAGAAACTTTCTCATCTACATCTTGGATAATCTCATGTCCAATCAACTCTCTCTCTCTAATCTCATCCCAACACAAAGGAGATCTATACTTCCTTCTATATAGAGCTTTATACGGTGTCATTTCAATACTGCTATTGTAACTATTATTGTAAGCAAACTCTATTAGTGGCAAATGATCATCCCAACTACCTCCAAGATCCATTACACACATTCTCAACATATCCTTAAGTGTATAGATTGTCCTCTCAAATTGACCATCTGTTTGAAGGTGAAAAGTAGTACTAAAATCAAGCCTGGTGTCCATTGCTTCTTGCAACTTTTGCCAAAATTGAGAGGTAAACACTGAACCTTTATTAGATATAATGGAAACAAACACTCCATGTAGGCACACAATATGCTTAACATATAACTTAGCCAACTTGGCTATAGAATAGGTAGCTTTAACTGCTAAGAAGTGAGTTAATTTGGTTAACTTGTCCACAATCACCCAGATGGAATCATATCTATCCTTTAAACGAGTTAACCTTGTCATAAAATCCATAGCAATTCTCTCCTATTTCCACTCAGGAATAGGTAGAGGCTAAAGCTTCCCAGAAGGCTTCTGATGCTCAACTTTCACCTGTTGACACGTCAAGCACGTTGAAACATAATTAGCTACATCCTTCTTTAATCCATCTTACCAGTATAAATCCTTGATGCTGTGATACATCTTAGCAACACTTGCATGTACATTGCAAGCTATAGAATACACTTCTTCTAGGATATATTCTCTTAAATAATCCACATCAGGAATGCACAATCTACCGTTGATCCATAAAACAACTTCATCATTAAGTGTAAAATTAGTGAACTTCCTTTCACGAACATTCTCCTCAAGCTCTATCAAAATAGGATCTCGGCACTGAGCTGCCTTAATCCTATCTCTCAATACTGATATGACTCTAAACTAAGCTAGTAGTCCTCTTAATCTGCTTATCTTCATCATCAAACCTTGATCCACTAACTCGTGCAACTCTTGGATTAAAGGTGTCCTCTCCATACTAATGTGAGCAAGATTACCTGAGGACTTCCTACTTACGGCATCTACTACCACATTAGCTTTGCCTAGATTGTATTGAATATCACAATCATAATCTTTTAGTAATTCCAACCATCTCCTTTGCCTCAAGTTTAGATCTCTTTACTGAAAAATGTACTTCAAAATTTTATGATATATGAAAATCTCATAAGTCACTCCATACAATGTCTTCAAATCTTAAGAGCAAATATCACTGCAGCCATCTCTAAGTCATGAGTAGGATAATTTTGTTCATGCTTCTTCAACTGCCTCGAAGCATAAGTTATCACCTTACCATTCTACATTAACACACAACCTAGGCTGACTCTGGAGGCATCACAATACACAATGAACTTGTCTTCTCCATTTGGAAAAGTCAAAACTGGAGTTGTGGTCAACTTCTCCTTTAGTAACTGAAAACTATTCTCACAAGCATTTGTCCACATGAACTTCATATTCTTCTGAGTTAGGTGAGTTATAGGTGCTGCAATTCTTAAGAAATCCTATGCAAATCTTATATAGTACCCAGCCAAACCTAGAAAACTTTGAATCTCTATGACTGAAGTTGGACTGGGCCATTCAGACACTGCTTCTATCTTTTGTGGATTAACATAAATACCATTTTTAAACACCACGTGTCTAAGGGATGCAACACTCTCCATACATAAATCACATTTTAAGAATTTAGCATAAAGATCATGTTCTATAGTACTGTCCTTAAGTGACATACATGCTCCTCTATACTCTTCGAATACACTAGTATATCATCAATGAAGACTACCATAAACTAATCCATAAATAGTCTAAATACCCTTTCATCAGATCCATGAAAGCAATTAGTGCATTAGTCAATTTGAAGGACATCACCAGAAACTCATAATGACCACATCGAGTGTGAAATGCCATTTTAGGAACATCAGCTTCATTGATCCGCAATTGATTATAACCTAATCTCAAGTCAAACTTGAAAAAGAACTGTGCACCTTATAGTTGATCAAACAAATTATCTATCTTGAGAAGAGGATACTTGTTCTTCACTGTCACCTTATTTAGATCTCTATAATCAATGCACACTTTCAGTGTACCATCCTTCTTCTTCACAAATAAGACTGGTCCACCCTAAGGAGAAACACTAGGTCTAATAAAACCCTTGTCTAGCAAATCTTGAAACTGCTCCTTCAATTCCTTTAACTCTGTGGGAGTCATTCTATAGGGTGGAATCAAAATAGGAGTTATGCTTAGGACCACATTATAAACACCCAATTTCAGAATGATGAAGTGTGGATGCGATAGAGGGCTCCGATGATGAAAATGTTATAGATAGGTCTTTAATACTTGAAGTTTGAAATCTCAAAGTCTGAATGCATCTCCAAAAGGAGTTTAATTAGTTTTTAAGGACTTAATTGTAAAGTTTTTTTAGGACCCAATTGAAAAAGTTGCATACTTTCAAGGGTCTTTTTGTAATTAAAAGTTAAAAAAAGATCAAAATTTTGTAATTCCTATCAGAATTACGTAATTCTGATTAAAATTCTATAATTCCAATTAGAATTACATAATTTTTATCAGCATTATGCCTATTTCGTCTGATTATTTTATGTTATTTTAATTTATTTTAGTAAATAAAATTGAATTTCTTGAATTTTGATTGGTCAAAATAGTATTTATCTGAATTTTAAGGAAATTAAAGTCTTTTTAAAATCAAAACTTTAAACTCTATAGAAAAACAAGTCATGGTGGGATGCATTTTTACCCAAGTTTTTCCTATAAAAGACTAGTATTAGCTCTCATAGATGAGGCAGGAAAAATGCAAACATATACACACATAAAGGGAACACTGAAACTTTCTTTGAGGAGCATACTCTTTTAAACCTTTTGAGGACTTTCTCAATTCTTTTCCCTGGAATAGAGGTTTTTCTATTTTGTCTCTAGGCAGTACAAAAACATATTCTCTTATAATTCGTTTGTCTTTGAAGCAAGGAGACTTTTGAGAAGAGAAATAACAAGTTTTTTGGAGACCTACTCAACAAACAATGGTGATTTATCTCAGTCTGAGGGGCAACTCATTCTTCATCCATAATCATCATCTTCTCTCCTTTCTTCTTTTTAATTTATTTTATTTTATTATTTTAATTTTATTACGTTTTAATTTTATTTAATTTTTATTGTTATTTTATTCACTAATCATCATTTATTCTTTTGTGTTAGTGATTATGGAGGAGATTACATGATGATCTTACTTAGTGAACAAAATCCATGAAGGTCCATCAAATGCCATGGAATGAGCCTTATAGCTAAATATAGCTTTAAATTTTATTTATTTAGCTCTTTATTTTTGCTTTTGATTTTGTTTTGTTTTACTATTTTTAAGATTGAATTGGTTTATTTTTCTTTTCTTATTATTTTTAGTAGATCCTTATAATAGCCGTAATAGTGGGAATAATGAAATCATGCGTGTGTGATTATGTGTTTTAATTAATTGGTTAGTAAAATTAAGGTTTTGTTAGGTAATTAATTAAAATTAATGGCTATAAAATCGTTAGGGTTTATTTAAGTTAAAATTGATTTAGATTTAAGTGGATAGAATTAGGTTGCTTGATTGATTATTTTATTTGTTTGATTAGAGTCAATTAAATTAAATTAGGGTTTTTAGAATTAATTTTATTGATTGTTTTATTTGATTTTTTTGTATATTTTTTATAATTTTTGGGCTTGATTATTTATTTTGATATTGTTTATGTGTTTTGGGCCTTAAGCCCGTGTTAGGCTTTAACCCATTTAATTACATTTAAGTTTCTTTAGGTTTAATTAATTAAAATTGATATCAGGCCCATAATTAATTAGATTTAGGGTAGAGATAATTTAGGCCTATTTAGTTAATTTAGACATAGGCCCACCTTTAGTTTAATTTAATTAACTTAGAATTAGCCCATTTAATTTAAGCCTTTTTCATAATTTGTAGATTTAAGATGGCTTTAGAAATAAAATATGTAGAATTAGGTCCACTAATTTAAATACTTCTTAATATGTAGATTTAGGCCCATTTTAGAATTAAAATAAATAGGCGTAGGTTCATTTAATTAAAATTAAATAGTAATTAGGCCTATTAGTCTTTAGGCTCACTTGTAAATTAAAACATGTATATTTAGCTCAATTAATTAAAATCAATGTATATTAGACTAATTAGAGATTGTGAATTTAAATGAGTGCATTATTTACATATATTTTTCATGACGAGTTTGCCTGGAGTTGATTGTTTTAATAAGGGTTTATATGAAATTGCATGTAAATAAAGGGAAAGATAGTAATTCATAAAACAATTCTAAATGAACACGAGACTGAAAAAAGTTGGTATTCCATATCTAGAATCTCCTAGTTTTGTTGTTGGCTTTCTTTTAGAGAATTGAGTACCACCATTTTTCAAATTTTCCCAATTATTACCCTGGGTGGTGACTCCTCATCTCCATGCCATATGTTTGTGATAATGGTTAGTATGTTCTCTAGAGCCCTAAGCTCAAATAGTGTCATGGTTGCTAAAATCTTAGACGCTCGTATTGGGGATAGGAGATAATAATTCTACTTTCTTTAGAATTATTTTATTAATTATTATTTTATTCTTGCATCCATTCTGCATGTCCTTATTAACCGATGGTGTTGGTTTATAGTTCCATGATTCCACTAGCTTCATGGGATTGTAAATTAGCTAACAAGCACTCTTAGCCTTAACTTGATTCAAGAGAGATTACAGAGCTCATCTGACCAGAGTTTGTAACTCAAGTCCTAAAGGTGGGTAGTCTTCTCTCGACTTTGCAAAGGATGTCGGGCCCCTCTGACCTTGGCCTGTAACTCAAGTCTTAAAGAAAGGCATCTTGCTAAGGGAACCTTAACCTTTTTCACCGAACTCAGCTCATGTAGTGGCTTAGTAACCTCCCTTAAGATTACCAAAATTGCTTATGTTTGTTTGCATAAGGTATTTCTATCTATAAAGGCCCAAGCATATACTTTAGAAGCCCATTTGGGCTAATAAGGAATGAGCTGATCTTTTATACCTAGAAATATTGTTTGTATGCTTTTACTACTTTGAGAGATTTAGCATGTGCATCAGTTCTTGATATCCCCTATTGATATTAAGGCCAAAACCAAAAATCCTAGGAAAAGAGACTTTCCATTGAATACGTGTGTGGGAGAAATAATGTTTGAAGGATGTATATACACCTAACTTGTTTGACTTGCTATTTATTGCATGGCACATGCATCATGCATACATGCATCATACTAACACTTTGTTTTTTAACCATTATAGATTTATCTAGGTCTTCTTGTGTTTGGAGTAAAAAAGGTGGCATACTAGTGAGAACCGATTTAAGCCGGCAAATAATTGCAAAAGAGATCCTTAGCAAATTGGAAAAGAGTCCTATCAATCTACTCTACCTAGAAGCTATATAGCCTAAATGAGCCAAAGAAATGGAACATCAAGAAGGAGGGAAATGGACTCTAGAGGACATCAAAGGAGCATTGATGGATGACATGAGAGTAATGATGCAAAATGAGCTAAGACAAGCTTTGATTGGATTAATGCCACCACCTATTGCTACTGCACCTCCTGTTATGACCAATTTGCCTATTATGGCCACACCACCCACTAACAATGACAATACTACTAGGAATATACCTACTATAGAAATGAAATTAGAGGATATTGAAAGCTACATGGTTGAAAAGGAAAAAAGGGAATCGCTTGAGCAAGTTCAAGAGCTGGAATCCAAGCAGATGAAAGCACTGACTAAGAAAAATTTCCAAGATGGAAGAATTGATGAGAGGATAAGGCATTGGGTACTCATTTGAATTTGAGGATGTGATGCAATTCGAGGAGGATAAGTTGCCTGATAAGTTCAAGATGCCATAGATATAGAAGTTTGATGGTACTAGAGACCCAAGGATCCACCTCAGTCAATATACAACAACTATGAGCACCACTAAAGCTCTATTAGTAGTAATAAAAAGTTTTTTATACTATCCTTAGAGGGAATGGTTGTTAATTGGTATCATAGGTTAGAGAAGTTTATCCGAGTGCACTAGAGAGAATTATGCACTACTTTTCTGAAGTAATATGACTACAATACCAGGCTCGAGGTATCCATCAGGGAATTAGAATTGACCATGCATAAGCCTAATGAGTCATTTTTAGATTTTTTGACTAGATTCATGAACAAGGTAGGATTGATGAAGAACAAACTGGCTAAAAAGGATCAGATTAGGATGATAGTCCAAAATGTGTCACCCAATCTAGTTTAGAGGTTACAGATGATGAACCCCAAGATGTTTATAGACCTTTATGATGATGGGTTGCAAGCTGAGGAGATCAAAAGTGAGAAAAAGAAGATGACTAGAAGCACCTGAGTAAGAAACTACCCAAATAGGGGCACACAATAAGGAAATGCTAGTCAAGTTGTGGGAGTCCATGCTATCCAACAACCCATGAGATTCTTAAACTTTAACTAGCCCTTATCTAAAGTCCTAGACCATTTGATCCAAAAAGGCCTCCTTAGATCCTAACCTCCTATAGACCACCAAACCTAAATCTCCCTAGCTTTGACCCAAAAAATTACTGTAAATTTCACCAAGTTACTGGCCACTCCACTAACTCTTGTATGTGCTTTAAACATGAAATTCAAAATCTCATAGATTCTAGAAAAATCATAGACCCTGAGAAATCAAACCAAAACCTAAACACCAAAAATAACCCTTTCCTAAATTACCAAAATATGCCATCCCAACCACCATGATGATCAACTCAGGAGTTAGTGAGAAAGTAGTGCTAAGCTCCTTTGAGGACCTAGACCTTAAAACCAATGAGGAATCTCTTAATGCCCCTAAAAATAAGGAAAGAATATAAGACTTGTTGGGAAAACCTTCAGGCAAGTTCGACTATAAGGTGTTTTATTCCAAACCACCTTCTTTCGATATATCCATTGAGTCGATCACACCTACAGGATGGGGTAAGGAATTTGATGATGAGAAGATGCCAGATAAGAAAGAGAAATGCATGGTTGAGGTGTGGAAAGGTGGAAAGAAGGATCGGATCATTGTGGAAAGGTGGAAAGAAGGATCGGATCATTAGGTTTATTGACATCTGGTATAATTATAATGAAGAAGGCGTAGAAGGTTATAATGTATGGGTTGATAATCCAAAAGTTAGTCATGTCGCTAGAAGTGGTAAGGGTTATAAATTGATGGAGAAGACTACAGAAATTGCTAAAAGGGAAGACTCAAATGACCATGATAATGACTTAATCCTTGAACAGCTTAAGAAGGAAAAAGCAAATGTGAGCATTTGGGAGCTCTTGATGCACTCAAGTAGCCACATAAAGGCTCTAGTTAAAGCTCTAGCAAGGATGAACATTGAAACTACTGTAACCCTTGAGGAAATGGTGGCCAAGGTTACTGAGAAAAAGCATAGTGTTATTACCTTCTCTGATGAGGACTTACCCATGGAAGGGAGGAATCATAGTAAAGCCTTGTTCATTCCAGTCGAAGTAAGAGGGAAAAGGACTAATTATGTGATAGTAGATAATGGGTTTGCAATCAATGTTTGCTCACTATAGATCCTGCCTAATCTAGGAGTGAAGGTGGAGGATTTAGCAAAACCTAACCTCATAATCAGAGCTTATGATAATAGCACAAGGAATGTAGAGGGAACATTTATTGCTCCTATAAAAATCAGACCTATAGAAGCAATGGTGGAATTCACTGTGCTAGATATCCCCGTCACCAACGCCTTACTTCTGAGTAGGACTTAGTATTATACTTTAGGAGGAGTGCCTTCAACTATGCATTAAAAGGTGAAATTCCTATTGGATGGGGAAGTTATGACCTTAAATGGTAATATGAGCAAGACTGTGTCCATAGTCATGGATAGTCAGAAGCAGGTAGTTACCCCTCCTATTTTCCAAATAGCCATGATCTTTAATGGAATTAAGATGGATCCAAGGGTAGTGAGAATGGTTAAGAAGATGAATTATCGACCCAGACAAGGACTAGGAAAGAATGAACAAGGAAGCCTACAGCTACCAAATTTCAAAGGCCAAAATAATACCTGAGGATTGGGCTATACAGGAGTTAGGCTCAGTAGTAAAGGAGCTAAAAGAATGTTTTTCAATGAGAATAACCTCTTAAGGAATGTGGGACCGCTGAAGGGTAGCTTTGTCAAGGAAAAGAAAAAGAAGCACTACTTGGGTGAAAAAGAGCCTATCCAGGTAGCTGATGTGAATATTCTCAGATTTAAGATCTTTAAGAAGCAGATAGTTGAGAGTCTGGTATAAGACAACAAAGACAAGGTGATGAAGACAATTACTGAGAAGATAGGCACTGAGGCTATTAAAAAATTGCTTTTTCTATAACCTAATGAAGAACCACCATAGGATTTAGCTAGCATTATTGACAATAGTTTTAATGATTTTTTTTATGAAGAAACTAATGTAATAACATTTGGTCTATTTCAGGATGAAATTTTGTTTTCTCTATGATCAATGATATGAATTCTAGTTTTGCTTACTTGTGTGATGTTGATTTTGATGGTCTTATGCATTTTAGTAATGATCGTTCATGCATGTTTGACATTAATTCTATTCAATTAGATTCATTAAACATGGGCACGAATGAACAATCAAGGCACATTTCTATATCACATAATTTAACTCCTGAAGAGAGAGAAAAATTAGAGAGAATTCTAATAAAAAGAAAGGTAGTATTTTCTTGGTCTTATGAGGATATGCTAGGTCTAGATAGAGAAATTGTAGAGCATCATATTTTGATATATCTAGAGGCTAACCTATTAAGCAAAAACTTCATAGGTTAAGGCTAGAGTGGGTAGAAAAGATAAGGGAAGAAATTGCTAAGAAAATCTAAGCCAACTTTCTAGAAGTGGCAGAATATCCTACATGGTTGGCAAACATAGTACCAAATCCTAAAAAGGATAGAAAAGTTCAAATGTGTGTAGATTTCAGAGATTTGAATAAAGCATGCCCGAAGGATGACTTTCCTTTACCCTATATTGATGTGATTATTTATAGTGCGACATCGAGTGCAATGTACTCTTTCATGGATAGGTTCTCATATTATAATTAGATAATAAGGAAATCATGGACAAGATCAAGACTACCCTTATCATAGAATGGGGGACATATTGCTACAAAGTGATGCCTTTTAGATTGAAGAATTCAAGAGCAACCTACCAAAGAGTAACAACTGCTCCATTCATGATATGGTACATAAAGAAGTGGAAGTGTACATTGATGACAAAATGGTTAAGTTAGAAACAAGGGAAGGACATTTTAAGGCTTTAGATAAGTTTCTAGCAAGAATAGAAAGATACAATCTAAGGCTTAATCCAAAGAAATGTATCTTTGGGGTCACTTCTAGAAAGTTATTGAGGGCACATAGTCAACAACAAGGGAATTAGATTAAAGCCATTCAGGAGATGCTAGCACCAAGAATAGAGAAGAAAGTATGAGGGTTTATTTGAAAGCCACAGTACATTAGCAGGTTTATTATGAAACTTACCATGGTATGTGATCTAATTCTCAAGCTCTTATGGAAGAATTAGTCGGTGGAATGGAATGAAGAATGCCATAAAGCCTTCGATAAGATTAAAGAATACCTTACCAATCCACCTGTGTTAAGACCACTAAGGTAGGGTAAACCCTTAATCTTATATTTGGCTTTAGAGAAAAATGCAATGGGGCAATGCTAGTGCAAGAAGGACCAGAAGGGGTAGAGTATGCAGTGTATTATCTTAGTAAAAAATTCCTACCATATGAAGAAAAGTATGATCTTCTGGAGAAGACATGTTTGATTATGATATGGGCTACAAGGAAGCTAAAGCATTATTTTCAGTCTCACAAAGTACAAGTCATTTCAAAGATAGAACCCTTAAGGTACTTTTGAAGCGGGTAGAATTGTATAACCCTAGTCTCTAAGGACTTAGTATAGAGCAAGTCGGGTGTCGAACACTTAGGATTTAGGAAGAATTATGTATTAAACGAGAAAATACTTAGATGGATAGGCAAAATTAAATCAAAAAAAATTGGTGATCTAATTATTCCTAATTACTATAATACTAAGCAGAATAAGAAATACAATATTTATAAAAGAGAAGCACAAATCAAAATGTAAATAAGAACTTATAAGAATTTATCACAAAACATATTGATTGGAAATTAGTGCGTATAATCTTTAAAAGAAACTCTCGTTGGCAAATTAAAGTAAGGTTCCTAAAAGTAACTCTCGTTATCAATTAGAAGTATTTCCCCTTAGAGTCTACAAGCTCTCTCGGTGTATTACAGAGATAAGAGAAAATCATAAATGACATTATACCAAAAAATCCATAAAAGCAACTCTCATTTTCAATTAAGGATATTCCTGTTTAGAATCTATAAGCTCTCTCGGTGTATTGTAGAGATAGACAAGGAAATCACAAGTAATCTACTAATTGTTTCCCTTAAAATGAATTCCTTGTCTCAAAGTAAATCTAATTCTTAAGTAATCTCAATTATATTTCTACCAAATTACTCCAACTCTCATTGTAAGTAATTTAATTAAAATAAGTTATATATGGTGATCAATCATAAATACTTAATCAAGCACTAATTGAAATTAAATCATAAACAAGAAAAGGTAGAAAATGTAGTTCTTATTTAATTCATCATTGCTTCTCAACAAGACTTAGCCAATAGACATGATTAGAAAATAATAAGAAAAGAAGAAGAGGAATTGATAAAACCCTTTTAATAATCTTCCAACACTTATTGATGTAGAGCAATATTCTTTTCTTGCTTTCTTCTTGCTTTCTTCTAATTGATCTTCAAAACACTAGACTAAGCCTAAGAAAATAAATTATGTACTTCTTATAATAATGATGTTCTCTTATAATAATTTTGTATGAATATATATTTGAACGAATATCTCCCTCTTATAGGTTTCCACTGATCTATATATAGGCCCTAGAGGTGGTTAAAAAGCAGTTACAAATTGAAAAGGTACCCTTTTACATAAAAGGTCACAACTCTATATAGTAAGTTCTAGGGAATTTTTGTCCTTTCAGATGACCTTATCTAGAGAACATCCCTTCATTAAAGTCTTATATCTCTGAGTTATCTTTCTAGAGAAACTTGAATCATTTTATTTGGACATTTTTAGAAGAAGTTATGGCCAAAATACAAAAACTGCTTAGAGTTGAAAAATTGCATCTCATTGATGAGGCACAAGTGGAACGAGTCGACACGGATGGCTTCTGGAACGAGTCATCCCTAGTGTAATAATTTGGCATAGTTCCAATTAAACTTCCTTTGTCTTTTCAAGCTTCATACTTCATTCTAACAAATCCAAGGTCCTTCTAATGCATCAATTGAACCTAAAAACATATAGAAAACATACAAACTACCATAAAAAGCATTGAAAACTAAAAATAACAATTGCATAACTAAATAAGCATAAAAAATTACTAAAATGAAACAAAACAACACTTATAATACCTAATAACTATGTAAGTTTGCATTATATCAAACTCCCCTACACGTAGACCTTGCTTGCCCCCAAGTATGTATAGATCAAAGATGAAGAAATATCGAAATTATCATCTACTCCTAAAAAGTGTATCATCCTCATCAAGTCATTTTAATCATGAATGAAGTTAAAAATAAAAAGGATAATTCAATAATTGAAATTCTAATGCTTAATAATGGTAAAATAGACAAGTCTTATAGCATAGGCAACAAGTTTACCAATTTATCAAAATCTACTAAGAATAAAATAAAAAATGCAAAGTCAAAGTTCTAACCAAGCTATTTAACCAAGATAGTCATGCTGCAAACTTAGGGATTCTAGAGGCAATAGCAACCTTGAGACAATATTGAGCACACACATCAACTCACTCTTCTCATTGCATTTTTTGACAATTTTATTCAAAAACATATTTGCTGGATGTACTCTTTCCAAATGAATGCAAATGAGGAGCAAACACAAATGCACACAACTTACTCGAGATCCATCTACTTATGACATTATACATCTCTTTCTGAATGAATGAAACTAAGGAGCATACTCAATTGCACACAACTTACTCAAGATGCATCACATCACAAGCATTTTTTTCTTTTGTTTTTTTTGTTTATTTTTCTTTTATTGTTTTAATTGTCCTCATCCATTATTGAAAAGGAGTATCTTGGTATTATGGCTATAGCTTCTTTAAGGTTACCTAAGTCTCTAGAAAAACTAAACTTAAATCATTATTACTTGGCCTAAGCATAGTTAGCAAGTTGACTAATACATTTCTTAGACTTTAGAAATAATAGAAAGAGATAAAATAATAAACTTACTACTTATACTACATGAAACTTAAAACTTCTACCAATTGAGCAATGAAAGTTCACTATTAGCAAAAAATATTAACTTCAATCAAAATCAAAAAGACTATTAAGGATAACTACTTATTAAATATGGGAAAAAATGAATAGAAAAATTAATGCAAATGCATAAAGATGTAGAACAAACAAATAACACATATATTACTAATATACTAATACTAATATCTATATCCATATCCCTTCCCCCACACTTAAAAGCATGCATTGTCCCTAATGTAATAAAAATACAATAAGGGAAAGGATAGAAATACTCCCTTAGTTGTCAGTCGGAGTGGTAGGTGGAGACTCAATTGAGCATTCAGATTGAGCAAAGTACTGGTTCAACTTATACTCGATCTTTCGTTAACGACAGGATAATTGCTTTTGGTGACGGGATAATTGCTTTTGGTGACATTCCATAGCATTCAATTGCCTTTGCATAGCAATTTGATTGTTCAAAATTTGATCCCAAATTGGTAGGTGTTCACTTGAAGAACCCGATGCACTTTGGAGAGGGTAAGTCAATAAAGGGACTTCTATAAAAGGTTGGTATTGAGGGAGCTCTTCTTCTGAATCACTTTCTGGTTGGTATTCGGTTGGTAGTGGTTCCTTAACTTAGGATGATTCAGCAATTCCATACCAACATGAATGATTGTGGGCGGGAATGAATCATAATCCTGCATCACATACTTCTCCTCTCACAAGAGCATGGTTAGTAAAATAAGAGCATTCAACTTTGTGAGTGTAATTTTCAAGACTTATGTTCAAAGCCTTTGCTACTATAGTGACCACATGTCCATGTGTCAAGGGTGCATCCTTACATGGTGCACAAGTCAACAACTGATTGAATATCCAATAAGTCTAAAAAACTTGCTTTTTATTATAAATACACCACATAAGAAACAGTTCTTATGCAAAAACCCTATTAAATTCAGACTTATAAAAATAACACATGCTAGGACCTTATGTAACAACTAATATTTTTCATATCTTTTAGGAACATAGCCTTGGCATTTTTAGGTTGAAATGGGGTCTACAAATTAGTCAAAAAGGTTTAGAATTCATTCAACTTAAATTTAGATGGGGGATCACATAAACCATCCTTCTTAAACCCAAACACATGATTCATGAAAGAATAGGTTAGTTGGTGTTTCTTGCCTTCCAACCTAAATTCCAAAATTTATGAATTATTGGAATTAACATCCAAGGTGGTATAAAAATCGGTAAGAAAATCAACATAAGTGTCCTCATGTAGAGAAAAAAACTTCTTAAGGCCACATTGAGTAAGCATATTATCAAACACATCAAGCATACCCAAATTGTTCAAGAGAGAGTTAGGAATATACTTACAACCTAACATTTCTCTAAATCTTATTATTGTCAACTTAGCACCTTCCATATGTGTAAGGATGAGGAACTTAGCCTTGTAAGTCTTGCTAAGGTTTTCATTCTCTTCTTGGTGAGATTCTTTAATATGGGGTCTTTTGGATGATGAACCTCTTGTCTTACCCATAAAGTTAATTTTACTTAGATAAAGTCAGAAAGTTATAGAAATATGTAGAGTATAAGTAATGATAATGTGTAAATGAAAAGGAAAAGATGGAATGGGAAAGGATGTTTGATTCGGTTAGGGTTTGTTTGTAGAGAGGAAATGAAAAGCTTGGATGGTATGGAAGAGAGAAGGAAGAAGATGAATGAATATGAGTTATTTGTGTGTGTAAGTAGTGAAATTCGTATGGATTTTTTGTGAGTAGGAAATTTGAGTGATTTGGTGGTTAAAAGGTTGTATATATATGTGTTAAAGGGGTGTAAGATGTAGGGGTGTAAGGGTTAGTGAAGGGTTGTGTAAGGGATATGTGAAAAGGTGTGTGTGTAAGTGAAAACGTGTGTGGGGAAGTGAAAATGTATGACACCTTTTGAAAAATTAAGCACCTTTTCAAGCAATTTTAAATTGAAAACTAAATAGAAACTAATAAAAAATGTCAAAAATACAAATTCAAAGCTACTGGAAATGTATGTGTGTGTATATGTGAAATATGCAAAAAAAATTGGAGGTGGCATGACTCGGCACGAGTGGTCGAGTCGGCACGCCAGCCCTCTGTAACGAGTCGTTCCATAGGAATGAGTCATTATGCCTTCCTTTGGCTTATGTCGAATTGTACCAATTGGAATGACTCAACATGATTACTCTCTGTAACGAGTCTGCACGTCCGTAACAACTCATTATAGAGATGCATTTCTGGCTCAAGTCGCACCAATCGTAATGACTCAGCACGTAGGCTCTTTGTAATGACTTAAAATGCTCGTAATGAGTCGTGACATTATAAAATTTCATAAAAAAATTTCTAAGTTATTATTTAAATAATATTTAAAAAAGAAACATATGAAAATGGGATTAGAAACTAAAAATAAACTAATCATAAACTGAATGTATACTTAAAGTAAGAATAGTTTAATAAGGAAATATGTATAAATAAGGAAAATAAAATAAAGAAAAGAATGATATGAAAATGTTTAGTTTTAGAAACATTATAAAGATAACTTTAGAAGTATTGAAATTTGAAATAAAATTACGAACTAAAATGAAATGAAAAATGAAATAGAAATATAAAGTAAAAATGTGTAATAAAATTAAATAAGATGAAGAATGTGTTAGTAAATGTACCCTAATTTCATTAATGTTTAAAGAGAGATAGACTGACTCTGAGTAGTTGCTTCACCGATTATGTATGGCTTGAGACAGTGTCCATTTACCTTGAAGATTTCCCCTTTACTATTGGCAATTTCCACTGCATTATGAGGATATACCTTAACAACCGTAAAAGGACCTGACCATATAGACTTCAACTTACCTGGAAACAATTTCAATCTTGAATGATAAAGCAATACAAGTTGTCCCTCATGATCAAATGCTTATCAGGCCAGAACTTAGTGCGTTCCTTATATAAGTTTGCATTCTCATAAGCATTCATTCTCAACTCATCGAGTTCATTAAGTTGAAGTAACCTTTTCTTACCTACCTCATCAAGTCAAAATTCAATGCTCTTATCGCCCAATATGCCTTATGCACAAGCCCAATGGGTAAGTGACATGACTTCCCATAGATCAACTGATAAGGAGTAAGGCCTATGGGAGTCTTAAAAGTCATCCTATACGCCCATAATGCATCATCAAGCTTCAATGCCTAATCTTTCCTTGAAGAAGAGACTATTTTCTCTAAAATCCATTTAATCTTTTGGTTACTCACCTCAACTTGCCCACTTATTTATGGGTGATATGGAGTAGCAACCTTATGTGTTACTCCATATTTCTTCAAAAGAGCCTCAATCAAATAGTTGCAAAAATGGGAACCTCCATCACTTATCAATGCTTTAGGGGTACCAAATCTTGGAAAAATTACTTTCTTAAGCATTTTCTTAACCACTATAGCATCATTTGTCAGGGTTGGCATTGCTTCTACCCACTTGGAGACATAATCGACCATGACCAAAATATACTTGTAACCCAAGGAACTAGGAAATGGACCCATGAAGTCTATTCCCCAAACATCAAAGATTTCAACTTTAAGAATCCCTTTCAAAGGCATCTCATGCTTCTTTGATATATTTCCCATCCTTTGGCATCTATCACATGTAAGCACATATTTTATAGCATCCTTAAACAAAGTAGGCCACCAAAAACCAGATTGAAGTAACTTAGATACAATCTTTAATGCTCCAAAATGTCCACCAACATCCAAAGAATGACAATGCTTCAAAACATCTTGGACTTCATTGCAAGGAATGCATTGCCTAATCAAACCATTGGCACATCTCTTGTAAAGTAATGGCTCCTCCCAATAATAGAATCTACAGTCATGTAAGAATTTTTTTCTTTGTCTATAATCCATACCATAAGGAAGAATACCACTTACTAAATAATTTGCAATATCTGCAAACCATGGAGTTTCCTTTAATGCCATTGTAAAAAGATGTTCTCCATAAAATGACTCATCAATTGGCACACCATCATCATTCTTCTTCAATCCATCTTGATCAAGCCTTAATAGGTGGTCGACAACAAGGTTCTCACTTCCTTTCTTATCTTGTACTTCCCAGTCAAACTCTTGAAGCATCAAAATCCATCTTAGGATTCTAGGTTTTGCATCCTTCTTTTTTAGAAGATATTTGAGAGCAACATGATCTGAATAAACAATCACCTTTTTCCCCATAAGATATGCTCTAAACTTATCAAATACATAAAAAATAGCAAGGAACTCTTTTTCTGTAGTAGTGTAGTTGATTTGAGCATCATCAAGTAGCTTACTAGCATAATAAATCACATAAGGCTTGCCTTCCTTTCTTTGACCCAAAACAGCTCCCACAACAAAATTACTAGCATCACACATTATTTCAAATGGTTGCTCCTAATTAGGTGGTTATAAAATTGGTGTAGAAATAAGAGCCTTCTTCAAAGTCCCAAATGCATTAAGGCATGCATCATCAAAATCAAACACCGCATCCTTAGTAAGGAACGTACATAATGGCTTTGCTATTTTGGAAAAGTCTTTGATGAATCTTCAGTAAAAACCAACATGTCCAAGGAAGCTTCTTATATCTTTAACACACTTTTGAGGTGGCAAATTATCAATCACTTCAATCTTTTCCCTGTCAACTTTGATGCCCCTTCTTGAAACTAAATGTCCAAGAACTATGCCTTCTTGTGCCATTAAATGACATTTTTTCCCAGTTCAAGACCAATCCATACTCAATACACCTGTCAAGAACTTTAGAAAGATTGTCTAGACAATTGGAAAAGTTAGCACCATAAACACTAAAATCATCCATAAAAATTTATACAAAATCATCAAGCAAATCACATAATATGGAAAACATGCACATTTGAAAAGTTGCATGTGCATTACATAAACCAAAGGGCATTTGCCTAAAACAAGTACCATATGGACCTATAAAAGTAGTTTTAGCTTGATCTTTAGGATGAATAGGGATTTGATAAAATCCACTAAGTCCATCCAAGTAACAGAAATAAGAAAAATTAGCTAATCTCTCAAGAACTTAGTCAATAAAAGGCAATGGGAAGTGATCCTTCCTAGTTGCTTTATTTAATTTCCTATAGTCAATACACATATGCCATCTTGTGACAGTTCCAGTAGGTATCAAGTCATTAGATTCAATCCTAACAACGGTTAAGCCTCCCTTATTTGGTGCAACCTGAACGGGGCTCACCCATTTACTATCACTAATAGAGTATATAATTTCATTATCAAGCAACTTTGTTACCTCTTTTCTCACCACTTCTTTGAGAGTGGGATTTAATATCCTTTGACCTTCAATGGAAGGCTTGGCATTATCTTCCAATAAAATTCTATGCATACATATTTTAGGACTAATTCCCTTCAAGTCATTAATAGAATAACCAATAGCATTCTTATGACTATTCAATTTATCACATAAAGCATCAACATCATTACTAGGCAAAGATGAATTAACAATAAAAGGAAATTTAAGATTAGAGTCAAGAAATGCATATCTGAGATTTGATGGTAGAGGCTTGAGCTCCAACTCAACTTCTTCACTAGGTGTAGAATCTTTTTGATCGTCGTTGCTCCTTAAAGGTTCAAATATTGATGTCCTTTGAAAAGGTTGGTATGGAACTACCTCCAAAATTTGCTCATTAGCTTCTCGCACCTTAAATGGCTCCATATAATCATTCCTTAAACACTCATGGATTACTTCTTTAATGCATCCATAAAAAATATCAATAGAATGAACTCTACTTGCCACTTCTATAGGTGTTGACTTCATTATATTCAACACATCAAATTCCATACATTCATTATCCACTTCCAATGTGATCTTTCCATTCTTCATATCTATAATTGCTCCTACTGTCCTAAAAAATGGTTTTCCAAACAAAATTGGAATCTCAAGATCTTCCTTCATTTCCAACACAACAAAGTCAGCTGGTATCATAAACTTACCCACTTTTGTTGGCACATTCTCTAGAATGCCAAGTGGATAAGTTACAAATTTATCCGCCAAGGAAAGACACATATTGGTAGGCTTAAGTTCATCCAAATTAAGCTTTTTGTAGATAGAGTAAGGCATAAGACTAACACTAGCACCAATATCACATAAAGGTTTATCGAAATGCATTCCTCCAATTACATAAGGAACCATAAATGAACCAGGATCTTTAAGCTTAGGTGGAGACTTGGAGTACATAGCTTTGGATTCTTCAACAAGAGATACTAAACCATAATCTTCAAGCTTGCTTTTATGGCTAATAACATCCTTTAAAAATTTACCCCAAGCTGGCATATATATAATAGCTTCCACAAATGGTATAGTGATAGTGATATCCTTAAGATAGTTAAGGAATTTACCGAATTGCTTATCCAAATTATGCCTTATGTACCTTTGAGGAAAAGGAAGAGTTTTTAAGTCTACCTTAGATTCATCCTCTTTAGGTGGCTTGGCATTTCCCTTTTTATCTCCTTTTGGGATCTCATCATCATTTTTACTTTTAACATCAACTTCCTCAATCTCTACCCTATTATCATCATCAACCAATCCTTTCTTCTTATTGAGATCCTTTTCAACCTCCTTACCACTACGCAATGTAAGTGCTTGACAAGTCTCTTTTTGTATATACTCTAGTTGGTTAGGGAGCTTTCTTAAAGGTTTAGTGTTAGAGGTAGAGGCTTGTTGGGTGATTTGGGTTTCAAGGATACGGTTATGAGTAGCAAGTTGCTTAAGCTTAGAATTAATTTGCTTAAATTGCTCCTCATTTTGTTTGTTGATGGACATTTGTTGGTTAACAAATTGCTCCATAAGAGTTTCAAGGTTAGGTTTAGATTGGGTAGGATTAAAGGCTTATTGTTTCATAGGAAATCCATATGGATTTTGGGGTTTAGTGTTTGGGTTATATGGAGGGTTTAATTGAGAGGATTGGTTTGACCATGAGAATCCAGGATGGGTCCTCCACTGAGGGTTATAAGTGTTGGAATTCAGCCCCATTCATTGGTTAAAACCTCCTTGCACATAATTCACATCCTCATTTGCAAGTACATTGCATTAAGAATATGAATAAGATCCTCCAAAATTCTCACAAACAAGATTAGTACATTCTAATGAATTAACTTGAGATTTACTTACCAATTTGGTGAGGGCATCTACCTTTGCACTTAGCATATTGATGGTGTCAAGTTCCAAAACTCCCTTTGCTTTTGCCATGGTGGTTTCATCACCCATGTATCCTTGAGATGCAAGTTCCTCTAACAATGTAATAGCTTCTCTAGCTGTCTTATCCATCCACTTTCCACCAGAAGCCACATTCACAATGTTCCTATTCTCATTCATTAAACCATTGTAAAAAATTTAAGGAATCATCCATTCTGGCAAACCATGATGTGGACATTGCCTTTGAAGTTCCTTAAATCTCTCCCAAGCCGAATAAATTGTCTCACTTCCACTTTGCTTGAAAGTAGTGATCTCATTACGAAACTTAGTTATCTTGTGTGGTGGAAAATATTTGTGCAGAAATGCTTGCTTCAATTGATTCCATGTTGTGATGGACTCATTTGGCAAACTTACAAGCCAAAGTTGTGCTTTTTCCTTGACCAAAAATGGGAAGAGTCTCAACCTTATTGCATCATTTGTCACACCATTTATCTTGAATGTTGCACACACATTGAGAAAAGTAAAAAATGTGGACATAAGGATCTTCTCCTTGTAAGCCTCTAAACTGATTATTTTGCACCATTTGGATAATACTTGGCTTGATCTCAAAGTTATTATTAACAATAGCCAGAGCCACAATTCCACCAAAACTTCTCGAGATATCGGGCATTGTAAAATCACCTAATGTCCTTCTCTGCGGTTGAGCCATTCGATTGAATTGATTCTCTTTTCTTTGTTTTTATTCCCTGCATAGTGCACGTAAAGTTAAATCAATTTCAGGATCAAAGTTCAAATTGCTATCACTAGTACTTCTAGTGAGCATGTAAATTTACAATCAAACAAAATAAAAAATAAACAAAAATAAATAAAATAAAAATAAAAATAAAATAAAAATAAAATAAAAACAAAAAAAATTAAAACAAGGCCTAAAATAACCTTTTTCTACCCTAAGTTAATAACAATTACTTAAATCAAATCCCTGGCAACAGTGCCAAATTTTGAAGTCGGTATAATTGTATAACCCTAGTCTCTAAGGACTTAGTATAAAGCAAGTCGGGTGTCAAACACTTAGGATTTAGGAAGAATTATGTATTAACCAAGCAAATACTCAGATGGATAGGCAAAACTAAATCAAATAGAATTGGTGATTTAATTATTCCTAATTACTATAATACTAAACAGAATAAGAAATACAATATATATAAAAGAGAAGCACAAATCAAAATGTAAACAAGAACTTATAAGAATTTATCACAAAACATATTGATTGGAAATTAGTGCGTATAATCTTTAAAAGAAACTCTCATTGGCAAATTAAAGTAAGGTTCCTAAAAGTAACTCTCGTTATTAATTAGAAGTATTTCCCCTCATAGTCTACAAGCTCTCTTGGTGTATTGCAGAGATAAGAGAAAATCATAAATAACATTATACCAATAAATCCATAAAAGCAACTCTCGTTGTCAATTAAGGATATTCCTGTCTAGAGTCTACAAGCTCTCTCGGTGTATTATAGAGATAGACAAGGAAATCACAAGTAATCTACTAATTGTTTCCTTTAAGATGAATTCCTTGTCTCCAAGTAAATCTAATTCTTAAGTAATCTCAATTATATTTCCACCAAATTACTCTAACTCTCGTTGTAAGTAATTTAATTAAAATAAGTTATATATGGTGATCAATCATAAATAACTTAATCAAGCACTAATTGAAATTAAGAAAATGTAGTTCTTATTTAATTCATCTTTGCTTCTCAACAAGACTTAGCCAATAAACATGATTAGAAAATAATAAGAAAAGAAGAAAAGGAATTGATAAAACCCTTTTAATAATCTTCCAACACTTGCTGATGTAGAGCAATCTTCTTTTTTTGCTTCCTTCTTGCTTTCTTCTAATTGATCTTCAAAACACTAGACTAAGCCTAAGAAAATAAATGTTGTACTTCTTATAATAATGATGTTCTCTTATAATAATTTTGTATGAATATATATCTGAGTGAATCTCTCCCTTTTACAGGTTGCCACTGATCTATATATAGACCCTAGAGGTGGTTAAAAAGCAGTTATAAATTGAAAAGGTGCCCTTTTACATAAAAGATCATAACTCTATGTAGTAACTTCAAGGGCATTTTTATCCTCTCATATGACCTTATCTAGAGAATTTTCCTTCATGAAAGTCTTAGATCTTTAAGTTATCTTTCCAGAGCAACTTAAATCACCTCATTTGGAAAATTTTGGAAGAATTTATGGCCAAAATACAAAAACTACTAAGAGCTTAAAAGTTGCATCTCATTGATGAGGCAAAAGTGGAATGAGTCGGCACGAAGGGTCAAGTCAACACGGATGGCTTCTGGAACTAGTCATCCTAGGTGTAACGAGTCAGCATAGTTCTAATTCAAGTTCCTTTGTCTTTTCAAGCTTCATACTTCACTCTAACAAATCCAAGGTCCTTCTAATGCATCAATTGAACCTAAAAACATATAGAAAACATACAACCTACCATAAAAAGCATTGAAAACAAAAAATAACAATTGCATAACTAAATAAGCATAAAAACTTACTATAATGAAACAAAACAACACTTATAATACCTAAATAACTATGCAAGTTTGCATTATATCAACTTGTTTCAAGCACTAGCTTTAACTAGAAGGATGTCTTGATGGTTGGTACTCCTGACTGAATTTGATATATAGTACGTCACTACCAAGGTAATCAAAGGAAGAGTAGTAGTAGAATTCCTACCATAGAATGCAGTCAAAGGAAATGAGTAATGGAATCTAAAGTTTCTAGATGAGAACTTAGCAGTGATAGAACAATGTGAATGGAAGCTTTATTTTGATGGAGCTGTGAATAAGAGAGGAGCAAGGCTAGGAGTAATTCTGTCACACAAGGAGGAGAAACTATCCCCATGGCTAAGAAATTGGACTTCAAAGTTATGAACAACATGGCCGAGCATGAGGCATGCATTTATGGACTAGAAGTAACACTAGCAGTTAGAGCTAAAGACCTACAAATTTATGGAGATTCCCTATTAGTCATTACTCAGGCTAACGAGGAATGAGAAGTGAAAGAAGAGAGGTTGAAGCCTTATATCTGCTATTTGAAGAAGTTAGTAAGAGATTTTACTAAATGTCCCTTCATGCATTTACTAAGAGATGAGAATCAAATGGCGGATGCCTTCGTAATGCTTTCTTCAATGTGGGATAAATCGACGAGGTCAATGATGAAGCCTTTGGTGATAATGAAAATGAATGCTCCATGTCATGGTGAAGAATCAGTTATGAATATTCAGTTAGGGCTAGAAGAAAAGCCATGGTTTTATAACATCCAAAGATTCATCGAGGAAAGGAAATACCCAAATAAAGTGACTTGCAAAGAAAGATATGCCCTTTGTGTTCTTGCACACCATTATGTAAGTCATAATGGGGTATTATATAGAAGAATGTTAAATGGAATACAACTGAGATGTCTTAAGAAGGATGAAGCAGAATAGGAGATGAGAGAGATTCATACAAGGGTTTGTTGATCTTATATGAATGGAATGATTCTGATGAAGAAAATAACTCGACAAAGGACTATTGGATGAGTATGGAAAGAGACTGTATCCAAATTGTGAGACAATGCCATTAGTGCCAAATACATGGGAACCTTAATCATCTTCCCCCCCCCCCCCCCCACAGTGCTAAATAGTCTAACATTTCCATGGCCCTTTACAACATGGGGAAAGGATATAATAAGGGAGATAAGGTCAATTTCCTCAAATGGGCATAAATATATAGTAGTGGTGATTGATTATTTCTTCAGATGGATAAAAGTAGAATGTTTTAGTACTTTAAAGTCTAGACATACGGCAAGGTTCATATAAAAGAATCTTATTTACATGTATGGGATCCCACATCATGTTGTGATGGACAATGGTGTTCAGTTTTAGGCAGAAACAACTGAGTTATTATAGAGATACAAGATTGAGCATCGTAAATCCTCACCTTATCAACCTCAGGCTAATGGTGCAGTTGAAGTGGCTAATAAGAATATAAAGAGAATCCTCTCTAAGATGGTGAAAACACATAAAGATTGGTCTAAATATCTTCGTTTTGCCTTGTAGGGATATAGAATTACCACGTGTACTATTACAGCGTAGACGATGTTTACATTAGTATATGGCTATGAAGTAGTTTTGCCTATAAAGATGGAAATTAAATCTTCGAGGGTTATTATGGAAGCAAAAATCCCTGAGAGTGAATGGATGCAGAAAAGATACAACCACTTCGTATCTCTGGATGAGAAAAGGATGGATGTTTTATATCACACTCAGATTTACTAAAGAAGAATAGCAAAAGCCTTTAACAAGAAGGTTAAACCTGGAAAGATGAAGGCTAGGGATATAGTACTAAAGCAATCAAGGGCAATGGTGTTTGATCCAAGAGGAAAATTCAGACCAAATTAGGAAGGACCATATTTAGTCAAGATTATTCTACCCAAGGGAGCTGCAAAGATATCAGATCTCGAAGGGAATGAGTTCACTAAGCCAATCAACCTAGATCACCTCAACAAATACTACCTTAAAAAAAAAAGGTCTGCTAGCTAGAAAACCCAAAAAGGGCTGGTAGGAAAAAATTAGGTAATAAGGTAAAAGAAGTGATCTCGCTGATCAGAAAACCCATGAAGGGCTAGTCAAGCAGAAATTAGGGAAATAAAAGTGAGAAAAATGTACAGTTAGATTTTTGAAAGGACTAGCTAATAATAGGAGTTATGTCATGTGATGTAATAAATGTACTTATTTTTTCCCCTATTAATGAATCAAATTGAAATGGAATTTTTGTTTGAATATTGCATATTCCATTTTTATTTTAAGAGCATAAAGACTTGAAGGAAAGAGAAAACATGAAAGTTTGAAAAACCAGACTTATGAGATCACTATTTTTGTTTTTGTTTCTTCTTTTATGACTCATCTAGCAATACTTGAGTCCTTTTATACTTAGCAAATCCTAGTAGTTCTATAGCTTACATGGCAACCCAGGACTTATAATTATCATTAGCAGTCATATCAACATCCAAATGCATGTTCCACTCTAATGCTCTACAATCCATAGGTTCTTTACTTTATTTAAGAAGTCTCGTCTCAGAGGGAAGCCCTCAAAATTGGGTATAACAGGCACAATGAATAATGAGTGAACATATTGACAACAAAGATGTGAAAGGGAAATGAAGGTCAAAAGTGCAACCTAGGAACAGGAACACAATGGTCATATAGGTTGATGGTTACTGGCTTCAATCTCCACCAAGGATAAACCCATGTAATCTTAGTATCAGCAATGACCTTCATCTAATCAATCCACTAATCTATAGTACGCTTGTCCTTCATCGTTCATGGATGAGACTATAGATGATGAGGTTGATAAGTCAAAACATTGGTAGGAGCATTTAGCAGACTCAATTTCTCATATAGCTAAATCTAAAAAAAAAACACTAAGTTGAAAACCAGAAAGGGTAGCTTAGGCAAAAAATAAAAAAATAAAAAAAGGAGAAGTAAACTACCTGAAGGAGAAGCAAACTACCAGAAAATCAATTTTGAATCTCGAAGTTAGCTAATCTAATGATAGTTTTAGCAAGTATGACAGGCACAGGGTTAGCTCCAACTCCCACTCATTCTAAGACACTGACAATCCTTGTGTCAGCATCCCCATGAGAAGCCACTAGTAGGAATTAGGCATACAAGCACAAAGAGATAGTCCTAATTCAGGTCGCATTATTCTTGTCCCTGGTTCCATAAGAAGCGATCAGAGAAGAAAGACTAATAGCCCCAGGGTTATATGCGTACATATAGATGTCACTTGGGGGCATATCAAAGAATGACACTAGTCTATTAGGAAATTGCATCTTAAGATTAGGAAGTGCAATTATAGCAGTCGAGTCCAAAGAACAACCAAAAGTAGCAGCAAATTCTTTGATTAATGGAAACAACTTTTGACCATTGAATCTAAATACGTGGTCCTTGACATCCCAGAAGGTGGCAGCAACATGAAGAAAAGTGTGATTTATCTTTAGATGCTAAAGGGATTTAAAAGACTTGACATGATAGGGTAGTAGTCTATTCCAATCATCTCCATTAAAGTTCTTAAGAAACTTCTTCATCAAATCAAGGGTAGCTTGTGTCATGATGAAAGCCAATAAAAAGAAGGATAGGAGAAAATTCTTTTGACAAGCCCCTTATATAGACATGGAGGCTAATATGAGGGGATTAGGATTTTATGTTTTCAAATCAAACTCGAATCAGGAATTAAGATGGAAAAGAGTGAAGAGCAAGAGTAGAATTTCTGATAAAAAATTCAGAATTCCAATTGAAATTCTAGAAATTCGATCGAAAATCTAGAATTTTGATCGAAATTAAATTCTAGAAATCCGATTGAAAATCTATAATTCTAATCGGATTTCACAGATTTTCAACAAAAAAAAGATTAATTAAATTTTTAGGGTTTAATCTAAAACAAAATTCCATAAACCATTCAAAACAGGCAAAGCAATTCACAATAAAAAAGGAAGATCAAGTACAATTATGAAAGCATGAGTCCTAAAGATAAAAAAAATCAACCATCATGAGCTTTAGTGTCTAGCCAAGGACTCCATCCTCTAGCAGGATTATTGCTTTGATATGGGGGCATAGAAGTCCTAATGTCATGATCATCAAAGCTAAGATCAGTAAGCTATAAGAGAAGTCTCTCATTCTCATGCTCCAGATCCCTAGCATAACTTTATTGCATTAAATATAGTTAGAATCATGCATATCATGCATACATCTGCATACTTGTTGTAAATACTAACCCTCCAACTATCTATGATCTGTATATTAAATAATCTCTAGGATAAGGTGAGTCCATACAGATACTCTGTCTGTGTTCAAGGGATCTGTAAAATAACATATACTAATTCAGCAATAAGTGTCAATTTATGTAGGATTAGAAGTGCAAAATGTATTTCCATATGAAGCATCAAGAGGAGAAAAGCTAGCAATCTGAGCTATATTAAAATACATGTGCTACTCAATGGGAGTCTGCACTGTAAGAGTCTAACAATACATAGACATATCAAGCGGGGGACATTGCCCAAAATAGTACTCAAGGAAGTATCACCTCGAACAACCCCACTATGCTGAGTGTGCTCAACCTCCTACTTAGTCCTTTTAGTATCATCCTCAGTCTCCTCTATGGCAACATCATTGGCTTCTTCAACCTGCACAAAAAAACAAATGTTATCTGCAATGATGAAAGAGATGAAGAAAAATGGTGATAGTGAGGAATAGTGACAAAAAGCCTACTCAGTTGGGTCTATAGGAACCTGCTCTAGAAGATTCTCTCAAATATACTCCTAATAATTATGAGATTGCTCAAGTAGAGTTGCAGCATCATATCCTCAAGAGCTACTGTAAGCTTAGGACTAGTCATGTTGCAACTGCTCAACATCCAATAAGGAATCGAAGAATGAACATGCCTCCTGGAACGTCCCATATGCCAATGATAAACATACTGACCAAGATACCACATATAGCAACCATAACCAAGAAGCAAAATCCTTATAATCTCAAGCCTCACTGCTGTAGTCATGAAATCATATCATTGGATGTCCTCAGCACCGACTAGCTAATTTGACCTGACCTGCAAATTCATTCAAATAAATTTTATTTAACTTTCACAATTGGTTAAATACTAAAAATTAAATTTACCTTACCAGGTCCCACTCCAAGGAGTTCAGCTGATCTCGATAAGTTTGCAAATTATCCTTGATACTAGCTAGATGAGAAGAGGCCCATCTCTACATCAAAGGAAGATCCCTGTCAGAGCTAGTAGCACTAAAACCTCAAACCACCCTGATCTCTATGCCCCAAATCTAAGAAAAGGAGAAATAGTTAAAATGAAAAGGAGGTTATAAAAGAGCAAAATTAAAAGAAGTACAAGACACATAAAAGACATATATGCAAAACATGCCAGAAGCCACACATCATCACAAAACCTCTACAAACAGTATCTAGCCTATAGTAGAGATAGGCAAGAGCTACAGATCCCCAATCGAATGTAGCAACTCTAGTAAGATCTTAAAGGGGACCAAGAAGAGCAATGCTAACCTCATGTCCAATCTCACAGAAGAGGGTAGTACCTAACAGTATCAATAAGAAGCATCTCACCTTCTAAAGGTTCTGATGAGGTGTATTGGTGGTAATCTCCTGAAACTCTAAACAAGAGAAGAAAGAAACATGTTCTTTCGATTCTTCAATATCAGAACAAACCCGAGCAAGTCACCAACATAGCGACTCCTAACATCCTTTGGAAAAGTACTATGGTGGATATTAAAGGGAACCATAGTACCCCCAAAGGTGATCCCAGTTATAGTAGAGGAGCTCATGGGGGAAATAGTCAGCTCACCCACTCATGTGTGAAAGGTGTGAGTGGTATCCATCCACCTCTCGATAAGAGCAAAAAGTGAGTAGTGGTTCGACCTACCTTAAGCAGCCGATAGAGCAGTAATAAATCATTAAAAACTAGATGCCCAGATATGCTGTACTACTCTAGATAAATCATGAAAGAGTTCCAAAGCCAAGTAAAAGCAACTCGAGAACTTTAGTGGTTTCTGAACAAAATTCAAGAAACAACAGGATTACTTTCTTCCTAAACTCTTGATTGATTATCTATGTTTTTTTATCTAATTACTTTCTTCCTAAACTCTTGTTTGTTTACCTACTTTTTTTTATAAATAATAATAATAATAATAATAATAATAACAATAATAAATAAAAAAGGGGATAAGAAGACTGGATTTTTTATAAGAAATCTAGAATTCCGATTGGATTTCTATATTTCTGATCGAATTTCTAGATTTCTAATAAAAAATCTAGAGTTCCGATCTAGATTTCATAGTTCTGACTAGAAATCCAGAAATTAAATTGTAATTCTATTAATATTCTATAATAGGCAAATGCCAGTTTTTCAAAATTTTATCTTCAAATTAACAATCTAATGCAATTTTATTTAATTTTATATAGAAAAATTCTATAATTTCATCCATGAATATGTTAATTTATACATTAATAGGAATATATCTTTTTGCAGAATCAAGGACAAAAGGAAAATTCACCTCATCTCTAGCTTGTGAGCATATGTGAAGGTGCAAGCAAGTTAAAAGAAGCACCTCTTCTCCTGCGTTGAGCCCCAAATTGTTTTGAGGAAAATGCAATTGAGATATGACTAGATTTGATTACTTGGAGCTGCTTCCACATAGTCTGCATCCTCGGTGAGCCATAGAAGATGACGGACTCCAAATCAGAGATCAGATGAAAGAATAATTAAAGAAATAAGAATTTAAAATCAAGAGAAATGAAAAGAAAAAAAAAAGAATGAAAGGGATAAGTGACGAAGAAATGAATCAGCAAAATGCAAAGTATATATCAAAGTGGCAAACATCCAATTTAGTCCTTTAACTTTGTTTGCATTCAAGTCTAAAGTTTTTTCTTGCAATTTAGTCCTAAATTGCAAAGCTACATGATTTGATAATTCCTTGAATTATTAAATAGTCAGCATAAAAGAAATCAATGCTACATGACCTATTGTAGTGTATTCCTATCCAGGCTATATGACTAAGTATAGTCAACATTGTACGATCGAGTATAATGTAGCCTTTCAATCCAGGCTATATGACCAAGTATAGTCGATATTGTATGACCAAGTGCACTGTAGCCTTTCAATTCGGACTATACGACCGAGTATAGTCAACATTGTATGACCGAGTACAATGTATCCTTTCAATCTATACTATATGATCGAGTATAGTCAACATTATGCGACTAAGTGCAATGTATCCTTTTAATATATACTATAAAATCAAGTATAATCGACATTGTATGACTGAATGCAATGTATCCTGTCAATCTAGACTATACGACTGAGTATAATCGACATTATATGACCGAGTGTGATGTATTCTTTCAACCCAGACTATACGACCGAGTATAGTCGACATTGTATGACCAAGTGCAATGTATCCTGTCAATCTAGACTATATAATCAAGTATAGTTGACATCTTATGACCAAGTGTGATGTATTCTTTCAACCCAGACTATACAATCGAGTATAGTTGACATTGTACGATAGAGTACAACGTATCCTTTCAATTTAAACTATATGATCGAGTATAGTGGACATCATATGACTGAGTGTGATGTATTCTTTCAATCTAGACTATACGACTGAGTATAGTCTAGATTGAAAGAAGAAATTATACGACTGAGTGTGATGTATTCTTTCAATCTAGACTATACTACCAAGTATAGTCGACATTATATAATTGAGTGTAATGTATCCAGTCAATCTAGACTATACGACTAAGTATAATCGACATTATACAACCAAGTGTGATGTATTCTTTTAACCCAGACTATACGACCGAGTATAGTCGACATTGTATGATTGAGTACAATGTACCTCTTTTAACCCATACTATACAACCGAGTATAATTGACATCATACGATTGAGTGTGATGTATCCTTTCAATCTAGACTATACGACTGAGTATAGTCAACATTGTACGACAAAGTACAATGTATCTTTTCAATAAATGTTAGACATCCGAGTATAGTGTTTCTTCAGAGATTTTAAGTTTATGCCTAATGTTGTATGGCAACACAAGCATTCATAGTGAACCAACAATCACTTGCAGACAAAAGCATCAAGGAGCACAGGTAAGTATCTAAACTTTTATTCCTAAGAAATTGAGCATTTATTTACTTTGCCATAATTTTCCAAGCAAACAGTGATAAAGGGGGCAACTGTAAACACCTAATTTTTGGATGATGAAGTGTGGATGCGACAAAGGGCTCCGATGATGAAAATGCTATAGATAGGTCTTCAATACTTGAAATTTGAAATCTTAAAAGTCTGAATGCATCTCCAAAGGAGTTTAATTGTTTCTTAAGGACTCAATTGTAAAGTTTTTTTAGGACCCAATTGAAAATTTTAAATACTTTCAAGGGCTTTTTTGTAATTAAAAGTTAAAAAATCAGAATTCTATAATTCCTATTGGAATTTCATAATTTCGATTGGAATTACACAGTTCCGATCAGAATTATGCGTATTCCATCTGATTTTTTAATTTATTTTATTTCAGTAAATAAAATTTGATTTCTTGAATTTTGATTTTTCAAAATAGTATTTATCTGAATTTTTAGAAAATTAAAGTCCTTTTAAAATTAAACCTCTAAACTCCTTGGAAAAACAAGTCACAGTAGGATACGTTTTTAGCTAGGTTTTTCCTATAAAAGACCAATATGAGCTCTCATAAAGGAGGGAGGAAAAATGTAAACATATATACACATAAAGGGAACACTAAAACTTTCTTTGAGGAGCACACTCTTTTAAACCTTTTGAGGACTTTCTAAATTCTTTTTCCTGGAATAGAGGCTTTTCTCTTTTGTCTTTAGGCAGCAAAAAAAACATTTATCTTATGATGCATTTGTCTTTAAAGTAAGGAGACTTTTGAGAAGAGAAATAACAAGTTTTTTAGAGATATACTCAACAAACAATAGTAATTTATCCGAGTCTGAGGAGCAACTCATTCTGCATCCATAATCATCCTCTTCTTTCCTTCTTTTATTTTTATTTTATTTTGTTCTTTTGATTTATTATGTTTTAATTTTATTTAATTTTTATTGTTATTTTCTTCACTGATCATCGTTTATTATTTTGTGTTGGTGATTATGGAGGAGATTACATGATGATCTTACTTAGTGAACAAAATCCATGAAGGTCCATGGAATGCCATGAATTGAGCTTTGTAGCTAAATATAGCTTTAGATTTTAAATATTTAGTTCTTTATTTTTGCTTTGATTTTGTTTTGTTTTATTATTTTTAAGATTGTATTGGTTTATTTTTCTTTTCTTATTATATTCAGTAGATCCTTATAATAGCCCCAATAGTGGGAATAATGAAACCATGTGTGTGTAGTTATGTGTTTTAATTAATTGGTTAGTAAAATTAGGGTTTTATTAGGTAATTAATTAAAAGCTATAGAAATCATTAGGGTTTATTTGAGTTAAAATTGATTTAGATTTAAGTGGATAGAATTAGGTTGCTTGATTGATTATTTTATTTGTTTGATTAAAGTCAATTAAATTAAATTAGGGTTTTTTGGAATTAATTTCATTGATTATTTTATTTGATTGTTTTTGTATGTTTTTTTATCATTTTTGGGCTTATTTTTTTGTTTTGATATTGTTTATGTGTTTTGGGCCCTAAGCCCATATTATGCTTTAACCCTTTTAAATAAATTTAGGTTTCTTTAGGTTTAATTAATTAAAATTGATATTAGGCCCATAATTAATTAGATTTAGGGTAGAGATAATTTAGGCCTATTTAGTTAATTTAGACATAGGCCCACCTTCAGTTTAATGTAATTAACTTAGACTTAGCCCATTTAATTTAAGCCTTTTCCATAATTTGTAGATTTAAGATCTCTTTAGAAATAAAATATGTAGAATTAGGTCTACTAATTTAAATATGTCATAATATGTAGATTTAGGCCCATTTTAGAATTAAAATAAATAGATTTAGGTTCATTTAATTAAAATTAAACAGTAATTAGGCCCATTAGTCTTTAGGCTCACTTGTAAATTAAAACATATAGATTTAGCTCAATTAATTAAAATCAATGTAGATTAGACTAATTTAGGGATTGTAAATTTAAATGAGTGCATTATTTACATGCATTTTTCATAACTAGTTTACTTAGAGTTGATCGATTTAATAAGAGTTTATATGAAATTGCATGTACATAGAGGGTAAGATAGTAATTCAAAAAACAATGCTAAACAAAACATGAGACTAAAAGAAGTTGGTATTCTATATCTATAATCTCCTGGTTATAGTGTTGGTTTTCTTTTAGAGAATCGAGTACCACCATTTTCGATTTGTCCTGGTTAATACCCTAGGTGGCAACCACTTATAACACCATGTTTTTATGATGGTGGTTAGTGTGTTCTTTAGAGCCCTGAGCTCAAACAATGTCACAGTTGTTAAAATCTTGGATGTGTGCTAAACCCTACTATCTACACACATCTATACAAAACTTGATCTCTCTGTGAGGTGGTAAACCTAGCAACTCATCATGAAAGACATCAGGAAACTCAAAGCTATTGAAACATCTGTGAGAGACATCTTCTGCACTGAAGTATCCTTGATTAGTGCCAAGTATCCCTAATAACCTATCCTTAACATCTTCCTAGCAATGATAGCAGAGATAAGATTCTGAGGTGCAAAACTCTTATCACCCACAAACTTAAACTCTTCTTCATCCAGAATTCTGAAAATTACCTCTTTACTATGACAATCAACAATGTATAGTGCTGAGATAACCAATCCATACTAAGAATCACATCAAACTCCATCACATCCAACAAACACCAACTCCATTGACAATTCTCTGCCTCTCACTCACATCGAACATCCAAAAAGAACAACATCAGTGTTTAACAAATCACTTAAAGGAGTGGCAATAGATAAAGGAAATGCCATCCTCGAAGCTTGCCAACATGACTTCGAAGCAAAAACAAGGGACACGGAAGAATGTGTGGCATTGAATCAATCAAGACGCTGGCATCCAAATAGCATACTGGAAGTATACTTGCAATAATGACGTTGGATGCCTAAACATCCTACTGGGTGAGGGTGAAAACACTGGCTTGACCTCGGCCTCCCTATTGGCAAGTGGAAGCTTGACCAAAGCTTATCGTACTACCTCTACCACCTCTGCCATGCCCATGCTAGGCTACAAACTATGATGTACTTAGACACTGAGTTGGAGGCAACTGGTAGGGAATTGGAGTTGCACTGGCAATTGACTACTGTGGAAACTGCTGATGATAATTAGAATAAGGACATGCTCTAGTAAAATGCCCCGTTTGTCTGCATCAGTAACATGCTACAGGAGCTATATAGCATGATCCCTGATGGACTCTCCCACATATCTGACAAATATTGGTTACTGATCTCGTGCTGCCATAACCAAAACTCTAGTTGCTGCTACTGCTGGTAGCACCTGAACTGAATCTAATAGGTATATATGGTCCACTATGGCTATGTCTGCTACTCCTGTGGACTCTTTGTTGAGGTCTCTGGCTCTGTTGATAAGAAACTCTCTACCAACTGTTAGAGTTAATATGAAATGTGGTGAACTGGGTGCTCTGAGATCCTCCTGCCTGAACACCTCCCAACTGATAATAATTAGGCATAACTCTTTGCCTGACCAATCTAAGCTCTATCTCCTTGGCCAACTCTATCACAAACTCAAGAGTCAGGCCTGCAGTAGGCATCCCAACGATTGTAGAACCCAGTCTAGTGACATATGTAGTAACTATAAAGTACTAATCTCTAATTAAGTCCTCTGCATACTGACCTAGTATGAGGAACTTTCTGGTGTACTCCTCTACTGACCTGGCACCTTTAGTAATAATTGTCAGTCGAAGTTTATAGCTCATCTGCATAGGCTCTGGGGAAAAATGCCTCATGAATCTCTCTCAAAACTAAGCCTAGGTGAATGTCGTCATGTGCAACTAGATGACCTGAACAAACCAATCCAAGGGTGGTCCTTCAATAGACAACTCGATAATCATGATCCTCTAATACTCGATGAGAGTATTCTGAGTCCTCATCTTAATGGCATGCAAGAAATCCAAAGGATATGTAGTCCCGTTGAATTATATCCTATTGACTCTAGTGTAAAATAAAGCTGCCTTAGGGTTAGACATGCCCTGCTGATAAACAAGCTACATTTTCAGTACGGCTGGAGGTATAACAGCTTCCTCAAACTCCTGCTCTACAGATTCCTCCTCTTATAGCTCTCTCTGCCTACGATGACCTATTGCTCCTTGAGGTCTACCTTTACCTCTACCTCTGCGCCTAATTGGCAGCTCAGGAGGTAGGACCTCATCCTGAAAGGACTCATCATCTTCAGCCTCAATGATCGATGAAGCAACATGCTCTTGCCTCCTCATTCAAAAAAGAAAAAACCAAAAAGATTAGGAAAATAAACATATGATGAACAGACATCCTAACGATTACACATAAAACTAAATTAAGGAAAACTTATCAAAGACATAGTAGAACCTAATGTACTGCAATAGTTTCAAAGAAAACACAACTCTATCAACCTAGGTCCATAACACTAAAACCTAAGCTCTAATACCATCTTTATCACGACCTCAACCGAGGAGTCATGACCGACACTAGGGAATGGGAATTCTTTTGAATCCAGAACCCATACCAAGCCTAAAATTAAAAACACAAACATACATAATATAAACATACATACGAATTAAAACTTTCATTAATATAAAATAAATCTTTATATCATAACATAATAAAAATATCTTCATACAATATCTAAATACAAGATCTCTAACTAACACAACACAATACTACAACAATAAACACTACTACTACAGTAATTACTAAGATACAAGAAAATGTATGGTTCAGTATTTACATAAATCAGTAGGAGATTAAAGAGTTTGGCAAATAGTTATACTAGGGAGGTCAGAAGTAGAAGATCCTGAAAAAATATTGAGGGGAGTCAAACCTCAGTGAGTGAATTATTATAATATATGTACATGCAACATAAAGCTATATACAATCAAGCATCAGTATAATATATATATATATATATATATATATATATATATATATATACACACACACACACACACACATGCATTTCATATAGATGCCAAAATCCACTTTTTATAATAATAAATGGAAAAAAAACTTTAGGTAAAGGATCATAGCAGAACCCTAAAATAATCCGTAACCTCGATTACTAAACCTCACAAGCCAACAGGCTCACTTAATTCTAAAATATTTCTCTTCTCAATTTTTGGATAGTAGACTGGTCCCAAGACATTAAGTCAACCAAGCTTCCGTAGTCTCACTGTCGGCGTGACTGGCCTCAAGACAATAGGTCAACCGAGCTCCTGCAATCACACCACTCTCTCACCATAAATCTCAAAAATCATATTATTCATATCTCACATCAATAAATTCTATAATATCAATCCTAATATTTTAACATACTAGTGCGCACACATTCCTAATGCAGCCCACTAGGTAAGACGTTCTACTGCTATCCTTCAAAATTTATTTTTTGTAATCATATATTGAAAATTCAATATAAGAGTATGACAACATATATTATCAAAATAAATATTCTCTATATTTGTATGGAAAATCATTTATATGAATATTAACAATAATAAATATGATTTAATAAAATGAGCATAATTAAATTCATATTTATCAAAATATATGAATACTCATAATATTAATCTACATGCAATGTATATATAAGATAATAACTCATAGTTGTGCACTCCTCTAAAAAGACTAGATTGGCATGACCCTGTAGGCCTCGGTCTTGGTGCAACTATAGAAAAATAAATAATAATAATAATAATAATAATAATAATAATAATAATAATAATAATAATAATATTATTATTATTATTATTATTATTATTATTATTATTAGAATTAACTTGTTAATTTATACTTCTAGAAATTCTAAAGAACAACTCGATCTAGGATACGACTCGACAAAAATTCAAAACCTAGGATTGACCCGATGTCACATTTTACGAGAATTCTACTAAAAATTCGACAGTCTCCTATGTAAAATAGATGTCTCTTTACAAAAAGAAGAGTCAATCTTGCAAGTAAATATACTTCAATATTCACAAAATACTCAAATCCTTGGGTTGGGCCCCCGAACTACATAAATTGCCCAACCGAGAACAAATTTATACGAAATCAATAATATAATAATAAATATTAAAAATCCCTAAAATTCATAAAAATCAATAAAATACCACAATTTAAATTATTTAAATAATAATAACATTAAAGGTATTTATTTTCAAAAAAATTAATAAAAGCTCAAATTACAAATAATTATTTAAATTGCTCAAATATATAATAAAAATAAATAAAAATCCATTTAATCATAAAAATAATAAATAAAATCATTATTTGAATATATTTCCAAAAATTATTATTAATTAGTTAAAAATAATAAAAAAATTATAAAAAAATTATTTTAATACTATTTACTACTCAAAAATTATCCATAACATAATAATTTACAATAATTTCAATTAAAATACAAATTTACTAATTTCTACTAATTTTTCCAAAAATCAAATTTTTACATAAACTTTTGAAAATTCATAATAAATAATTGGAACATATTTCAATATACATCCTTAACGAAACATGCTTAAAATAGTTCATAGAGTTTATTAAAAATAAAACACAATTTCTAAGTAGGGACAGTGCTCAAAATTCAAATCTCTCCAAAATCAATTTTAAACATATTTTTGGAAAGCTTACAGCTTTAATTTAACTAATCTAAAGTCAATTTCACATAATGCAAACCAATTGAACACAAAATCAACAAATTAAATTATGAACCCTATAATGAATTTGATAAAATTGAAGCTCAATTCGAAGTTAATTGAATGAATTACCTTAGCAGAAACGAAGCCCAAGGAATAAGCTTTCAATTAACACTAACCACGACCCCTAACATTGTTGGAATTGACGCCGATGAGCCTCGGAAGGTGACGGTGTCGAAGGAGAAGAAAGAGACAGAGGAAGAATGGTAGTGGAATGAGAAAGGGTAGGTGGTGGTGGCAAGCTAGGGAGGAGAGTGGTGGTGAGGTGGCACTGCCAGGCGATAATGGTAGTGGTGTGTAGGTGGAGGCGCTGCATTATGTGTTCATCATCAAACCTTGATCTACTAACTCGTGCAACTCTTGGATCAAATGTCTCCTCTCAATACTAATGTGAGCAAGACTACCCAAGGACTTCTTAATCAAGGCATCTGCTACAAGATTAGCCTTGCTTGGATGGTATAGAATATCACAATCATAATCTTTTAGCAATTCTAACCATCTCCTTTGCCTAAAGTTCATATCTCTTGCTGGAAAATGTACTCCAAACTCTTATGATAAGTGAAAATCTCATAAGTCACTCCGTACAAATAATGTCTCCAAATCTTGAGAGAAAAGATCACTGCAACGATCTCTAGTTTGTGAGTAGGATAATTATGTTCATGCATCTTTAACTGTTTTAAAGCATAAGTTATCGCCCTATCATTCTGAATTAGCACATAACCTAGGCTGACTCTGGAAGCATCACAATACACAGTGAACTTATCTTCTCCATTTGGCAAAGTCAAAACTGGAGCTGTGGTTAACTTCTCCTTCAATAACTAAAAACTGTTCTCATAAGCATCTAACCACATGAATTTCACATTCTTCTGAGTTAAGCGAGTCATAAGTGCTGCAATTCTTGAGAAATCCTATACAAATCTCCTATAGTAGCCAACCAAACTTAGAAAACTTCGAATCTTAATGATTGATGTTGGTCTGGGCCATTTAGACATTGCTTTTATCTTTTATGGATCAACCTGAATACCATCTTTAGACACCACGTGTCCAAGGAATGCAACACTCTCCATCTAGAAATAGTTAATATTCTCTCAGTGCCTATAGTACTATCCTCAAGTGATATACATGGTCCTCCATACTCTTTGAATACACCAGTATATCTTCAATAAAGACCACTACAAACTGATGCATAAACGATCTGAACACCATGTTCATCAAATCCATAAAACTAGCTAGTGCATTAGTCAACCCGAAGGACATCACTAGAAAATCATAATGACCATATCGAGTGTGGAATGCCATTTTAAGAACATCGGCTTCATTGCTCCGCAACTGATGATAACCCAACCTCAAGTCAAACTTGGAAAAGAATTGTACACCCTGAAGTTGATTAAACAAATCATATATCCTCAGAATAGGATACTTGTTCTTTACTGTTACCTTATTTAGCTCTATGTAATTAATACACAGTCTTAGTGTACCATCCTTCTTCTTCACAAAGAGAACTGGTGCACCCTAAGGAGAAACACTAGGTCTAATAAAACCCTTATCCAGTAAATCTTGTAACTGCTTCTTTAATTCCTTCAAGTCTACAGGAGCAAATCTGTAGGGCAACATCAAAATAGGAGTTGTGCCTAGGGCCACATCTATACAAAACTTGATCTCTCTGTGAGGTGATAAACCTAGCAACTCATTAGGAAACTCACAAGCTACCGAAACATCTATGAGAGACATCTTCTCCATTGAAGTATCCCTTACTAGTGCCAAGTATCCCTCACAACCTTTCCTCAGTATCTTCCTAGCTATGATAGTGAAGATAAGATTTTGAGGTGCAGAACTGTTGTCACCCACAAACTTAAACTCTTTTTCATTCAGAATTCTGAAAATCACCTCTTTACTTCGACAATCAATAATGGTATAATTCTGAGATAACTAATCCATACCAAGGATCACATCCAACAACACCAATTCCATTGATAATTCTTTGCCTCCCACTAACACTGGACATCCAAAAAGAAAAATGTCAGTGTTTAACAAATCATATAGAGAAGTGGCAACAGATAAAGGAAATGCCATTCTCGAAGCATGCCAATATGACTTTGAAGCAAAAATGGGGGACACAAAAGAATGTATGCCACCCGGATCAATCAAGACTCTAGCATCCAAATAGCAAATTAGAAATATACTTGCAACAATGGTGTTGGAGACCTGAGCATCCTACTGGGTGAGGGTGAAAAATTTGGCCTGACCTCAGCCTCCCTACTTGCTAGTGGAAGCCTGATCAAAGCCTCTCGTACTACCTCTACCATGCCCCTGCTAGGCTACAAACTATGATGTACTCAGATATTGAGTTGGAGGTAACTGATAGGGTGCTAGAGCTACACTAGCAATCAACTATTGCAAAAACTTATGTTGATAACCAGAATAAGGACACACTTTGGTAAAATGCCACATTTGTCTGCATCTGAAACATGCTTTAGGAGCCATGTAGCACGGTCCCTAATGGACTTTCCCACACATCTGACAAGCATTGGTTGTCGATCGCGTGCTGTTATAACCAAAACTCTAGTCGTTGTTACTACTGGTAGCACCTGAATCAAATCTAATAGGTTTGTGTGATCCACTATGGCCATATCTGCTACTCTTATGGACTCTCTGCTGAGCTCTCTGCTGAGCTCTCTGGCTTTACTAATAAGATCCTCTTTGCCAATTGCTAGAGCTAATCTAAAATGTGGTGTACTAGGTCCTCTGAGATCCTCCTGCTTGGACACCTCCAAATTGATAATAATAAGGCATAATTCCCTGCCTGACCAATCTAAGCTCTATCTCCTTGGCCAACTCTATCACAGACTCAAGATTCAGGCCTGTAGTAGGCATCCCAACGAATGCAGAAACTAGTCCAGTGATGTATGTAGTAATGCAAAGTACTGATATCTCATCAGGTCCTCTCTATAGCGATCTAGTTTGAGGAACTCTCTAGTGTACTCCTCTATCGACATGTCACCTCTGGTAATACCCGTCAGACGGGGTTTATAGCTCATCCGTATAGGCTCTAGGTAGAAACACCTCAAGAATATCTATAAAAAATGAGCCTAGGTAAATGTTGTCATATGCAATTGGATGATCTGAACAAACCAATCTATGGCTGGTCCTTTAACAGATAACTCGACAAACATTATCCTCTAGTACTAGGTGTGAGCAGTTTTAGTCCTCATCTTAATGGCATGTAGGAAATCCAAAGGATCTCTAGTCCTATCCAATGATATCACACCGACTCTGGCATAAAATAAAGCTGCCTCAAGGTTAGACATGCCCTGCTAATAAATAGGCTACATCAGTAGTACAGCTGGAGGTATAGTAGCATCCTCAAACTCCTGCTCTATAGGGTCCTTGTCCTATAGCTCTCTCTGGCTACAGCGACCTGCTGCTCCTCGAGGTCTACCTCTACCTCTGGCTCTATGCCTAACTGGAGGCTTAAGAGGTAGAACCTCATCCTGAAAGGACTTATTATCTTTGACCTCAACAACTAATGAAGCAATATGCGCTCGCCTCCTCATTCAGAAAAGACAATACAAAAAAGATTCAGACAATAAATAGATGACAAATAGACATCCTAATGATTATGCGAAAAACTAAATCAAGGAAAAATGATCAAAGACATAGTTGAACCTAATTTATTGTAGTAATTTCAAAGAAAAAACAACTCTATCAACCTAGGTCCACAACACTAAAACCTAGGCTCCTATACTAACTTTTTCATGACCCAAATCGGGGAGTCATGACCGACACTAGGGAATAGGAATTCTTTCGAATCCAAAACCCATAGAAAGCCTAAAATTAAAAACACATACATACATAATATAAAAATACATCTGAATTAAAACTTTCATTAATATAAAATAAATCTTTCTATCATAACATAATAAAAATATCTTCATACAATATCCAAATACAAGATCTCTAACTAACACAACATAATAATACAATAATAAACACTACTATTGCGGTGATTACTAATATACAAGAAAATGTATGGTTCAGTATTTACATAAATCAGCCAGAGAGGAAAGAGTCTGGCGAATAGTTCTATTAGGGAGGTCTGAAGTAGAAGATCTTGAAAAAAATATTGAGGGGAGTCAAACCTCATTGAGTGAATTATTTTAATATATATACATGCAACCTAAAGCCATATACAATATATATATATATACACACACACACACATGCATTTCATACAAATGCCAAAATCCCCTTTTTATAATAATAAATGTAGAAAAATTCTTAGGTGAAGGATTAGAGCAGAACCCTAAAATAATCCGCAACCTCGATCCCTAAACCTCACTAGCTAACAGGCTCACTTAATTCCAAAATATTTCTCTTCTCAATTTTTGGACAATAGACTGGCCCCGAGACACTAAGTCAATCGAGCTTCCATAGTCTTATTATCGGCGTGACTAGCCCCGAGCCACTAAGTCAACCAAGCTCCCACAATCACACCACTCTCTCGCCACAAATCTCAAAAATCCAATTACTCATATCTCAAGTCAATAAATTCCATAATATCAATCTTAACATTTTAACATATTGGTGCACACACAGTCCTAATGTAGTCAACTAGGTAGCACACTCTACTGCTATTCTTCAAAATATATATTTTTTCTAATCATATAATGAAAATTTAATATAAGAGTATCACAACATATATTATCAAAATAAATATTCTCCATATTTCTATGGAAAATCACTTATATGAATATTAACAATAATAAATATGATTTAATGAAATGAGTATAATTAAATTCATATTTCTTAAAATATATGAATACTCATAATATTAATCTATATGTAATGTATACATAAGATAATAACTACAGTTGTTCGCTTCTCTAAAAAGACTAGACTGGTCTAGTCCTATAGTCCTCAATCTTGGCACAACTATAGACAAATAAATAATAATAATGATATTAGAATTAACTTCCTAATTTATACTTCTAGAAATTCTAAAGAACAACTTGGTCTACGACACAACTTAACAAAAATTCAAAACTCAGGATCGACCCGATGTCATGTTTTACGAGAATTCTACTAAAAATTCGACAGAGTCTCCTCTATAAAACAAACATTTCTCTACAAAAAGTAGAACTAATCCTGCAAGCAAACACATTTTAATATTCACAAAATACTCAACTCCTCAAGTTGGGCCCCCGAACTATACAAATTGCCCAACCGAGAACAAATATACACAAAATCAATAATACAATAATAAATATTAAAAATCACTAAAATTCATAAAAATCAATAAAATGCCACAATTCAAATTATTTAAATAATAATAACATTTATGGTATTTGTTTTCAAAAAAATTAATAAAATCTCAATATAATTAAATAATATTAATAAAAAATCCATTTTTCAAATATTCATAATTAAATAGCATAAATTACAAATAATTATTGAAATTGCTCAAATATATAATAAAAATACCTAAAAATCCATTTAATCATAACATTAATAAATAAAATTATTATTTGAATATATTTTCAAAAATTATTATTAATTAGCTAAACATAATAAATAATTCATAAAATTTATTTTAATACTAGTTATTACTCAAAAATTATCCAAAACATAATAACTAGTAATAATTTCAATTAAAATACAAAATTTACTAATTTTTCAAAAAATAAAATTTTTACATAAACTTTCGAAAATTCATAATAAATAATCAAAACATAATTTTAATATACATCCTTAACGAAACATGCTTAAAATAGTTCATAGAATTTATTAAAAATAAAACAAAATTTTCGAGCCAAGATAGTCCCATGAACAGTACTCGAGCCTAGAATAGTGCTCAAAATTCAAGTATCTCCAAAATTGATTTTAAATACATTTTTGGAAATCTTACAACTTTAACTTAACTAATCTAAAGTCAATTTCACATAATTAAACCAATTGAATACAAAATCAACAAATTAAATTATGAACCCTATAATGCATTTGATAAAATTGAAGGTTAATTTGAAGTTAATTGGACGAGTTACCATGGGGGAAATGAAGCCCAAGGAACAAGCTTTCGATCGACATCAACCATGACCCCTGACACTGGCAAGCCTCAGAAGGTGATAGTGCAGAAGGAGAAGAAAAAGGCAGAGGAAGAATGGTGGCGGGAGGAGGAAGGGTAGGTGGTGGTGGTGAGCTGGGGAGGAGAGTGGTGATGAGGTGGCGCTGCCAAGGGGCGGCAGTGGTGGCGTGTATGTGGTGGCACCACATTATGCGTTTAATGCAGTAAGGAGAAGAAGAAAGGAAAGGAAAAAGGAAAATAGGGAGGAAGGAAAGAGGGGGAAAAGGAAAAAAAATTGCTTTTTATACTTTTTTTAAATAAGAAAGAGATTAAATAATATAAAAATAATATTTTTAAATTAAATACTTACTTTTCTAATTAAATTCACCATAAAATATTAAAATATATTAAATACACTAAATTAATACTATTCACAAATAATAATAATACTATTATTATTAAATAATATACAACAATAAATTAAATTTTAAATCTCGATTTAATATTAATACCACAATATAATAAATAAATACTAACACTTGAATTTAATTAAATTACACAAAATAACCATAATATAACAATTTAATAAAATATTTATTAATACTACATGTCTCAAAAATTAATTTAATAATTTATAAAATAATGGGTTATAACAATCTTCCTCCTTTACAAAAATTTGTTCTTGAATTTCAAATAAAAAGAATAGACAACAAGAATTCATCAAGGAAAAAGGTAAGGGTAGGCCATCTGCATCTCAGCCTCGATCTCCCTCATGTGCTCTTCCATGTTGTTGCTCCTCCACAACACCTTGACCATCAGGATCTACTTTGAATGCAACTAACAAACTTGATAATCCATTATTGCAACTGGATCTTCCACATACATCAGATCTTCGTTCACTTTCACACTCCTGGGTTGAAACACGTGCGAAGGGTCTAAAATGTACTTCCTCAACATCGAGACATGGAACACTGGATGCACTTGAGATAAACTCAGAGGCAAAGCCAACTGATATGCAATAATGCCCACTCTCCAATGTATCTTGGTGCTAACTTTCTTTTCTTGCCAAATCTCTTCACACCCTTAATCGGTGACACCTTCAGAAACACATAATCTCCATCCTGAAACTTCACATCATTATGCTTCGGATCCGCATAACTCTTTTATTTGCTAGCTATGGTTTCTAATCTTCTTCTTATCAAAGCAACCTTCTCATCTGCATCCTGGATAATCTCAGGTCCAGTCAACTCTCTCTCTCTCTCTCTAATCTCATCTCAATACAAAGGTGATCTACACTTCCTTCCATACAAAGCTTCATATAGTGCCATTTCAATATTGCTATTATAGCTATTATTATAAGCAAACTCTACTAGTGAAAATGATCATCCTAACTACCTCCAAGATTCATTACACTTATTCTTAATATATCCTCAAATGTCTGGATCATCCTCTCAAATTGACCATCTGTTTGAGGGTGAAAAGCAGTACTAAAATCAAGCCTAGTGCCCATTGGTTCTTGTAACTTCTGCTAAAATTGAGGGGTAAACACTGAACATCTATCATAGATAATGGAAATAGGCACACAATATACTTAACATACAACTTAACCAACTTGGCTACATAATAAGTAGCGTTAAATGGTAAGAAGTGAGCTTATTTGGTTAACCTATCCATAATTACCCAGATGGAATCATATCCATCCTTTGAATGAGGTAACCCTATCACAAAATTTATAGCAATTCTCTCCCATTTCCACTCAGGAATAGGTGGAGGCTAAAGCCTCCCAGAAGGCTTCTGATGCTTAGCTTTCACTTGCTAACACATTAAGCACTTAGAAACATAATTAGCTACATCCTTCTTCAATCCATCCCACCAATACAAATCCTTGATGTTGTTGTACATCTTAGTAACACCTAGATGTACACTGTAAGTTATAGAATGCACCTTTTCTAGTATCTCTTCTCTCAAATTATCCACATCAGGAATGCATAATATACCACTGATCCATAAAACACATTCATCATCAAGTGTAAAATCAGTGAACTTCCCTTCACGAACATTCTCCTCAAGCTATACCAAAATAGGATCTTAACACTAAGTTGTCTTAATCCTATCTCTTAATATTGATATGACTCTAAACTGAGCTAATAGTCCTCCTGATCTGCTTATCTTCATCATCAAACCTTGATCCACTAACTCGTGCAACTCTTAGATTAAAGGTCTCCTCTCTATACTACTGTTAGCAAGACTACCCAAGGACTTCCTAATTAAGGCATCTGCTACTAGATTAGCCTTGCCTAGATGGTATAGAATATTATAATCATAATCTTTTAGCAATTCCAACCATCTCCTTTGCCTCAAGTTCAAATCTCTTTATTAGAAAATGTACTTCAAATTCTTATGATCTGTGAAAATCTCATAAGTCACTTTGTACAAATAATGTCTCCAAATCTTGAGAGCAAAGATCACTGTAGCCATCTCTAAGTCATGAGTAGGATAATTCTGTTCATGCTTCTTTAAATACCTCAAAGTATAAGCTATCACCCTACCATTCTCCATCAACACACAACCTAGGCCAACTCTGGAGGCATCACAATACACAGTGAACTTGTCTTCTCCATTTGGAAAATTCAAAACTAGAGCTATGGTGAACTTCTCCTTTATTAATTGAAAACTATTCTTATAAGCATCTGTCCATACAAACTTCATATTCTTCTGAGTTGAGTGAGTTATAGGTGTTGCAATTCTTGAGAAATCCTATACAAATATCCTATAGTACCCAACCAAACTTGAAAAGCTTTGAATCTTAATGACTGATGTTGATCTGGGCCATTTAGACAATGCTTCTATCTTCTGTGGATTAACTTGAATACCATCTTTAGACACCATATGTCTAAGGAATGCAACACTCTTTATCTAGAAATAGTTAATGTTCTCTCAGTGCCTATAGTACTGTCCTCAAGTGATATACGTGCTCCTCTATACTCTTTGAATACACCAATATATCATCAATGAAGACTACCATAAACTAATGCACAAATGGTATCAACACCCTATTCATTAGATCCATGAAAGTAGCTAGTGCGTTAGTCAACCTGAAGGAGATCACTAGAAACTCATAATGTCCATATCGAGTGTGGAATGCCATTTGAGGAACATTAGCTTCACTGATCCATAACTGATGATAACTTAACGTCAAGTCAAACTTGGAAAAGAACTATGCACCCTGAAGTTCATCAAATAAATCATCTATCCTCAAAAGAGGATACTTGTTCTTCACTGTAACCTTATTCAGCTCACTATAATCAATGCACAGTTTTAGTGTACCATCCTTCTTCATAAAGAGGACTAATGCACCCCAAGGAGAAATACTAGGTCTAATAAAACCCTTGTCCAACAAATCTTGCAACTGCTCCTTCAATTCCTTCAACTCTGCAGGAGCCATTCTGTAGGGCGGCATCGAAATAGGAGTTAGACCTAGGACCACATCTATATAGAATTCGATCTCTTTGTGAGGTGGTAAAACCTTGTAACTCATCAAGAAAGACATAAGGAAACTCATAAGCTACCGAAACATCTGTGAGTAACATCTTCTCCACTAAAGTATCCCTAACTAGTGCCAAGTATCCTTGATGACCTTTCCTCAGCATCTTCCCAGCCATGATAGCGAAGATAAGATTCTAAGGTGCAGAACTCTTATCACCCACAAACTTAAACTCCTTTTCATCCAAAATTCTGAAAATCACCTTTTTACTTCAATAATCAATAATGGCATAGTGATGAGATAACCAATCCATACCAAGAATCATATCCAATAACACTAATTCCACTGACAATTCTCTACCTCCTACTAACATCGGACATCCAAAAGAATAACTTCGGTGTTTAATAAATCACTTATAGGAGTGGCTATAGATAAAGGAAATGCCATTCTTGAAGCTTGCCAACATGACTTCGAAGCAAAAATAAGGGACACAAAACAATGTGTGGCGCCCAAATCAATCAAGACTCTAGCATCTAAATAGCAAACTGGACGTACACCTGCAATAATAGCATTGGATACTTGAACATCCTGTTGGGTGAGGGTGAAAACTCTAGCCTAACCTCGGCCTCCCTACTAGCTAGTGGAAGCATGAATAAAGCCTTTTGCACTACCTCTACCACCTCTGCCACACCCCTTCTAGGCTATAAACTATGATGTACACGGATACTGAGCTGACGGTAACTGATAGGCATCTAGAGCTGCACTGGCAATCGACTACTACAGAAACTACTGCTAATAACTAGAATAATGACATGCTCTAGCAAAATGTCCTGTCTGACAACATCTAAAACATGCTATAGAAGCCATGTAGCATGGTCCTTGATGGACTCTGCCACACATCTGACAAGCATTGGCTGCCGATCCCATACTGCTATAACTAGAACTTTAGTCACTGCTACTACTGGTAGCACTTGAACTAAATCTAATAGGTCTGTGTGGTCCACTACGGTCATGTCTGCTACTTTTATGGACTCTCTGTTGAGGTTTTTGGCTCTACTAATAAGATCCTCTTTGTCGACTACTACAGCCATTCTCAAATGTGGTGTACTAGGTACTCTGAGATCCTCCTGCCTGGATACCTCCCAACTGATAATAATAAGGCATAACTACCTGCCTGACCAATTTAAGCTCTATCTCCTTAACTAAACTCTATCACAGACTTAAGAGTCAGGCTTGCAGTAGGCATCCCAATAAATGTAGAACCTAGTCTAATGATGTATGTAGTAACTGCGAAGTATTGATCTCTCATTAGGTCCTTTGCATACCGTCCTAGTTTGAGGAACTCTTTAATGTAATCCCCTACCGACCTATCACCTCTAGTAATACCCGTCAACCAGAGTCTGTATCTTATTTGCATAGGCTTTGGGTAGAAATGCCTCATAAATCTCTCTCAAAACTGAGCCCATGTAGATGTCTTCATGTGCGATGGGATGACCTGAACAAACCAATCTAAGGTTGGTCCTTCAATAGAAAATTCAAAAATCATTATCCTCTGGTACTCGATGTGTCGTCTCAATGGCATGCAAGAAATCTAAATGATCTGTAGTCCCATTGAATGATATCCTGCTAACTCTAGCATAAAATAAAGCTGCCTCAAGGTTAGATATGCCCTGCTGATAAATAGGCTGCATCTAGCTAGAGGTATAGTAACTTCCTCAAACTCTTGCTCTATAGGTTCCTTATCTTATAGCTCTCTCTGCCTATGGCAACTTGCTACTCCTCGAGGTCTACCTCTACCTCTACCTCTACCTCGATGCCTAACTGGTAGCTCAGGAGGTAGAACCTCATCCTGAAAGGACTCATCATCTTTGGCCTCAACAACCGGTGGAGCGACACATACTTGCCTCCTCATTCTGAAATGACAAAACTAAAAAGATTCAAATAATAAACAAACGATGAATAGACATCCTAATGATTACACGGAAAACTTATCAAAGACATAGTCAAACCTAATTTACTACAGTAGTTTCAAAGAAAACCTAGGCTCTGATACCAACTTTGTCACGACTCAAATCGAGGAGTCATGACTAGCACTAGGGAATAGGAATTCTTTTGAATCCGGAACCCGTTGCAAACTTAAAATTAAAATCACATACATACATAATAAAAAAATACATATAAATTAAAATTTTCATTAATATAAAATAAATCTTTATATCATAACATAATAAAAATATCTTTATACAATATCTAAATACAGGATCTATAACTAACGCAACACAATACTACAACAATAAACACTACTACTGCAACGATTACTAAGATACAAGAAAATGTATGGTTTAGTATTTACATAAATTAGCCAAAGAGGAAAGAGTCCAACAAATAGTTCTACTAAGGAGGTTTGAATTATAAGATCCTGAAAAAAAAATATTAAGGGGAGTTAGACCTCACTAAGTGAATTATTATAACATATATACATGCAACCTAAAGCCATATACAAATAAGCATCAGTATAATAATATATATATTTGTATATATACATGCATTTCATACAGATGCCAAAATCCACTTTTTAAAATAATAAATGTAGAAAAATTTTTAGGTGAAGGAATGGAGCAGAACCCTAAAATAATTTATAATCTTGATTACTAAACGTCACTAGCCAATAGTGTCATGACCCAAAACAGGGGCCATGACAGGCGCTAGGGAACGGGAATTCTTTCAAATCCAGAACCCATAGCAAGCCTTAAAATAAATAAAAACATGCAATAATCGTAATAACATAAATATTATATTCTGCAGCGGAAATAAAATCATAAATATAATAAAATAAATATCCACCACTGAAATTAAATCGAACAACTCATCTCATATAAATAAACTTTTAATACAAATCCAGTTCAAATCTTTGAAATACATAACTCACACAAATATAATACATAAACTCCACAACTGTTTACAAGTACTGCAGTGTCTAGATTATAAAATAAAACTCAGATAAGCAGTTTACATAGTGAAGTCGGGGCGGAAGAAATCTGATGTATAGGTCTGCTACTAAGGTCCGAAGATGATGACTCTCCTAAAAAATAGTCAACGGAGGGGAGTTAGACCTAACTGAGTGAATTGTTATAATATATATACATGCATACTAAATGACAATGCATACAGTCAATAGTATATATAATAAATATATATACAAGCAAATTTATACAAATGCAGCAAAATCATTTTACATATTTTTATTAAAAATCACCGTTTATGAAGGATCAAATAGAACCCTAGAAAATTGCAACCTCAAATAGTGTTAGACAACACTTTAGCCATACAGGCTCACTTATTCCAAATATATTCACTTGTTCCATTTGGACAGTAGATTGGCCCCAAGACACTAAGTCAACCGAGCTCCAGCAGTCTGACTGTTAGTGTGATTGGCCTCGAGACACTTGGTCAATCGAGCTCCAGCAATCACACTCCTAAATCACATCTTACATCAGATATCAAATCGAATCAATATAATCAACATCCACAAATAGGTTAGTAATATAGCCTAAATGCTATCAGCGTACCAGTACATACTCGGTCCTAGTGCTGCCCATTATATAGCACGTTCTATTGATATCCTTCATTTATATAAATCATACATTCATAAATAAATGATGCATGAATTTCAATAAAATAGCAACATAAACCATATATATACTAGAAATATACCAAAAGTAAACCAGGTATATTTCGAGTATATATACGTCAAATAAATCCATTATAATTGCAAAATAAACTAGAAATATATTTAAAAACATTTTAGGTATAAATGTCTAATAAAACATGCATATAATTTAAAATATATCAAAATATATCATACATTTCTAAAACATGCACCCTAAAACATATATATATATAATAACAACTCACTGTTTATTATGCTCCACGAGATGGCTCCGACGGGCCTAGTCCACTAGGCCTCGGTCTCTGCGCAACTAAACAAACAAACGACAACACGACATTAGAATAAATCTAATGGAATTTCCTAGAAATTTGATCTAGAATACTAGACACAAAATTAGAATCAGAGTTCGATCGGATATCACGTTTTACGAGAATTCTACCAAAAATCCAGTAGAACCTCCCTTGTAAAATGTACATCTCTCTACTTAAAAGAGTAGAGCTAGTTTTACAAAGAAAATACACTTTGAAATAAACAAAGAACATAACCACAATCCCTCGGTCAGACTCCAAACTACAATTTACCGACCGAGGTCCACAATTCACAAAATAATTACAAAATACCAAAAATACCCTTTAATACTAAAAATACATTTTACAAATCCAAAATACATAATTAACCCTAAAACTTATTAAAAATCGACAAAAACTCATTTATTTAGAAAAATCGTATATTATATATAATTTGAAAATAATTTACGAAAAATAGTTTTAATTAGTTAAAAATACTAAATAATTTGTAGAAATCATTTTTATACCTTAAATAACTAGTAAAACCAATTTAATTACATTTTTAACCAATTCAGTGTCAAATTACCAAAATACCCCTATATATATATAAATTCACTAAAATTAATCAAAAATTCACCAAAAATAATATAATTACTCAAATTAATTTTCTCAACATATAATTCAATAATATCAATAAATACACTCAAATAACCAATTAATTTCAATTAAACGCTTAATTAACCTAATTTTCCAAAATTACATAAACTTAAATAAATTCAAAATAAATATATAAAAATCACAAAAATTACAAATAAATTCCCAAATTCATTTCAACACCTATGATCACCATAAAACACAATTTCATAATTTAATTAATTAATTTTTGAAAATTAGAAAATATTAATAAAATAATAAAAAATTCACAAATATCAAAATAAATTCCAAAAATTACAAAAAAATTCACAGAGAAAGATGAAGCTACAAGGATCAATGTTTGTGAAGTGAGTTTTATTGAATCAATCAAATTAGAGCTTAAAAAAAATTCAAGAACCCTAATAGGCCGAAATTGAAAAATCAAAACCTAGGGAAATCTAGACCATTTAAGTGAAACAAAGCTTGGAATCACACTCATTAGAGCTCAAGGAGAAGATAGAGACTGACGGTGTCAAAAACAGTGGCCGGAAAGTGCTTGATCAACGGTGACTTCACGTTTCGATAATTCTTGGAAAATTCGGCCAAAACACTCCGGAGAAGAAGGCTAGAGGCGGCAGGAATGGCTGACAAGGGGGGTGGCATGCCTGGAGGCACACCGATAGGAAGAGAATGGAGTTGCAACGGCCGGAGGAGGAAGAAACCGATCAAGGAAGAAGGAGATGTAGTTGATGGCAATTCTGTAATTTTTGCAAACTTTATATTTTGTTATAATATTATATGTATATATGTATATATATATATATATATCATACTCTATAATATTTTAATATATAATATAATACACACAATAAATATGCACCACACACATATTTTAATATATTTTAATAATTTATACACTTATAATTAATTAATTAATATTAAAACTAAATAATAAAAATTAAGTTAATTAATTAAACCCTAACTTAATTTAAATAAATGCACATATATACATTTTATTTAGCACCTTAAAATTATGTATGAGTTCATGCAAATTCATAAAACTAGTTAAAATAATTAATATTAAATTATTTACGTTTTAATTTCTCCGAAAATAAAATTCTCGGAAAAATTTTACGTAAAACTCTTAAAATAATTAAAAATAATTAAAATTAGCTTTAATAAATATCAAACTCATAAAAATATCATAAATATGTACAAAAATTATTAACACTGCATATCTCGAGGTAGTTTAAAATTATTTAAAAACTCGTGATATTACAAATGGGCTCACTTAATTCCAAAATATTTCTCTTCTCAATTTTTGGATAGTAGACTGGCCCTAAGACACTAAGTCAATCGAGCTTCCGTAGTCTTACTGTCGGTGTGACTGGCCTTGAGACATTAGGTCAACCGAGCTCTCGCAATCATACCACTCTCTCACCACAAATCTCAAAAATCAAATTATTCATATCTCATATAAATAAATTCCATAATATAAATCCTAACATTTTAACGTACTGGTGTCTACACAATCCTAATGTAGCCCACTAGGTAGCATGTTCTACTGCTATCCTTCAAGATATACTTTTTTGTAATCATATAATGAAAATTCAATATAAGAGTATGAAATTATATATTATCAAAATAAATATTCTCAATATTTCAATGGAAAATTGTTTATATGAATATTAACAATAATAAATATGATTTAATGAAATGAGCATAATTATATTCATATTTCTTAAAATATATGAATACTCATAAAATTAATATACATGCAATGTACATATAAAATAATAACTCACAGTTGTGCGCTCCCCTAAAAAGACTAGACTAGCCTAGTCTTGTAGGCCTCAATCTTGGCATAACTATAGAAACATAAATAATAAAAATAATATTAGAATTAACTTCCTAATTTATACTTATAGAAATTCTAAAGAATAACTCGATCTAGGACACGACTCGATAAATATTCAAAACTCAAGATTGACCCGATGTTACGTTTTACGAGAATTCTACCGAAAATTTGACAGAGTCTCCTCTATAAAATGAATGTCTCTCTACAAAAAGTAGAATCGATCTTGCAAGCAAACACACTTCAATATTCATAAAATACTTAACTCCTCGGGTTGGGCCCCCAAACTACACAAATTGCCTAACCGAGAACCAATATACACAAAATCAATAATATAATAATAAATATTAAAAATCACTAAAATTCATAAAAATCAATAAAATACCATAATTCCAATTATTTAAATAATAATAACACTAAAGGTATTTATTTTCAAAAAAATTAATAAAATCTCAATATAATTAAATAATATTAATAAAAAATCCATTTTCAAATATTCAGAATTAAATAGCATAAATTACAAATAATTATTTAAATTGCTCAAATATAAAATAAAAATAGCTAAAAATCCATTTAATCATTAGAATAATAAATAAAATTATTATTTGAATATATTTCTGAAAATTATTATTAATTAGCTAAAAATAATAAATATTTCATAAAATTCATTTTAATGCTATTTATTTCTCAAAAATTATTTAAAAAATAATAATTAACAATAATTTCAATTAAAATACAAAATTTACTAATTTATATTTATTTTTCCAAAAATCAAATTTTTACATAAACTTTTGAAAGTTCATAATAAATAATCAGAACATAATGTTAATATATATCCTTAATGAAACATTCTTAAAATAATTCATAGAATTTATTAAAAATAAAGCACAATTTTCGAGCCGGGATAGTCTCGTGAACAGTACCCGAGCTCGGAATAGTGCTAAAAAATCAACTATCTTTAAAATTGATTTTAAGTACATTTTTGGAAAGCTTACAACTTTAATTTAACTAATCTAAAGTCAATTTCACATAATTCAAACCAATTGAACACAAAATAAACAAATTAAATTATGAACCCTATAATGAATTTGATAAAATTGAAGCTCAATTCGAAGTTAATTGGACGAATTAGCTTGGGGGAAACGAAGCCCAAAGAATAAGCTTTCGATCGACACCAACCACGACCTTTGATGTTGCCGGAATCGATGCCGGCAAGCCACAAAAGGTGATAATACTAAAGGAGAAGAAAAAGGAAGATGAAGAATTGAGGCAGAAGGAGGAAGGGCAGGTGGTGGTGGTGAGTGAGGTTGGAGAGCAGTGGCAAGGTGGCGTTGCCAGGGGGAGGTGCTAGTGGCATGTAGGTCATGGCGCTGTGTTCTGCGTTTAACGCTGTAAGGAGAAGAAAGAAGAAAGGAAAGGAAGAAGGAAAAGGGGGAGGAAGGAAAGATGGGGGGGAAAGGAAAAAAAATTGCTTTTTATACTTTTTTTTTTAAATAAGAAAGAGACAAAATAATAATTTTTAATTAAATACTTACTTTTCTAATTAAATTCACCACAAAAGATTAAAATATATTAAATACACTAAATTAACACTATGCACAAATAATAATAATAATACTATTATTATTAAATAATATACAACAATAAATTAAATTTTAAATCTTGAATTAATATTAATACCATAACATAATAAATAAATACTAACACTTGAATTTAATTAAATTACATAATATAATCATAATATAACAATTTAATAAAATATTTATTAACACTGTATATCTCAAAAATTAATTTAATAATTTATAAAATATCGGGTTATAATATTCCCTATGAGACATTTTGGGAGTGTTAAGTTTTTGTTATATTCCCTGTGGGACATTTAATTGGTGCCCAGTAGGACATTTAGCGATTGTGATTTTCACTATATTCCTTATAAGATGTCTAGTGATAATGATTTTCACTATATTCTCTATGGGACATCTAGTGATCGTGATTTTCATTGTATTCCCTATGGTACATTTAGTGATTGTGATTTTCACTATATTCCCTGTGGGAATTCTAGTGGTTGTAATTTTCACTATATTCCCTATGGGACGTCTAGTGATTATGATTTTTACTATATTCCTTGTGGGAGGTCTAGTGATTGTGATTGAAAATTTCACTAAATTTCTTATGGGACATTTAGAAAAAATATACTATAACTACTGTGTAGTGTCTAGCTAATCATGATCATGTTGTAGGTCTTATAGAATGTCTAGCAGAAAGAGTAACACATGCTATAGGTCCTATGGAGCATATAGCAAGTTAGATTTAAAAAAATATTTTATATGTCCTGTAGAGCATCTAGCACGTTGTGATTTGAAAGCATGCTATAGGTCCTATGGTGTGTCTAGTAACTTATGTTATAACTACTATGTAGTGTCTAGCTAAAGTGATTTAATAATATGTTATAACTATTATGTAGTGTCGAGCAAATTATAATTTGATAATGCACTATAACTACTATATAATGTCTAGCAAATTGGATCAAAAGTGTGCTATGTGTTTATGCCGTGTAGTTATTTTGAGCATTGGATGATTGATAATGCCACTGTAGGGGGAACATTATATAGTCACTTGTGGGCTTTACATGATACAATTATTGGTGATGTTGATACTGATTCCATGTTGTAGACTTTGTGCTGGTACTGATCTCACATGTTAGGTGTATCTTCTTCTGCATTCACAATTCCTGAGGACTTGCTGAAGTTAGCTTCAGCACGATGATTATATAAAAAATGCATTATATTTGAGCAAATTTATTAATATATCATGAGGTAATGTGCATCTAACAAATCTCACTAATTTTGATTTTCAAGACTATCATTTATTTGCCATTTGCAAAGGTTAGAGGTATCGTTAACCATTTTATACTGAGAGCATATTTTTTACCAAGTGAAGAGGTTGCTTCCACACTTAATTTTAAGGAGAATTTGCTAAACAAAACTTTTGGAAATTGAGCATAAACATATTAAATTCTAAGTATTAAAATAGTATTTAAGTTATTTTTGTACTTTTCTTCCTTATTTGAGTGTTCCTCCACTTTCTTATGTTACTCAACATGGATGTTGTTGGAGAGATCCTTTAAATACTTATACTCTTTCTAAAACATTGGAGTAAAAAGAGCAACTTTTGATATGGTCCTCTTTTAGCATTCCCCCGCCTTTCTCATATTACTCAACATGGATACTGCCAGAGGTTTCATGTTAATCCTCTTACTCATTTCTGAGTATTAGAGTAAATTATGCTTGCTCTTATTTTAATTCTCCTCTTAGTATTCCCCCGCCTTTCTCGTATTACTCAGCATGGATACTATCATGGGATTTTTTACTTATACTCATTTCTTAGCATTGGAATATATAAGATGCACATTTATTATTCAAAAGACTGAAATGATACTCTAAGATTCAAAAAATTTATACTTTTGGTCCGCACATTTTGTTTTTGCACTTTCTTCCCCTTATTCAAGTACAAAACGAGCATTAGATTTATTAGATTTTATAAACTCTTAGCATAAAAATATTAACTAAACATTTGAATTCTGCAAGGCTAACAAAAGAGAGTCATTAATATCAAAATCCATGAGATTATTTTTCGCACATGATCTCATGAAGTAGATGAATTTACTTTCAATTTGTGGATTTTATTATTAAAATTATACTTCATTATAGAATATAAAGAAATAGAGTTCTATTACTTCCCTTGATTATTTTGAAAAGTGTTAGGCAAATTTTTTATCACGTAGGGTGATTTCTAATGAGCGATTAGTGTTTGCTTTCTTACTCATTCTCAATATTATGTTGGTTCCTTTCTCCTTCTGCATTCTCTTTGTTTTTCCTGCATAAAATACCATAAGTTAGTCAAGTCTATTTACAGGAAGGTGAAGAAATTTATCAAAATGTAATGCTATTCTTTTACACTCCCTTTTGATTATGATGATGATATCTCTTATTACAAAGGTCATGATACTCCACCATTGAGGTCATGGCCTAAGGCTAAATTTGTCTTTCCATCATTCCATTGATGCTATGGTAGAGGGCTTCGTTCCTCTTTTTGATATCTCTTGCAAAACAGGTTTAAGAGTTAGATGTCTTATTTCATAATTATAGAAGTTTTCAAAGTGCATTTTTCCCTTTTTAGGACTAATGCGTGTATTACTGACATGTTAGGCCTTCTCATCACCATATTCCATAACCTACACTAGTATAGATGTTATGGAGTTCTACTATGACTGGCCAAGAGCTGATAGTGGCTCTCTAGGGATTCAATGCCCTATTTTTGCTTGAGCACTCTTGTAGCAATTAGTGGTACAGTCAGGAACATATGTTGGAGTTTATGCCTATTGACCTATATAAGGTATGCTTGTCTTTTGCTACTCTTCATGTTATTAACTATCTTTTGCTTTTACAGTTCATGAGAGCACATTTTCCTTTTATTGAGACTCCATATGATATTCTAGATGATGCTCCAAATGAGAATATGGAAATGGATATTGAGTCTGAGGAGCCTGAGACTCATATTTAGTCCCTTGAGGTTGCTAGGATTATGCTTTTGCAAATATCACTGTCTGTAATATTCCCTTGCTGGATGGGCCCATGATTTTTTGGGCTCTTATGGTCTAGAATCCTATTAAGCATTATGTTCACCTTGATAGTGTTACCTTTTTTCCTTCAAATGCTTTACATGTAAACATTTTGACTACCTTTTTACACTTTTACAACAGTAATTTTGAATGTTAGTAGTAGAGTATTTGCATAATTTTCCCTAGGCTCAAAGACTTTTATTATGCAAAGCAAGCATTTTACAATAAATATATGCAAGTGTATGCATGTTATATATGATATACATGATCCTAATAGGTCTTCTATTTGAAATAGAGCTATGTTGTTGATCTTGGAGTGTAAGAATGAGGTGCTTCTTCAATATCTTGTAGGTTTGAGCTTTGAATGCTTCACCATTGGTACTTTTGATATTAGAGCTTCTAATAGAGTTTCTTAAATAGATGACCAGGCTGTACCATATTAATGAGATGCTGGTTGTTGCTTGTAATTTTCTTCTTTTTTCCCTCATAACTCTTTCGCTAACTCTTATACTTTAGTGTTCCATCTTTAATTTTGGAATGCAAATTAACTGTTCTACCCCAACTTGCCCCTAGAGCTATATTTTGCCCCTAATTTCATTTTAAATTCATCCACACTATTCTAGCAATCTTTTTTCTTCATGTGTGCAAGAGACTTAGTTTTTTTACTACTTATGTTGACCATTTATCTTACTAACCCCATTAGTTGTAATCTCGTACATTGAAGATGTAGAGGAGTGAGTGAACTGACTGAAAGTGAGTTCTTAATGCTCAACTAGACTTGTTCATAGTGGAAGTTAAAACATTTAATTATTAACTTATGTAATCACTATGTGTTCTCTTGTTTTGGTTACATGCTTCAACCTTCTTTTTTATATCATATCTCCATCATCATTATTATTATTGATTTCGAAGGGTATCCTTTAAGGCAAGATTTTTTGGACAAGATGAAAAATCTATAGCTTCAAAGGATTTTTTAGCATAACATAAGGGGCTTGATGCTGATGCCATAATTAATAATAGTTATAAGATAAGAGTTGCAATGAAAATTACTAAACCACCTAAATTACTAATAATAGCTCTGATTTTAGCTTTCATTATGTTTTGTTTTTCCATTCAAATACTTATACAATATGATAAAGACAAATATGCGATATTTGAACAAAAATTTCAAATTCAATTTTACTCATTAATTGGGGTAAAAATGAGTACATTCATTACATCACATGATACAACTCCTATCATCAGTTAGTCCTTTTAGATTTTCTCACTAATTATTTCTCTCTCACTTTTGTTTCCTTAATTTTTACCTGATTGGTCCTTCATGTGTTTTCTCACTTTTATTTTACTTTCTTTTTTTTTTAAATTTTCTCTCTTTAGAAGTTATATCATGTGATATATTAATGTTCTTTAAATTTGCATTTGTGCTCATGCTGAATGAATCTAATTGAATTGAATTTATATCGAACATGCAGATGTGATCAATATCATAATGCATAGTACCATTAAGACGTACATTACATAAGTAAGCATGATCGTAATTCATATCATTGATCAATAAAATAAAATTTCTAAAGAAACCAAAATGTTATTTAAAGAAAACAACAAGAGAATTATTTTCTATTCTAAATGCTAGGGATGCTAAGTCTCAAGGTGGCTGACATCGTGGCTATTTTTACATCTTCTCACCAGCTATCTGTATGACTTCATCTTTTTGTACCTCAACTATGCATGTTTCTTTCTTGGCTAGCAGCTTCTTATCATCAAACTCATCACCCCATCTTGTTGGCATAATTGACTCGAAGGGTATGTCAAAAGAAAGTGGTTTAGTGTAAAACACCTTATAGTCAAACTTGCATGAGGGCTATCCTAACAAATCTTTAACTCTTTCAATATATTTGGGGAAATTAGGAGATTTCTTATTGGTTTTGAGGTTTATATTCTCAAAGGAGTTTAACACTTCTTCTTCACTAACTCCCGAGTTGATCAATATAGTGGTTGGGGGTGGAACATTTAAGAAGTATGGTAAAGGATTATTTCTAGTGCTTGGGTTTTCAAGGTCTGTGATTTTTCCAAAGTCTATAAAGTTTTGGATCTTATGTTTAAGGTGGGTACAGGTGTCTATGGAATGGCCAGTAACTTGGTGAAATTTGTAATAACTGTTCGGGTCATATCGTGGGACATTTGGGTTTAGCGATTTGAAAAAGGTGAGGGGTCTAAGTAAGCCCTTTTGCTTCAGGCAGTCTAGGAATTTTGATAGGGGTTGGTTAAAATTGGAGAATCTCCTTAGTTGTTGGACAACATGCACTTCCATAACTCAGCTAGTGTTTCCTTGCTTTGTGCTCCCAGTTGGGTAGTTTCTTACTTCAGCGGTTTTATAAATTTTCTTCTTTTCATTTTCCATCTCCTCATCTTACAATCCATCATCATATAGGTCTATAAAACATTTAGGGATTATCATTTGCAACCTTTCAACCAAATTATGAGATAGATTACAAACAATCATTCTAACTTGATACTTTTCAGCCAACTTATTTTTTATTAATCCTACCTTATTCATAAATCTAGTAAGAAAATCAGAGAATGATTCATTTGGCTTTTGTTTACACAATTCCATATCTTTAATGGACACTTTTAGCTTGGTGTTATGATCATACTGTTTTAGCAAAGTAGTGCATAGTTCCCTCCAATAAGCCCTAACAGACTTTTCTAATTCATAATACTAGTTCATAGTAATACCCTCCAAGGAAAGTATAAATAACTTAGTGATTAAAATTGATAGGGCTTTTATGGTGCTCATAGTTGTGGTATATTGGCTAAGGTGTATCCTCAAATCTCCAATACCATTAAACTTTTAAAGTTGAGGCATTTTAAATTTATTTGGAAGCTTATCTCCATCATTGCTCATCATATCATCAAAGTCAATGAATACCTAATGCCTTGACCCCTTATCAGCTCTTTCATCTTAAACATCTTCTGAGTTAGTGCTTGCATCTACTTAGACTCACATTCATGAACCAACTCAAGTGATTCTTTCTTCACTTTCTCTACCATGTAGTTATCAACATCCTCAAATTTCATCTTAATAGTAGGTAAATTCCTAGCAGCATTCAGTGGTGGTTCCCTAACATTGTCATTATTAGTAGGTGGATCTTCCACAACATGTGGAATAGCAGCGGTATGTGGTATAGCAGTAGTAGTAGTAGTTACAGGAGGTTGCATTAGTCCTACTGAGGCTTATCTTAGTTCATCTTGTATCATTTCTCTAATGCCATCCATCAAAGCTCCCTTAATGTCCTATAAGGTCTAGTTTCCTCCTTGTTACTATTCCATCTTTTCTGTTTGAGTTGGTGTAGCTTCTAGGTAAACTGGGTTAATAGGGCTCTTTTCCAAACTATGAAGGATCTCTTTAGCTATCGATTTTGGACTCAAATCAGTTCTCACTAATCTGCCACTACTTTATTTCTAAACATAAGAAGACCTAAATAAAACTATGATAGCTGAAAAATAAAGTGTTAATATGATGCATGTATGCATGATACACGTGCTATGCAGTAAGTAACAAGTAGTGAGTCGAGTCAAGTATGCAAGTAACAAGTCAAGTGTACAATATACATCCTTCCAACCGTATTCCTCCTACAAAAAAGGTTCAATCATGAGTCTTTTTCCTAGGATTTTTAGTGTTGGCCTTAATATCAACAAGGGATATTAAGAACCAACACGCATGTCAAATCTCTTAAAAGTAGTAAAAGCATAGAAATAGCATTTCTAGGAATAAAAGATTAGCCTAATCTTTATTAACCCAAATGGGCTTTTAAAGTATGGGCTTGGGCATTTACAGATAGAAATACCTCATGGTAACAAATACAAGCAATTTGGGTAATCCTAGAGGAAATTACTAGGCCACTATATGAGTTGAGTTTGGTGGTAAAGTTAAGGTCCTCTTAGTAAGATGCCCTCTTTTAAGATTTGAGTTATAGGCCAAGGAATTAGCATCCTTTGCAAACTCAATAGAAGACTACCTCCCTTTAACACTTGGGTTAATGATTTTATTCAGATGAGCCCGGTAATCTCTCTTGAACCGATTTAAGGCTAAGAGTGATGGTTAGCTAATTTATAATCCCATTAAGCTAGTAGAATCATGGAACCATAAACCAACTCCATCGGCTAGTAGGGAAATATAAGAATAAAATAATAATTAATAAAATGATTCTAAAAAACACAAGTAAAATTAGTATATCTTATCCTTAGAGGAGTCATCACCATAGACGGTGAAGTTTAGCGCATGTCCAAGATTTTAGCAACCGCGACACTATTTGAGCTCAGGGCTCTAGAGAACACACTACTATATCACAAAGACATAGTGTGGAGATGAGGAGTCACCACCCAGGGTAATAATTGGGACAATTAATGGTGGTGATAACTCGATTCTCTAAAAGAAAGTTAGCACCACAACCAATAGATTCTAGATATGGAATACCAACTTCTTTCAATCTTGTGTTCCTTTAGAATTACCTTATTAATTACTAAATTATTCTTTAATTACATACAATTTCATATAAACCCTAATTTAGTATCCATCTAACTCCAAGGCAACTAGTCATGAAAGAGTACATAAAAAATGCATTCATATATTGCGACATCCCTAAATCAATCTAATCTACATTGATTTTAATTAAGTTAGCTAAATTTGCATGTTTTTTATAAAGTGAAATGGAAAACTAAAGATGGACTTACATTTTAATTAAATTAATGAGCCTGTATCTACTTATTTTAATTCTAAAAATAGTGGACCTAAGTCTACTAATTTTAAGAAAGAAAATAGAAATAAACAAGTGGGCTTAATTCTACTTAAATTAAATTAAGTGATGTGATTCTAAATCTATTTATTTAAAAAAATGCGTTAATGGGCTGAGCTAAGTATAAATCAATTTTAATCAAACTAAAATGAGCCTATATCTAAATTAGCCTATTGGACCTAAATAAAATTTAAAGTTAATTAATAAAAAAACCTAAAACTAATTTTGAAGGCCTATTTATTAAATGGGTTAAAGTCTAACGTGGGCTTAGGGGTCCAAAATGCACAACAATAAACAAACAAGCCCAAATAATAAAAATGAAGCAAATAACAAATCAAACATACATTTAGTGATTTCTAACCCTAATTTTAATTACACGTAACCTAAATTAATCTAAAGCCACCACTGATTTTATTAGGGTTTTACCAAATTGAACCTAATTTATTAATCAATTTTAAAGTGTAGAAAATTAAAGAGTTTCACTATTTCCACTATTGAGGCTATTACAATTCCTATGTACAAAATTAATTAATTACATGCCCAAAACTAAATTAAAAACACACTGCAAATACCATAAAACAATAAAATACAGAAAATAAAATTAAAAAAAAAAACCTAAACTGCTTGATTTCAAAACATGGTTTTAATCTATGACATTTCATAGATCTTCATGGGTTATCTTTAGTTCAATCACATTTCCACCAAATTTCCACCACAACCAAGAAAATACAAAAACACAAAAAAACAAATGATTAGAACAAAAGCAAAAATTAACACAAAAAAATAGAATCAAAAAATTAAATTAAATTAAAAGAACAAAAGAAAGAGTAAAAGAAAAAGGGATGTAGTGTGGATGCAGTATTGATTTACCCCTCAAAATATTTGATTCACCGTTTTGAATAGGTTATGTAGATTTGATTTGTTTTCTTCTCTGGCTAGACTACACTCTTAATTCAAGACCCTTTTTTGTTTTTGAAATAAAAGAACATGAAAAGAAGATTTTTTTCTCAAAGCTTTTTCTCCCTTTTTGCTCTCTTTTAATTTGTCCCTATGTCATTTTTCAGAGGAAGCCCCTCCTCCTCACGTAAAAATAATAATAATAAATATATATAAGTAAACAAACCCTAATATCCACTGAAGATAAAATTTTCAAAATTTATTTATTAAACTTCCTGATAATTATAAATTATCAGGGTTATTTTATTTATTTTATTTTTATATTTATCCCTTTTTTAAAATTATTTATTTTTAACCAATGAAAATTAAGAAAAATTATTTTCAAAGAAACAAAATTAATTAAAAATAAAAGGATGCCAATCAAAATAGTGTAGATCAGAATTCCATAATTCCTACGGGTAATTTTTTTAACATTTAATTATAAAAAGATCCTTGAAAGAATTAAAACTTTTTCAATTAGGTCCTTAAAAAAATATTACAATTAAGTCCTTAAAAAGTTGTAATTAAGCCCTGAGATTCAAAAATCAATATCCACAAATCTATTTGTAATAAATTGTCATCATTGGAGTCCTCTGTCATATCCATACTCAACTATCTTGAAATTGAGTGCTTACAAAACTTGAAACTAAAAAATCATTCCTAATGAAACTTAAATTCCAAAAATACATTTATTATTGGCCTAAAAATAACATAAAATTTATTAAAATACATAAAATTTATTAAAATTCAACTTAAAATATATTACATGTATCAAATTCCCCTACACTTAAACCTTTTTTATCCTGAAGCAAATCAACACAAAGGAATTTACTCAATCACAATCAAAGGCTCCAAATTTCCATGATATATGCAATGTCAACAACACCGAACCCAAAAATGCTTATTCATGAGAATAATTAGAAAAAAATATCTCATATGCAGACAATTTAGAAAACACGACCCAAACACTAACTTATGCAAATATTTAATAGGCATCAAAACAAAATAAAACAATTTTATGGAAATATCATGGGATTTACAAAATTCAATGTTTTTCTAACTTTTTAAGTGTGTTTTATGCTCCATCTCACAATTATTTGCTTTGCTTTGCTTTGCTTTGGTGAGTGCATTTTATGCTTCATCTCATCCCTAATTGTTTTTAGCAAGTGAATTTTACACTTTGTCTCGCTTTGATTTTTTCTTTTTTTTTAAAAAAAATTAGTGTGTTGAAATTAGTTGAAAATTAATCAATCTTATGATTTTTATAGAACTTTTAATTTTTCTAAATTTTCTTAAATTAACCTAATTAAAACACATGAAAAAATAAAGAAAATACACAAACATAAAACATAAGCTCAACATTTGGTACCCTCCCACACACTTATCTATGGCATTGCCCTCAATGAAAAAAATATTAAAATTAGAAAAGGAAAATAAGGACTTCTCTAGTATGCTTTTTCTTCCTTTTGTACTCGCTCCAAATGCTTAATGACTTATAAAATAAAATAACAAAAACTAAGAAAAATAAAAAAGAAAATAAAAAAAATAAATTTAGTAAAGAGAAACCAAACCAAAAATAAACTTAAACTAAAGAAATAAGTCAAAACACGTTGGGTTGCATAAGCACTAAATTTCTGAATGATGTGTGTTAGGATACAATAGAAGATCCATGTATGAAAACCTGTTACAAAATAAGTCAATTGATTTTGATTTTGTGAACCTCAAGACTAAATTGTAACATTTTTTTTAATTCTATTTGTAAACATTTTTATTTTTGGATTAAATCAGCAATTTATTATTATTTTTTTAAAAAAAAAAAAGAAAAAGTCAAAATCCGATCAAAATTAGTCAAATTTTTATCAGAAATTTCTATCGGAGGAGTGTATTTTCTGATCGGTAAAGTGCAATTCCAATTGGAATTAGGCTACTTTCAATCGAGACCGATCAAAATTAGGGCTCAAGTCATATTTTCCAATTTTTTAATTTTTATTTTGTTATTTATTTGATTTTTTTATTGGTTTAAATTTGGATTTATTTGATAAATAAGTGTGATAAATATGAATTATTAGCTAAAAAAGGATTTAATTAATAAATAAAAAATTATTTTTATCCTGTGATTTCTCATGTAATCACAGGACTATATCCTTTTCTATAAATACTAGTGTGTTTCACATAGAATGAGGAGGCTTTTTCTAGGACTTTTTTTTTGAGAGATTTGAGAGAAAAATTTTAGCTTTTTTTAAAATACCTTTGCTCTAAGATTCATTCTACTCTGATTCTTAGTCGTGAGAAAATATTTCACATCTTTTAAGTTTTTTAAGACTTCCAAATCCAATTTAAGTCTAAGTTCAACTTCAAAATCATAGACTCTATTCTAACAATGGTGAATTAAGCTTTCTAGGAAAATCAATACAACATCCCATCATCATCTACTCTTTTTATTTTATTATTTTATTTATATTCTTTGTTAATTTTATTTTATCTATGTACTAATTATTTTGTTTTTTTTTTGTGTTTCTTTTTGTTTATATGATAATGGGTGGTGTTAAGTAAATAATCTGGAGGAGAAAACTAGCCATGGAAAAGAATCCATAGCCAAAAGCCATGAATCGAGAACCACCAATTTTTATTTTACGTAGTTTTTTTTTTAAATCTTTCATGGTTTTGTATTAAGTTTATTTATTTTTAAGGATTTGTATTTTTTGTTTTGTATTTTGTATTTTCTATTTCTTACATCTTGTGATAGCCCCAACAGAGGGAAATAGTGAAATCCTTTGCTTTACTATACTTTTTATTTTGATTGTTTAATTGATTTGTAATTAGAGTTTCACTTGGTAATTTAATTAATCAAAATCAATATCAATAGACTAAAGTAGGGTTTCCTTTAAAATTGACTTAGGTGATTATATTTAGGACTGTTTATTTATTTTTAGGGCCATAATTACTTGGTTAGAATTTAGGTTAATTACTTGATTAGGAATTTAGGCCCAAATCATTAATAAGCTTATATTTAATTAGATTTAGATTTAATTAATTAAAATGAATAATCAGCCCATAATTTATTAGTTTTAGGTTAGAATGCCTTTAGGCCTGTGAGTAATCATAGACTTAAGCTGTCATGACCTGAACCCAGAGGTAAATGGCTAGCACTAGGGAATGAGAAATGAAAAAATGCAACTGAAACCCATAGTAACCATTAAAAATTTTTCACAAATAAATAACAATCACTTAACAATAATCCCATGGATAAAATTATTAATATTAAATACATAAGTCATTACAAGAATATTTCAACACAATACAAATCCATAATATCAGTAATACAAGTTTCATAATCAACTACTGCGATATCTACAATTCAATTACATAATGTTCAAATCAAGTAGACATACATAATGCAGCTGATGAAGAAGAAACCCAGTGCATACGACTAGTGCTAGACTAACTATTATGTCCTAAAAAAATAAATTGAGGGGAATCAGAACTCACTGATTGAATCAATTTTATGAAGTGCATGTTGGTTTGAAAACATTTGTTAAAACCCTTTTTGAAAATAAAAATAAAATAAAGTAAAATAAATATAAATATAAATATAAAAAATTATTTACTTTAATATAAAATTCTAGTACAAAATTGTAATATCCCGTGTTTTTAAATATTTTAATACTGCATTGGGATATGAAGTGTTAATAATTTATGTATATATATTACGATATTTTTACGAGATTGATATGTATTTAAAATCTATTTTAATTATTGTGTATTATTTTAAGTGTTTTACGTAAAATTTTCCCGGGACTTGCATTTTCGGGGAAATTTTCACGTAAATAATTTATTATTAATTATTTTAAATATATTTTCGGACTTGCATGAACTCATACGTATTTTTAAATTACTAAATAAAGCCTATGTGTACTTATTTATTTAATTAGGGTTTAATATATTACCCTAATATTTTATTAATTAATTATTTGTTTTATTGTTATTTAATTATTTTTAATTAATATTAAATTTTAAAATATTAAATATTAAGTGTGTGGTGTATATTTAATGTGTGTAATTTAATATTATTTTATTATATAGTATAAAGTATATATATATACATATAATATATCAAAAAACACAACTTTTGGAAAATTACCGTTTTGCCCCCGACTACTCCTTCTTCCCCGATCACCTTCCCCACGCAAATCCGGTCGCTGCCGTCCTGATTCCTCACCGTTGGTGTGTCGTCCGGTGTGCCACCACCTTCTCTAGCCTTCCTCGCCGCCTGTAGCAGCTGATTCCGGCGCCTGGAAGCCATTTTTGGCCGAAAAACCAAAGGTTTTCAATTTCTTCTCACCTCGTGATTCCGGCCACCGTTTCGACACCGTCGGTCTCTATCTTCTCCTTGAGCTCCGGTGAATGTAATTCTAGCTTTGGTTTGAGCTGAATTGGTCTTGATTTGCTTAGGTTTTGAATTTTCAATTTCGGCCATATTAGGGTTTTTGATTTTTTTGAGCCTCGAATTGATTGATTCATGAAAACTACCTTCACAAATGTTGTTCCTAGTAGCTTAATATACATTTATGAATTCTTGTGGAATTTTTGGAGATTATTTTGATTTTTGGGTATTTTTAAATATTTTATTATTATTTTCTAATTTTCGAAAATTAATTAATTAAATTATGAAATTGTGTTTTATGATAATTATAGGTGTTGAAATGAATTATAGGAATTTATTTGGAATTTTTATGAATTTCTATGTATTTATTTTGAATTATTGAAGTTTATGTAATTTTGGGAAATTAGGGTTAATTGTGTTTTAAATTGAAATTAATTGGTTAATTGAGTTTAATTATTGATATTATTGATAAATATGTTGAGAAAATTAATTTTGGATAATTGTATAATTTTTGGTGAATTTTTGAAGTATTTTTGGTATATTTATATATATAGGGGTATTTTGGTTATTTTATCCTAAATTGGCTAAAAATGTAATTTAATTAGTTTTAATAGTTATTTAAGGTATAAAAATGATTTCTACAAATTATTTGGTATTTTTAACTAATTAAAACTATTTTTCGTGAATTATTTTCAATTATATATATAATATACAGCTTTTCTAATAAAATGAGTTTTTATCGATTTTTAATGTGTTTAAAGGTTAATTATGTAATTTCTACTTATAAAATGAATTTCTATGTTATAAGGGTATTTTTGGTATTTCCTGAATTGTTCTGTGTTTGTGGACCCCGGTCGGTAGACTGTAGTTTGGAGTCCGACCGAGGGGTTGTGGATGAGTTGTTGTGTCTGTGTTTTCGAAGTGTGTTTCTTTGCAGGGTCGGCGCTACTCTTTGAGTAGAGAGATGTCCATTTTACAAGGGAGGTTCTGCCGAATTTTTGGTAGAATTCTTGTAAAACGTGATGTCCGGTCGAACCCTAATCTCAATTCTGTGTTTAATATTCTAGATCGAATTCTAGGATTTTCTGTTAGGTTTATTCTAATGTCGGTTATTTATTGTTTGCTTAGTTGCGCCGAGACCGAGGGCTAGTGGACCAGGCCCGTCGGACCCATCTCGTGGAGCGCATTAGGGTGAGTTACTATTTTATATATATATGCTTAGGATGCATGATTTTAGAAATATATGTTTAATTTTGATTAAAATGCATAAATAATGTGATTTGTATTTAAGTATATTTTTGGTATATTTTTGGTGTATATTAAATTATATGCATGTTTTGTAAATAAATTATATTTAAAATGTTTTTAAATATATTTCTAGCTTAATTTATAATTTGATTGGATTTATTTGACGTATATATATATACTCGAAATATACCTGGTTTACTTTTGGTATATTTCTAGTATATATATGGTTTATGTTGATATTTTATTTAAATTCATGCATCATTTATTTGTGAATGAATGTTTTATATTATTAATGAAGGATATCGATAGAATGTGCTACCTAGTGGGCAGCACTAGGACCGAGTACGTACCGGTACGCCTATAGCATTTAAGCTATATTACTAACCTATTTATGGATATTGATTGATTATGATTATTTGATGTGTGAGATGTGATTTGGGTGTGATTGCTGGAGCTCGGTTGACCAAGTGTCTCGGGGCCAATCACACTGGCAGTCAGACTGCTGGAGCTTGGTTGACTTAGTGTCTCGGGGCCAGTCTACTGTCTAAATGGATTAAGTGGATATATTTGGATTAAGTGAGCCTGTATGGCTAGAGTGTTGTCTAACATTGTTTTGAGGTTGCGACATCTTAGGGTTCTATTTGATCCTTCATAAATAGTGATTTTCAATAAAAATATATAAAATGATTTTACTGCATCTGTGTGAATTTGCCTGTATATATACATATTATATATATATACTGTTGACTGTATGCATTGTCATTTAGTATGCATGTATATATATTATAGTAATTCACTCAGTGAGGTCTGACTCCCCTCCGTTGACTATTTTTCAAGAGAGTCAACATCTTCAGACCTCAGTAGCAGGCCTGTACGTCGGATTTCTTCCACCCCGGCTTCTTTATGTAAACTGCTTACTTGAGTCTTATTTTTATAATCTAGACACTGCAGTAGTTGTAAATTAATTGTGGGATTTTATGTATTTTATTTATGTGAGATATTGTATTATATATGAACTGGATTTGTATTAAAAGATTTTATATATATGAGATGAGATTTGACTTAAATCCAGTTGGTGAAAATAATATTGTGATATTTATGATTTTATTTCCGCTGCATTATACATTGCTACTATTGTTGCATGTTTTATTTTATTTTTAGGCTTGCTACGGGTTCCGGATTCGAAAGAATTCCCGTTTCCTAGCGCCGGTCATGGCCCCTGTTTTGGGTCATGACAAAAATCATATAAATTTATTCCTTTACCGAAAAATCTGGTAGAACACCTAGACCATCAAATTCTAATAGCCACTTGGCTCATTTATTCCAATTGACTATTTTTCCCAGAGAGCAAGCTCGACTAGGGTCCAGCCATAGTTGGACTCTTATTCCAAATGATCACTAGCGCTTGGAAAGCATGCTCGACTAGGGTCCAACCCATATCATACCTCTGCCTAGAGAGCAAGCTCAACCAGGGCTCAACAATAAGCACACATCTGCCTAGAGAGCAAAGCTCAACCAGGGATCTCATTTAAAAAATCTTACCCAGAGAGCAAAGCTCAACCAGGGCTCACAAATCAATCAATGTCCATTAAATTAATTATTATTAGTATGCACACAGTCCTGGTGACACCCACTAGGTAGCACGTTCTATCATTATTTCCAAATCATTTAAATCATAATAAAAAAAATAAAATAAACAATTAAAGTGGAATAAAACCAATTCTATAAAGCATTCTTCAATTAAAGAATTAATTCATAATAAATAATGAAATAATCATGCACATAGAAATATAAATAAATTCGTAAAAATTCATATTATCATTTCCTTATTATTTAAATCATATGAAAATATAAAAAAAAATTGTCATAACACATTCCATAAAATCAACTCACAGGTTGAGTGTCCTAGGCAACACGTCCTCTATTGCCCAAATGTTATAGCTCTAGTCCCGGCATTCTCTAAAATAAATAATGTTTATTTAAAGTATGCTTACATAAATAAATTCATAAAATTCTCAAAATTTAATGCTATATAGACTCGGAATTAACACATACCGATGTCATGTTTTACGAGAAATCTATCAAAAATTTGGTAGAGTCTTCTCTGTAAAATAGACATCTCTCTACCGAAATAGAGTCGTTTCTGCATAAAAACAACACTTAACAGTCTCACAACTCAAGTTAGGCCCCACACTACACTTATGCCAACCGAGAATCACAATTCACAACATAAATAAAATATATATATAATTTTTCTCAAGTCACCAAAATATATCATAAAAAAAATATTAAGAAATTATTTTCCAAATAAACAATAAAATTCTAGTTTATAAATAATATTTACTGATAAAAGTGATGAATAAAATTAAAAAATAGTTCAATAACAAAATTCTAATTTTATTATTGAACTATTAAAATTAAATTATGAATAAAAGTGATGAATTTTTCACATGTATATCACTTGATTCTAAAGTTTTAAAATTTTTTAAGTCTAATAAATTCTTCAAAAAATGTAACAAATTAATTTTTTTTATGAAAATTATTATATATGCCTAAATTTTTTAAAAGCTTTATAATAATGTGATATATATATATATATATATATATATATATATATATATATATATATATTTTTTTTTTTAAAATAGCAATTTTATTTGTTAATCTAAATAATTTTCAATAGTTAACCATTAAAATTAAAATTTTGTTTGACTTATTAGACTTATTGTAAGAGTTTTTTTTAAGATAAGGTTTAATATGATTCAATTTTAGAAGAAAGATTCCTATTAGGACCAAAAAAGCTTTAATATCCAATATTAACTTTGGGGTATAGTTGAGGGTCCAATTTGACCTTTTTACCTATTTTTTTGGTGATAAACTAGAATACAAACTAAAGAGCATGTTTTTACTCTTTATATGTAGTAATTAGCTTTTTCTAGTTAAAATACAATAATGATCGAGAAACAAGAACTTGAATAAGATCTTGTTAATGAAAAGTTTTACTAAAATTTCGATGGTTGACCATTTGAATATTGACCTCATATTTGGTTTGCAAATTTCATCATCAAATCTAAAATTAAATTTGTTGTGAACTTTGATTTTTTGGGAATAATTAACTCATATAATCAAAGATGTCGAAAGTAAGAGCATTATATTATATTATATGAAAGGGCATTTGTCACGACTCGAACCTAGGGGCACGTGACTGGCACTAGGGAATAGGAAAGTATAAATTTACCAAAACCCATAGTAAGTCTTAAAAGAAAAACGCGGAATATTTAAACTTTGAAATCTTATAATAAATAATTAAATCACAATACACATTATCAAACTAATTTTTCTCAATATAATTTAAACCATAATATCATAGTGCATAAAATATATAAACATTAGTTATATAAATAGTGTCTCAGTACATAATATTCAACTTAAAATATACAGTTATACAGTTCTCTACTGCGGTACATGAAAATAAATACAACACAACTAAGTAGACCTATGTAGAATAGCCATTGATGAAGCTACACAGCGAAGAGAAGTAGGCCTAACAGAAAAATCCCAAACTCCTAGAAAAAAGAAATTGAGGGGAGTCAGACCTCACTGAGTAAGTTAATAAAGAAATGAATGCAGTTTGAAAATCTCATTAAAAATAATTTTTTATGGAAGTATAATATAATTATAATTTAATTCAAATCATTTGATATACATATAAAAAATCCATTTTTTTAGGAAAGAATTTAAATATTTAAATGCTTTTCAAAACATTTCAGTATAAATTTTTTTTTTGGTAGAACCCAATTTATAAATTTTTATAACAGTCACATGACTCACTTACATCAAAGACTAGTGGATCCCGAGAGCAAAGCATCACTAGGATACACAGCCGCAATCATATGACTTAATCCAATATTACTGGCGGTGTCCGAGAGCAAAGCATCACCAGACCACCATCCCCAGTGATTTAATAAATATAACACAACTATACTGGTGGTGTCCGAGAGCAAAGCATCACCAGATCATTGACCTTAGTAATATACTTAATAATCACATATTTTACCGGTGTGCACATGGTCCTGATGAAACTCATCAGGTAGCTCGTTCTACCGTGGTTTATTTTAAATAATTGAAAATAAATAAAATAAGAAAAATTACAATAAATAACAATAATGTAAATCAACTATAAATTAAATCATGTAATTTCATATGAAGAATGTCAACTAGAATCTCATAAAATTAAATTCATCATAATTTAATATGATTTAATTTAAAAGACTCAACACTTAAATCAAATATTAACTTATAGGATAAAGGCACTCCTCTGGCACGTCATGTCCAACCTCGACTAGTAGATGCGACTGGAGGGGCGGCTAAAAGATAGAAAAGGAAAACAACAATCAGAAAATTAAAACCCTAACTTCTAGAATTTCTAAGGAAGACTCAACTCGAACTTAAAATAACAATTTTAGGATTGACCTAGTGTCACATTTTACGAGAAATCTACCAAAAATTCGACAGAGTTTTCTCAGTAAAGTGGATATTCCTCTACCGAAGTAGAGTCAATCCTGCAAGTAAACACACTTCAAAACTTTACAGAAGCTCAACACCTCGAGTTGGGACCCCGGGACCCCGAACTACACAATTCGCAACTGAGGTTAACAAAAATGCAAATAAGCAAATCTTAAATATTAATATAATAAAATCACCAAAAACTATAAAAATTAATAATAAATCATAATATAATTTATTGCATTTTTAAAACACTAAATAAAATTATTTTCCACTATAATTTAATAAAAACTCAAATGATAATATAATATTAATAAAAACCCAACTTTCCAAATATTCAACATAATATAGTCAAATTAAAACTATAATTGCCCAAATAGTTTAAATATGCTATAATATTAATTAAAAACTCATTTAAACCACAAAATAATAAATAATTAAATTTTGAATAAATTTTTAAAAATAGTTAGTATTAATTAACTAAAAATAATAAATAATTTATAAAAATTATTTTAATAGCACATTTTATCTCAAAATTAACTAAAACATAGTATTTAATTATAATATCAACAAAAACATACCATTTACCTATTATTTCAAAATTCACATAATAATAATAATAATAATAATAATAATAATAATAATAATAATAATAATAATAATAATAATAATAATAATAATAATAATTTCTTAAAAAATTAAATAAATTATCAAAAATTATTTTGTCACAACTAAAATTTCTAACATAATATACTAACACTAATTTACTTAAATATTCAACCAAAAATAATTAATTGACAACATTAACAAAATATACATAAAACTTAAAATACCCAAATAAATATACAAAAATTCCATAAAATCAATTTAATTAATCTAAATCAATTTTTATATACTCTAAATCAAAATTAACCCCAAATAATTTAGATCAACTAATATATGTATAGATCAACCTAAAAAAATTAACCAAATAATTAAAATAAATTCTGCAAAATTAAACAAATAACTCATAATTAATAAAATAAAAAATCAACCTAAAAACTAACCAAAATCAACTAACAAACAACTAAGTCTAACTAAAAACTAACCTAAAGCTAACTAACTACTAACCCACTAACTCACTTCAAGCTCAACTCAAGACAGGGGAGGGGCTGTTGCTACAAGCCTAAGTTGCTGCTGCTCCCGATGACAGCAGGTTATGGCGGTGGTGGTGCTTGGTGTCACGGCAAAAGGGCTAGAGCCGTCTACTGTTGTCGTTTCTGCTGCTGCTTCACACTGCTGGACCTGCCGCTGCTTCCCTGCACGTTGCTACTGGTGCTGGTGCAAGAGGCTACTGCTGTTTAGTGCGAGGAAGAAGGAAGAGCAAGGAAATGGCTGCTTGAGGAAAGAAAAGGAGATGGTAGGGGAAGAATTTGGACAGAAATGGGAGAGGAAGTGGGGATGTAGGACAACAAGGAGAAGAGGAAAAACGGGACTGAAAATGGGACCTTTAACACTTATATTCAAATACAACAACAATAACAATAACAATAACAACAATAATAATAAAAATAATAACAATAATAATAACAATAACAATAACAATAATAATAATAATAATAATAAAAACAACAACAAGAATTTCCTCAACCACACATATACATATTTGGTACAACTTACCCATAAATATATGTATATATATATGTATATATATATATATATATATATATATATATATATATATATATATATATATATATATATATACATACATACATACCAAGTACAAGTCCCAAATAATTATAAATACATCACCCATGTATATATACATATACAACAATAAAATAATAACCCTGATTAAAATAATGTTATAAATAAATATTTGGACAATTAAAATAATAAAGTATGTGCATAAAATAAAAATGATGTAAAAATAATATTAATAATAGCTCTTAATAAAATTTTAAATTTAGTAGTTAAATATAATAATTTTAATATCACAATTATAATAATATAAAATAAATATAATTAGTATCATTGAAAAGCTCAATATTTATATATTAAAAAATTGTTTATAAATATTTAGGTTATTATAGTCTTCCCCCCTTATAGAAATTCGTCCTCGAATTTCAAAGAAAAGTAAGGAATTACAAGGTCTATTGATGACAAAGATAGGGATAGGCGGCTTGCATCTCAGATTTTATCTCCCACATATAGTCTTCTGCTGTGTGGTTACTCTAAAGCACTTTCACCAACAGAATCTCCCAGGAGTGAATCTGACGAACTTGGCAATCCACAATCACCACTAGATACTCCTCATAAGACAGATCTTCACTGAGCTCCACTGCATGAGGCTGAAGTATGTGAGAATGATCAAGAATATACTTCCTCAACATAGACATATAGAACACTGGGTGGATTTGAGATAACTCAGGTGGCAACACCAGTATATAGGCCACTTCTCCAATTCGTGACCATATCTCGAAAGGTCCAATGTATCTCGGAGCCAACTTACCCTTTTTATCGAACCTCATAACTCCTTTCATTGGAGATTCCTTTAGAAACACCATATCTCCAACTAGAAAGGAAACATCCTTCCTTTTAGGATTAGCATAACTCTTCTGCCTACTGAATGTTGTCCTCAACCTTTGCTGAATGATAGGAACTTTCTCAGAAGTAATCTGCACCAACTCTGGACCTGTCAGCTGTCTCTCACCAATTTCCCAATATAAAGGTGATTTGCATTTCCTACCATACAACGCTTCAAACGGAACCATCTTTATACTTGCATGATAACTATTGTTATATGTGAATTCAATCGGTGGTAAATGATTATCCTATTGACCTCCAAAATCCATCACGCACATTCTGAGTATATCCTCTAAAGTTTGAATGGTCCTCTCAGATTGACCATTAGTTTGAGGATGGAATGTTGTACTGAAGTTAAGTCTGGTACCCAATGCCTTATGCAACTCTTGCTAGAAAATTGATGTAAAAGTGGCTCCTCTGTCAGATGTTATGCTTACTAGAACTCCATGAAGATAAATAATTCTGCTGACATACAACTGTGCCAACTTGTCAATGGAGCATGTCTTCTTAATTAGCAGAAAGTGAGCTAACTTAGTTAATCTGTCAATGATCACCTAAATAGCATCAAACCCACCTGTCATTTGAGGCAAACCAGTCACAAAATCCATGGCAATCATATCCCACTTCCACTCCGGGATGGGCATGGGTTGTAATAGTCCTGAGGGCCTTTGATGCTCTAGTTTCACCTGCTGACATGTGAGACACTTGGATACAAATTCTACAACATCCTTCTTCATTCCATTCCACCAATATGTATCCTTCAAATTATGATACATCTTGGTGGAACCTGGATGAATACTATAAGTAGAAAAATGTGCCTCTTCTAAGATCTCTCTCCTCAGATCATCAACATCAAGCACACACAACTGAGTACCCAAGTGTAGAACTCCCTCACTGTCAATCATAAACTCTCTAGATTGACCCTGTTGCACCTCAAACATAATTCTCTACAGGTATGAGTCCTTTTTTTAAGCTACCTTAACTCTATCCAAGTACACAAACCGTACCCTGAACTAAGCTAAAAGGCACTTCTTTGTCACTTTCCATTGCAAACCCTGATCAATAAGCTCATGCAACTCCTAAATAATCGATCTCCTCTCAGTACCAATATGGATAAGACTACTTGCTGATTTTCTGCTCAACGCATCAGCTACTACATTCGCCTTGCTTGGATGGTAAAGAATTGAACAATCATAGTCTTTCAAAAGTTCCATCCATCTTCTTTGCCTTAAGTTCAAATCCCTCTACTCGAAGATATACTTTAAACTCTTGTGGTCAGTGTATATCTCATAAGTGACACCGTACAAATAATGCCTCCAAATCTTCAGTGCGAATATAACTACTGCTATCTCTAGATCGTGAGTGGGATAATTCTACTCATGCTTCTTCAACTGCCTTGAAGCATAAGCAACCACTCTGCCATTCTGCATTAGCATACATCCCAAACCTACACGGGAAGTGTCATAATACATTGTGCATCCATCATCACTAGAAGGTAATGTCAGTACTAGAGCTGAAGTTAGTAAATCCTTAAGCAACTGGAAATGCTCCTCACATTTATCAGTCCACACAACTCTAACATTCTTTTGGGTTAGTCTAGTCAAAGGCATAATAATCTTAGAGAAATCCTTCACAAATCTCCTGTAATAGCCCGCTAAACCCAGAAAACTTCTCACTTTAATAATTATTGTAGGTCTTGGCCATTCAGTGATCACCTCTATCTTCTTAGGATCCACCTGAATGCCATCTTTAGACACCACATGGCCTAAGAATGCCACTTAGTCTAACTAGAACTCACATTTTAAAAAATTAGCATACAACTGGTGCTCTCTCAAAGTCTATAGCACCAATCTCAGATGCATTGCATGCTTCACGTTATTCTTAGAATAGACCAGAATATCATCATTAAACATAATCACAAATTGATCTAAGAATGGCCTAAACACCCTGTTCATTAAGTCCATAAAGGCTACTGGGGCATTAATCAACCCAAAGGACATCACTAAGAACTCATGGTGGCCATATCTAGTCCGAAATGCTAACTTATGTACATCCTCACTTCTAATCCTCAGATGATGATATCGATAACTCAAGTCAATCTTAGAGAAATTCTGAGCTCCTTGTAATTGATCGAACAAATCATCACTCCTAGGGAGTGGATATTTGTTCTTGATGGTAACCTTATTCAATTGTCTATAGTCAATACAGGGTTGAAGACTACCATCCTTCTTCTTTACAAAGAGAACTAGAGCACCCCAAGGAGATGTACTAGGTCGAATAAACCTTTTATCTAATAATTCCTACAATTGCTCTTTTAACTCCTTCAGCTCTGCAGGTGCTATCCTATAAGGTGGCATAGAGATAGGATTTGTACCTGGCAACACATTAATACAAAATTCTATCTCTCTATCCAACGGCGATCTAGGTAACTCTTTCAAAAAACATCTATGAATTCACGTACTATTGGTACCCTTTCCACTGATCATATTTCTGCTTGAACATCTCTAACTACAGCTAGGTAGCCCTGACATCCTCTACTAAGCATATTCCTAGCTATAATGGCAAAAATAAGGATACGAGACATGAAACTCTCAATACCTATGAATCTGAATTCCTCATCACCAGGAATCCTGAAAATTACTTCCCTTGCTTGATAATCCACAGAAGCATAATACTGGGATAACCAATCCATTCTTAGAATCACCTCAAACTCGATCACATCTAGAAGGACTAAGTCTACCAAGAATTCTTTACCCTCTGCTAACACGAGACAAGATGGAAAGAAAATGTCTATCTCTAAATCATCACTAAGCAGAGTCAAAATAGATAAAGGAAAACTTATCTTGGAAGGAAGACAAGCCACTTTCAAAGCAAACAAAGGAGATACAAATGAACATGTAGCACTCAGACCAAATAAGACTCTAGCCTCAGAGCAACAAACTGAAATGATACCTGCTACCACAGTGTTGGATGCCTGTGCATCTTGAGGAGTCGAAGTGAAGACCCTACCCTGACCACATCCTGATTGATGTGAGGTGAAAGGTTGAGTCTGTCCTCTGCCTCGGCCCTACTGACCCGCATACTGCATCGATCGCTGTTGAGGGTACATGGGTGCCTGATACTGCTGAGGCACCTGCTGTAATGGCTGGACAATAGAAGGTGAAGATCCCTAAGCAAAGGATGGCTGGAATCCATAATTCTGACAAGCTCTAGCGAAATGTCCAAATTGACCACATCTAAAACATGCTCCTAGCATCAAGTGACAAGGACCTTGATGCACTCATCCACATGTGGCACACGCAATAGCCCCAGACCCAGAACTGCCATGTCCAGAGCTCTGTTCACTGCTGTTGCTAGCACTTCCACCAAATCTAGTAGCCCTACTACTCCTCCGATCCTAAGTAAGGCAGTGCCTATAGTCCGATGTGCCCTGAACTATATGCTATGCTAAGAAGGGCCTACTGATTGAGAACTCAAGTTGCTTATCTGAAATATTGGCTGCTACACCCTTTGGACAAGTATGATAATGCCACTATCATACGGGTTAGGTATAGTGTCGTGCCAGATGTGTCTCTGCTCTAGTTGTCTTATCTCTTCTACAACACTCTCCAGACTATGACCCTCTGGTCGAATACTGATATAGGCTGAGCCTAATCCAGTCACATACACCTCCACTACCCTGGCGACATCCTATCTCACATCCTCAGCATGTCTCATCAGTCTGTAGAACTCTTGAGTATAGTCCTCCACTGATCGATCTCTCCTATCAATATTAAGCAGCTGCCATATATAGTTCTCTCACATAGATGAAGGACAGAAGAATCTCACAAACTGCTTCTTAAATCCTAACCATGTCATCGTCGTCATGAAAGGCTGAATGGACTGTATAAACCAATCCTGAGCTGCTGCTGAGACTTATAGCTCCATAATCCTAATCCTCTGGTAGTCAAAATATCCAGATCTAGACCTGGACTCAATGGTATTAATGAAATCCAATGCATCCCCAGTACCATCAAAGTGAACTCACCCCACTCTGGAGTATAACAAGGCTACATTAGTATCAGACAACTCTTAAGTCTATCACTGAAGCATTTGGTGCACAATGGACATCGCCTAATTAAGAGCTGCCAAGCCATGGTTAATACCCACCATACCAGCTGTAAAAGCTACAAGATCCTTTGCTGGAATCAAAGGCTCTACCAGAGGCTGATCCTGCCTCTGAGCTGTTGTCACTCTAGCTCTACGCCTACCTCTACCTCTACCCCTACCTTTAGGTTGAGGGACAAGAGGGAGAATCTCATCCTGAAATGGCTGCTCAACGTCATCAGGTTCTGCATCTATAGTAGGGGCATTCTGATCACGCCTCATCTAAAAAGACAAGAAAACCAAGATTCAAAACAAGATAGGAATACAAACTCAGATACTGAATCGTAAAGACAAGAAATCAACAAACGATGTTGTAGACACCCAATTTCGGGATGATATATTATGGATGTAACAAAGGACTCCAATGATGAAAATGTCTTCGAAACTTAATCCTTAAAAAAGTTTAAGGGCTTTTAAAGGAAGGATTTAATGTTTTCAGGGACTAAATCGCAAAGTTCTTTTTAGGACCTAATTGCAAAATTTAAATTTTTTTAGGGGCTTTTTTGTAATTAAATGTTAAAAAAAAGTACATCAAAATTCCATAATTCCGACCGGAATTATGTAATTCCAATCAGAATTACAACAATTCCTATCGAGATTGTATAATTCCGATTATCGGAATTGAATTCTTCCATTTTCCTATTTCTAAATTGCTTCCAATTTAGTGTTTTAATTGGTTTAAACTTCCTAATTAATTCAATCTAAATTGGTTTAAACTTCCTAATTAATTCATTCCTAATTAATTAAAAATTCCTGAATACACTTTAGAAATTAGAATCACATTAGGATTAGGGTTAGGCCTCATGTTCTACTATAAAAAAAAAAGGAAGGAGCAGTAGAAAAAGAAAGGAGGAAAAAGAGAAAAAAGAAGAGAGAGGCGTGGAAAAGAGAAAAGGAGAGAAAGAAAATTGAGTTTTTATTTTTCTTTCATTTACTTTTAATCAAAAATTACTTTTGATTCATCAAATAATTCAAAACCCATGAAGGATTTTTTGAAGGAAAGATTCGAAGATTTATTAAGAACAGTGAATCACAAATCTGAGGAGCACCATAATCATCATAAGCATATCATATTCTTCTTCTTCTTCTATTTATTTATTTATTTGTTTATTTATTTATTATTCTATTTATTTTATCATAATTTATTCATTAATTATTATTATTTTTTTATGGTGATTGTGGAGGAAAACACATGGTGATCATATGAGGAAGATGAATTGGAAATCCACAAAGACTATGGATAAAGCCCCGTAGACACTTAGTTTCTACGATTTTATTTTTTTATTTTTTATTGTCTCTATTTTTATTCATTATTTTTATATTTTTTATTAATTGTTTTATGAATTAATGTAATAGCCCCAATAGTGGGAATACTAATAAAATTATGTGTGTGGTTGTATGATTTTTTATTAAATTGATTAGTAAAATTAGGTTTCACTTAGGTAATTATTTAAAATCAATGGAGGAAATAGATTAATTTAGGTTGCATGTTGATAAAAATTAGGGTTTTAGTAAGGAATAAATTTAATTATTTGTTTGATCTTATTTAATTGTTTCTTTTATGTTATTATTTGTTTTGGGTTTATTTATTATTTTTGTGTGTTTTGGGCCTTAAGCCCACTTTAGGTCTTGATTTATTTATTTAAGTTTAGGTAATTCTTTTAGTCCATATTACTTAATAATTAATTAGTTTTAATTAATTAAAATATATTTTTAGGTCCATAATTAATTAATTTTTAGGTTAGAAATATCCTTAGGCCCATATAGTTAAATTAGACATAGGCCCATGTAACTCAATTAATTTAGACTTAGCCCACTTAATTTAAACCTTTTTCATAATTTGTTGATTTAAGATCATTATTTAATTAAAACATGTAGAATTAGGACCACTTTTAGAATTAAAATTGGTAGACTTAGGTTCATTTAATTAAAATCAAAAGGAATTAGGTCTTTAGGTTCACTTATACATTAAAACATGTAGATGTAACTCATTTATTTAAAATCCATGTATATTAGACTAATTTAGGGATTATGAAATTTATTTAATGCATTATTTACTTGTATATTTCATAACTAGTTTGCCTTGGAGTTTATTATTTTTTGGGTTTATATGAAATTGCATGTAAATAAAGGATAAGATAGTAATTCATAAAATAATTCTAAACGAACACAAGATTGAAAGAAGTTAGTATTTCGTATCCAGAATCTCCTGGTTTTGGTGCTAGCTTTCTTTTGGGGAATCGAGTACCACCTTTTTTATTTGTCCCAATTATTACCCTAGGTGGCGACTCCTCATCTCCACGCCATGTCTTTGTGACAGTGGTTAGTGTGTTCTCTACAGCCCTGAGCTTAAATAGTGACACGGTTGTTAAAATCTTGAACACGCACTAAACCTCGCTGTCTATAGATGTTTAACAACCTAAGTACCACGACATTATGAGAAAAAGACAGACATTGACAATCAAAAGCATGAAAAATGAGCCAAAGCTCTAATACCAACTTTGTCATGACTCGAACCCAAGGGCACGTGACCGACACTAGGGAATGGGAAAGCATAAAGCTACTGAAACCCGTAGTAAGCCTTAAAAGAAAAACATGGAATATTTAAACTTTGAAACCTTACAATAAATAATTAAATCACAATGCACATTATCAAATTGATTTTTCTTAATATAAGTTAAACCTTAATATCATAGTGCATAAAATAAATAAACATCAGTTATATAAATAATGTCTCAGTGTATAATATTCAACTTGAAATATACAGTTATACAGTTCTCTACTATGGTACATAAAAATAAATACAACACAAGTAAGTATACCTATGTAGAATAGCTGGTGACGAAGCTACACAGTGAAGAGAAGTAGGCCTAACAAAAGAATCCTAAACTCCTGAAAAAAATAAATTGAGGGGAGTTAGACCTCACTGAGTAAGTTAATAAAGAAATGAATGTGGTTTGAAAATCTCATTAAAAATTTTTTTTATGGAAGTATAATATAATTATAATTTTATTCAAATCATTTGATATACATATAAGAAATCTATTTTTTTAGGAAAGAATTTAAATATTTAAATGCTTTTCAAAATATTTAAGCATAAATTTTTTTAGTAGAACTTGATTTATAAATTTTTATAACAGTCACACGACTCGCTTACATCCAAGACTGTCAGATCCTGAAAGCAAAGCATCACCAGGATACACAGCCACAATCATATCACTTAATCCAATATCACTGGCGGTGTCCGAGAGCAAAGCATCACCAGACCATCAGCCCCAGTGATTTAATAAATATAATCCAACTATATTGGTGGTGTTTGAGAGAAAAGCATCACCAAACCATCAGCCCTATTAATATAATTAATAATCACATATTTTACCGGTGCGCACATGGTCATGATGAAACCCATCTGGTACCCCGTTCTACCATGGTCTATTTTAAATAATTGAAAATAAATAAAATAAGAAAAATTACAATAAATAACAATAAAGTAAATCAACTATAAATTAAATCATGCAATGACATATGAAGAATGCCGACTAGAACCTCATAAAATTAAATTCATCAGAATTTAATATGATTTAAATTAAAAGACTCGACACTCAAATCAAATATTAACTTACAGGATAAAGGCGCTCCTCTGGCATACCGTGTCCGACCTCAACTGGTAGATGCGACTGGAGGGGCGGCTAAAAGACAGAAAAGGAAAACGACTATCAGAAAAATAGAACCCCAACTTCTAGAATTTCTAAGGAAGACTCAACTCGAACTCAAAATAACAATTTTAGGATTGACCCGGTGTCACGTTTTATGAGAAATCTATCAAAAATTCGGCAGAGTTTTCTCTGTGAAACGAACATCCCTATACCGAAGTAGAGTCAATCCTGCAAGTAAACACACTTTAAAACTTCACAAAAGTTCAACACTTCGGGTTGGGACCCTGAACTACACAATTCCCAATCGAGGTTAATAAAAATACAAATAAGCAAATCTTAAAAATTAATATAATAAAATCACCAAAAACTATAAAAATTAATAATAAATCATAATATAATTTATTAAATTTTTAAAACACTAAATAAAATTATTTTCCACCATAATTTAATAAAAAATCAAATAATAATATAATATTAATAAAAACCCAACTTTCCAAATATTTAACATAATATAGTCAAATTCAAACTATAATTGCCCAAATAGTTTAAATATACTATAATATTAATTAGAAACTCATTTAAACCACAAAAAAATAAATAATTAAATTTTGAATAAATTTTTAAAAATAATTAGGATTAATTAACTAAAAATAATAAATAATTTACAAAAATTATTTTAATACCACATTTTTTCTCAAAATTAACTAAAACATAGTATTTAATTATAATATCAATAAAAACATACCATTTACCTATTATTTCAAAATTCACATAATAATAATAATTTCTTAAAAAATTAAATAGATTATCAAAAATTATTTTATCACTACTAAAATTACTAACATAATATACTAACACTAATTTACTCAAATATTCAACCAAAAATAATTAATTGACAACATTAACAAAATATACATAAAACTTAAAATACCTAAATAAATATACAAAAATTCCATAAAATCAATTTAATTAATCTAAATCAATTTTTATATACTCTTAACCAAAATTAACACCAAATAATTTAGATTAACTAATATATGTATAGATCAACCCAAAATAATTAACTAAATAATTAAAATAAATTCTGCAAAATTAAACAATTAACTCATAATTAATAAAATAAAAAATCAACCTAAAAACTAACCAAAATCAACTAACAAACAACTAAATCTAACTAAAAACTAACCTAACCCACTAACTCACTTCAAGCTCAACTCAGGACAGGGGTGAGGTTGCTGCTGCAAGCCTAAGTTGCTACTGCTCTCGGTGACAGCAGGTTGTGGCGGTGGTGGTGCTGGGTGTCACGGTATGAGGGTTGGAGGCATCTGCTATTGCCATTTTTGTTATTGATCTTGTTGCTGCTTCACACTGTTGGACTTACTGCTGCTTCCCTGGATGTTGCTGCTGCTGCTGGCATGAGAGGCTACTGCTATTTGGTACAAGGAAGAAGGAAGAGCAGGGAGATGGCTGTTGGCGGAAAGAAAAAGAGGTAGCAGGGGAAGAATTTGGAGAAAACTGAGAGAGGAAGAGGGCATGCAAGACAACAAGGAAAAGAGGAAAAACGGGACTGAAAATGGGACCTTTAACACTTATATCTAATAATGCAAGAATTTCCTCAACCACACATATACATATTTGGTACAACTTACCCATAAATATATGTGTATATATATATATATATATATATATATATATATATATATATATATATATATATACACACACACATATATATATACACACACACACACACACACACACACACACATATATATATATATATATATATATATATACCAAGTACAAGTCCCAAATAATTATATATACAGCACCCATGTATATATACATATACTACAATAAAATAATAAACCTGATTAAAATAATGCTATAAATAAATATTTGGATAATTAAAATAATAAAGTATGTGCATAAAATAAAAATGATGTAAAAATAATATTAATAATAGCTATCAATAAAATGTTATATTTAGTACTTAAATATAATAATTTTAATATCACAATTATAACAATATAAAATAAAAATAATTAATATCGTTGAAAACCTCAATATTTATATATAAAAAGAATAGTTTAAAAATATTCGAGTTATTACAGCATTGCTCCATATTTGTGCATTGATATGTACTAGTGATTAAAAAAAATGATTTGAATATCTTCATAGTTTTTTTTTTTTACTTGTTATTAGGTGTTATGAGGACCAAAACTCTTTGTTGCTATGTAATATCTTGAAATTTTTTTAATTATTTTATATAATTAAATATCGAGATTTGAAATGTTATTAATAATTTTTATTGTATGTTATTATTATTACATTAAAAATTGTTATATTTAATTATTAAATGTAAAATTCTATTTGAAAACTATTAATATATTTATTATTTCCATCTCATTATATTATTTACATAGCATTATCATTATTGACTAGTATTATTTACATAGCATTTTTTTTATTAGAATTATTATTATTATTATTGTATTATATATTTATGTATGTGTGTTGAGTGGGTGTATATATATATATACATATGTATATATATATATATATATATATATATATATACACACACACACATATTAAACACACCAACCCCACTTTTTCTCTTTCCCCATCCCACGCTTTCCCTTTCTTCTCCTTGTTGTCCCGTCCCTACCCTCTGCTTTCTATCCTTATTTTTTTTCTAGCAACCATCTGCTTCTTTCTTCTCCTTGTTGTCTTCCTTCATTTCCTGCAACAACAACGACAGTAACAACAAGAACAGTAGCGACATCAACATCAACATGAACAGTAGCAACAATAACAATAACAATACCAACAGTCTCTCCTGTCTTAGAATTCTTCTTTAGGTGAGTTCTAGGCTAATTTAGTTGAGTTATAAGGTTGATTCTGTGTTTTTTGCTAGTTAATTGTTAGTTGTTTGTTAGTGTTTATTAGTTATTATGTTTGTTTTAATTTTTAATTAATTAATATAATATTTGCTTAATTTATTTTTTTATATTTGGTTGATTTTTGAGTTGAAATACATGTACCTAATTTATTTTAAATTATTTTAGTTAATTTTAATTATGGGTATTTTTTAATATATTAATAATATAAATTGTAATTTTTTTTAATTATGTTAATTAAATTATTTGGGATGAATATTGAGTTAATTAGAGTTAGTAAACTAAGTTAGTAATTTTTGTGTTAATAAAATTATTTTTAGTAATTTTATATTGTTTTTGAGGAATTATTAGGTTTATGTGATTATTGGAATTTTGGGGTAATTATGTAATTTTGTAAATTTAGTTAAATTATATTTTAAATGGTTTTAGAAATTTATAGAATATTAGAATATTTTTTGTAAATTAATTACTATTTTTAACTAATTAATTCTAATTTTTGAAAATTTTATTCAAATAATAAATTATTTATTATTTTGGTGATTAAATGGATTTTAGATTACTTTTATTATATAATTTAAGCCATTTGAATAATTAAATGTGAATTTGGCTATTTTATGATGAATAATTGTAAAATTGGATTTTATTAATATTAAATAAATTATTGGGATTTTATTATTTAATTTGGAAAAATTAATTAGTTTTAATGTTATATTTTTTAAATAAATTAAATTATGGCATTTTGGGTATTTTATGGATTTTTAATAATTTTAATATTTATTATTAAATTATTTATTTTTGATGGATTGTGAACCTCGGTTAGGGATTTGACTAGTTCGGGGTCCCAACCCGAGGTGTTAAGCTTGTGTGAATTTAAAAGTGTGTTTGCTTACAGGATTGTATACTTTGGTAGAGGAATGTTCATTTTACAGAGGAGACTCTGTTGGATTTTCAGTAGATTTCTCATAAAAAGTGACATCAGGTCAATCCTAATTTTTAAATTCTGAGTTGAGTCTTCCTTAAAAATTCTAGAAGTTAGGGTTCTATTTTCTGATTGTCATTTTCCTTTTCTATCTTTTAGCCATCCCTCCAATCGTGTCTACCAGTTGAGGTCGGACACGATATATTAGAGGAGCACCTTGATCCTGTAAGTTAATATTTGATTTGAGTGTCAGGTCTTTCAATTTAAATCATATTAAATTTTGATGAATTATTTAAGTTATGAGATTCTAGTCGGCATTCTTCATATGATATTGTATTATTTAATTTATAGTTAATTTATTTATTTTATTTTATTTTTATTTATTGTAATTTTCCTTGTGTTATTTATTTTTATTATTTTAAATAAACTAAATTAGAACAGGTTACCTGATGGGTTTTATCAGGACTATGTGCGCACCAGTATAATATTTTATTATTTTAATTATATTATTGGGGCCAAAGGTCTAGTGATGCTTTGCTCTCACACACTGCCAGTAGTATAATATTTGATTATTTAATAAATACTAGGGCCGAAGGTCTGGTAATGCTTTGCTCTCGAACACCGCCAGTATAGTTGGATTAATATTTATCAAGTCACTGGGGTCGATGGTGTGGTGATACTTTGCTCTCGAACACCGCCATTGATATTGGATTAAGTGATATGATTGTGGCTGTGCATCCTAGTGATGGTTTGCTCTCAGGATCCAACAGTCTTATATTTAAGTGAGCTGAATGACTGTTATAAAAATTGATAAATTGGGTTCTACCTAATTTTTAAACTAAAATGTTTTAAAAAGCTTTTAAATATATTTACTTCTTCCCTTTTGAAAAATGGATTTCTTACATGTATATCAAATGATTTGAATAAAATTATAAATGTATTATTTTTATAAAAACTTATTTTAAAGGAGATTTTGAAACCGTATTAATTTCTTTTATTAACTTACTCAGTGAGGTCTGACTCCCCTCAATTTTTTTTTTCAGGAGAGTCTTATGTTAGGCCTATTTCTCTACGCCGTGTAGCTTCTTCACCGGCTATCTTATGTAGGTCTATATAGTTGTGTTTATATTAGTATCCGCGTACTGCAGTAGAGAACTTTATAACTGCATATTTTAAATTTGGATATTTTGTATTAAGATTTATGTAGTGAGATACTATCTGTATAACTAATGTTTATTTATTTTATGCACTATGAAATTATGGTTTAATTAAATTGAGAAAAATTAGTTTGATAATGTGCATTGTAATTTATTTATTTTATTGTAAGTTTTTAAAGTTTAAATATTTCGTGTTTTTTTTAAGGCTTACTATGAGTTTCAGTAGTTTTATGCTTTCTCATTCCCTAATGTCGGTCACATGCCCTTGGGTTCAGGTCGTGACAAGCAGTTTGCAACAAATACTTTGTGGTTATATGATCAGAAAACTAAAAATCTCAATAAAAGAATATAAATTTAATTTTTTTAGGTAAATTTTATAAATGGTTCACTAAACTTTATACTTAATTACAATTTAGTTATAAAACTATAATTTGTATCTTTTTAGTTACCAAAATTCTATTTATATTTCACATATAGTCTATATATATATAATTTTGGTTTTTAAACAATCAAGTATTACCATTTTAGTCCAAAAATTTTAAAAAGTGTACAAATAATTCCATACATAATCCTTAGATTAAAGTAATAAATGGTAATACTTGGTGTTAAACCAACTATAATTTATCTTAGACACATTGAACTAACAATATAGAGAAAATGTTTTAAAAAGACACAACATAGATTTTTTTATGAATTTTTGAATTCACTTTGTAAATTTTGTTAAAGTTGGCAACGCTTATTGTATTTGTTTTCAATGCTAAAAAATTGAACTATTTTCCAATCAAAATCTAAAATATAATTTAACCCAAAATCATTTACTCTTGCATTCTCTTTTATGAATTCAAACTAAGGAAGTTATATTATTGTATTTATACCCACCAATGTGCTCAACCTTAAATTAAAAATACATTTGAACTTTGTGCTTTTGAAATAAAGGTTCATTTTAATTTTGGTATAAGAAAATGCCTAGTATGGAGCATAATTATCAAATCACTCTTAAACCATAGGATATATAACTCTTAGAACTGAATTAGAAATGGCTTTTTAAAAAATGTGCAACTATACACATGTTTTTACATATCAGGTAGTTGATTTTGAAACTCAAGCTACACTTAAGCTATAAATGTATATCTTTATATGTGTTTACGCTTGAGGGAATATTTTTAATTTAACAGTGGTTTTGGAGCAACTTGAATTATACATTATGTTAAGTGAATGAATTATTGATTCTTCTAATCCGTCTCCAAGTAGCTGACAATGCCTGCAAAATGAAGCCGATGAAGGAGCTTGCTGGGTGGGGTCTTAGTAAACCCACTCTTATGGTCAAGTAAGAAGGAGAAGGAGAGAAGATAATGAGAAATGAACTAGGGTTTTTTGGGTGTTAGGATTGCTTACCCTCGCTTTTGCTTATGGACGTGTATTTATATCTTCACCTGATGCCATGTGTCACTTGGTGAGTTATTGGGAGTGTTGTTCACATGGTCTGCCTCTCCATTCCAGCCATGCATGCTCTCATACAGGCTAGATTAGCCATGTTGGTACAACTAGGGCACACAGCAAGGGATGTCATCATTATCGCTTAGAGGCCTACTAGGTACTTGATTTTGGCAAAGCTATTATCGTTGCTTTGTTGTGGACCTAGGATCTTCTTGCAAGCGTGCTGGTGATGATTTGGTGTACGGATTCTTCCCTACCATGCTAATATGTCCTTCCCTAGTTAGTTTGATAGTTTGTGTCTCTCCCTGTCGCTATCATCATCTAACTACCTTCATTAGCTTAGTTAAGGTGAGGAAGAATACTATTATTCATTTCAGGCTTTTTAGTTTCCATAGGCCCATTGGACTTCATTTCCATAGGCTGAGTTCCCCCCCCCCCTCCCAAAAGTGTATCATTTATGTTTAACTTTTTTGTAATACGTCTTCTTATGTTTAACTTTTTTGTAATACGTATTCTTAAAGTGTCTTCCTGGTTTGTCTTTAACATGACACATGTCATGCAATTACTGAGAAGCGATTTTGGCTTATATTAACTGTCCTTTCATTCCCTGTCAATTGTGTCTTTTTAGCTACCACTCCTTCCTTTTTCGCAATTTTCAAAATTTTTCTATTTATGGGTTACCATTAAATGTAGTAGCCCTTATGATGAGCCCTACTAACTCTGCACTGCTCCCTATTTCTTTTCTTAACTTTCTAACTTCTCTTATTTTCTTCTAGAGGTTTCTCCCATTTTGGCGTGGTTGTTGTTCTTATATGCTATTTTCCTCTTTTACCATTGTCACTCTGCTCATCCTCATTCTTCTATTGGCTATCCATAGCTTCCAAAAAAGGTATGATTTTCTTATTGTTCTCTTCTTTATATTGTTTGTTTTAGCACTATTCTGTTTGTTAGTGCCTTCTTTTATTTTTCATGAGTGAATTTATATTATCAACGCTACTTTTTATCATCAATGCTCTCATTGTCCTTTGTATATTGTTAGCTTTGCCTTTTGTTACTATTTATTGACCTTATTGCTTGGTTTTCTTATAATTATTATGTTTGCTTGTCATGAATTTTTATGTTGTATATTGGAATTTACTACGATGAGTCATTCTGGTGTAAATATCACCGGCGAAGTAAGTGGTGATCCTATAGGACAGTTTGTGGAGGTAGGAGTGGGGGTTAACCCTTTGCAACTCCTATTCTGATGTGCCCCATCCTTCTTGGGGTCAAGCGTCGTGTCGTCGCCTCCGCTAAAGGGGTATTACCCCTACTAAAGATGTCAATAGTCGATATGTGGATCAAGGGGTGTCAGAGGTTTCGTTAGTTAAATTAGTTCATTCTGACATTCCACTAAGCAGGCTTGCTGATTTAAAGGAAGAATACTACATTCCTGAGGGGTATAAGCTCTCCATACCTAAAAGGTGCTGAGACAACTCCGTGTTAGAGGAGAATCACATGGTGATCTATGAAGATTTTGTCTAGGCTAAGATTCGATATCCTTTGCACCCCTTTGTGGTGATCTTCCTTTAGACATACACTGTAATATCTCGTGTTTTTAAATATTTTAATACTGCATCGAAATATGCAGTGTTAATAATTTTTCATATATAAATTATGATATTTTCATGAGTTGATATGTATTTAAAATCTATTTTAATTATTGTGTATTATTTACAATGCTTTACGTAAAATTTTTCCAGGACTTGCATTTTCGGGGAAATTTTCACGTAAATAATTTATTATTAATTATTTTAAATATATTTTCGGACTTGCATGAATTCATACGTATTTTTAAATTACTAAACACCGTGTATGTGTGTAATATTTATTTAATTAGGGTTTAATATATATTACCCTAATATTTTATTAATTGTTTATTAGTTTTATTGTTATTTAATTATTTTTATTTAGTATAAATTATTAAAATATTAAATTATATGTCTTAGGTGTATATTTAATGTGTATAATTTAATATTATTTTAATATATAGTATAAAGTATATATATATACATATAATACATTAAAAACCAAAAATTTTGGAAAATTACCATTTTGCCCCTCCCTTTCCCTTCTTCTCTCCCGACGCCTACCCTCACTGTGCCTCTTATTCCAGCATGCCAGACCGCCCTTCACCGCCACCAGCTGCCGCCAACCTTCTCCCCCTTCCTTCCTCTTCCTCTTCGACGTGACCAGGCCGCCGGAAACCCGCTGGATCGCTCGGAATCCGCCATGGCAGCAAGTTGAGCTTCTTGCAGTCGACGACGATTCTGGCCATCGTTTTCGACACCGTCGGTCTCTTTCTTCTCCTTGAGCTCCGATGAGTGTGATTCTAGCTTTTTTTTGAGCTTAAATGGTCTAGAATTGCTTAGGTTTTGAATTTTCCAATTCGGTCATATTAGGGTTTTTGATTTTTTTTGAGCTTCGAATTGATTGATTCATTAAAACTCCCTTCACAAATGTTGATCCTAGTAGCTTAATCTACATGTGTGAATTTTTGTGGAATTTTTGGAGATTATTTTGATTTTTGGGTATTTTTGAATATTTTAATATTATTTTCTAATTTTCGGAAATTAATTATTTAAATTATGAAATTGTGTTTTATGGTTAAATTAGGTGTTGAAATGAATTATAGGAATTTATTTGGAATTTTTATGTATTTATTTTGAATTATTGAAGTTTATGGAATTTTGAGAAATTAGGGTTAATTGTGTTTTAAATTGAAATTAATTGGTTAATTGAGTTTAATTATTAATAGTATTGATAAATATGTTGAGAAAATTAATTTTGGATAATTGAATAATTTTTGGTGAATTTTTGAAGTAATTTTAGTATATTTATATATATAGGGTTATTTTGGTAATTTTACCCTAAATTGGCTAAAAATGTAATTTAATTGGTTTTAATAGTTATTTAAGGTATAAAAATGATTTATACAAATTATTTGGTATTTTTAACTAATTAAAACTATTTTTCGTAAATTATTTTCAATTATATATATAATATACGATTTTTCTAATAAAATGAGTTTTTATCAGTTTTTACAATATTTTAAGGTTAATTATGTAATTTCTACATATAAAATGAATTTCTATTATTTAAGGGTATTTTTGGTATTTTCATAATTATTCTGTGTTTGTGAACCCTGATCGGTAGATTGTAGTTTGGAGTCCGACCGAGGGGTTGTGGTTGAGTGTTGAGCTTGTTTTTCGAAGTGTATTTCTTTGCAGGGTCGGTTCTACTCTTTTGAGTAGAGAGATGTCCGTTTTACAGGGGAGGTTCTGTCGAATTTTTGGTAGAATTCTCGTAAAACGTGATATCCGGTCGAATCCTGATATCGATTCTATGTTTAATACTCTAGATCGAACTCTAAAATTTCTGTTAGGGTTATTCTGATTTTTGTCGTTATTGTTTGTTTAGTTTTGCTGAGACCGAGGGCTAGTGGACCAGGCCCGTCGGATCCATCTCGTGGAGCGCATTAGGGTGAGTTACTATACTATATATATATGCTTTAGGATGCATGATTTAGAAATATATGTTTTATTTTGATTAAATATACATAAATAATGTGATTTGTATTTAAGTATATTTTTTGTTTATTTTTTTTTGGTATATATTAAATTATATGCATGTTTTATTAGTAAATTATATTTAAAATGTTTTTAAATATATTTCTAGCTTAATTTATAATTTGATTGGATTTATTTGACGTATATATATATATACTCGAAATATACCTGGTTTACTTTTGGTATATTTTCAGTATATATATGGTTTATATTGTTATTTTATTTAAATTCATGCATCATTTATTTGTGAATGAATGTTTTATATTATTAATGAAGGATATCGATAGAACGTGCTACCTAGTGGGCAGCACTAGGACCGAGTACGTACCGGTACGCCTATAGCATTTAAGCTATATTACTAACCTATTTATGGATATTGATTGATTATGATTATTTGATGTGTGAGATGTGATTTAGGTGTGATTGATGGAGCTCGGTTGACCAAGTGTCTCGGGGCCAATCACACTGGCAGTCAGACTGCTGGAGCTCGGTTGACTTAGTGTCTCGGGGCCAGTCTACTGTCTAAATGGATTAAGTGGATATATTTGGATTAAGTGAGCCTGTATGGCTAGAGTGTGTCTAACACTGCCTGAGGTTTTCAATATCATAGGGTTCTATTTGATCCTTCATAAATTGTGATTTTCAATAGAAATATATAAAATGATTTTACTGCATCTGTGTGTATTTGTCTGTATATATACATATTATATATATACTGCGATTGTATGCATTGTCATTTAGTATGCATGTATATATATTATAGTAATTCACTCAGTGAGGTCTGACTCCCCTCCGTTGATAATTTTTCAGGAGAGTCAATATCTTCAGACCTCAGTAGCAAGCCCATACGCCGGATTTCTTCCGCCCCGGCTTCTTTGTGTAAATTACTTAATTGAGTCTTATTTTTATAATCTAGACACTGCAGTAGTTGTGAATTAAATTGTGGGATTTTATGTATTTTATTTATGTGAGATATTGTATTATTTGAAACTGGATTTATATTAAAAGATTTATATATATGAGATGAGATTTGATTTAAATCCAGTTGGTGAAATTGTTATTATGATATTTATGATTTTTATTTCCGCTGTATTATATATTATTGTTTATACTATTGCATGTTTATTTTATTTTTAGGCTTGCTATGGGTTCCGGATTCGAAAGAATTCTCGTTCTCTAGCGTCGGTCATGGCCCCTGTTTTGGGTCGTGACATACACAGTCTTTATAAGTCAACTTACTCCTAACAACTAGATGTTTTTTACTTGCTTCATCCTTATATGTAACCATGCCAATGTTGAGCATGATCTAAACATTCTTTAGTATTTTTTTTATGTTCAGCAAAAAGAGCCAATATTGGCATCTATCTAGGTGTCCTAATAGGGCTTTGTTCATAGGGCTTCTAAAAGTGAGGAAATCTTAGTTCAAGAGTGTAATATCCCGTGTTTTTAAAATATTTTTACACAGTACCGGGATATGCAGAGTTAATGATTTCTGTATTTTATATGATATTTTTACGAGTTGATATGTATTTTAGACCTATTTTAATTACGGTGTATTATTTTCAGTGTTTTACGTAAAATTTTCCCGGGACTTGCATTTCCGGGGAAATTTTCACGTAAACAATGTATTATTAATTATTTTAAATGTATTTACGGACTTGCATGAACTCATACATATTTTAAACTATTAAATAAAGCCTGTGTGTGTATATTTATTTAATTAGGGTTTATTATTTCCCTAATATTTTATTAAGTATTTAATTGTTTTATTGTTATTTAATTAATTTTATTTAGTATAAATTATTAAAATATTAAATTTTATGTGTGTGGTGTATATTTGATGTGTGTAATTTAATATTATTTTAATATATAGTATAGAGTATATATATATATACATATATTTGTCAAAAATCAAAAAGAATTGGAAAATTACACATTTGCCCCCTCCCTCTCCTTCTTCTCTCTCGATCGCTCACCCTCACTGCGCCTCCCATTCCAGCACGCCGGACCGCCCCTCGCCGCCACCAGCTGCCGCCAACCTCCTTCCCCTTCCTTCCTCTTCCTCTCCGACGTGACCAGGCCGCCGGAAGCCCGCTGGAACGCCCGGAATCCGCCATGGCAGCAAGTTGAGCTTTTTACCGTCGACGACGATTCCGGCCACCATTTCGTGCACCGTCGGTCTTCATCGACTCCTTGAGCTCCGGTGATTCGAATTCTAAGCTCCTTTCGGCTTGAAATCAAGTGGATTTTGAGGTTTGAGCTAAAACTCAATTCGGTCACATTAGGGTTTTCGATTTTTTTGAGCTTCGAATTGATTGATTCATGGAAACTTCCTTCACAAATGTTGATCCTAGTAGCTTAATCTACATGTATGAATTTTTGTAGAAATTTTGGAGATTGTTTGGATTTTTGGGTATTTTTGAATATTTTAATATTATTTTCTAATTTTCGGAAATTAATTATTTAAATTATGAAATTGTGTTTTATGGTTAAATTAGGTGTTGAAATGAATTATAGGAATTTATTTAGACTTTTTATGAATTTCTAAGTATTTATTTTTAATTATTTGAGTTTATGTGAATTTGAGAAAATTAGGTTAAATGTGTTTTTATTTGAATTTAATTGGTTAATTGGGTTTAATTGTTAATATTATTGATAAATATTTTGAGAAAATTAATTTTGAATAATTGTATGATTTTTGGTGAATTTTTGAAGTAATTTAGGTATATTTATATATATAGGGGTATTTTGGTAATTTTACCCTAAATTGTCAAAAAAATGTAATTTAATTGGTTTTAATAGTTATTTAAGGTATAAAAATTATTTCTACAAATTATTTGGTATTTTTAACTAATTAAAACTATTTTTCATGAATTATTTTCAATTATATATATATTATACGATTTTTCAAATAAAATGAGTTTTTATCGGTTTTTAATATGTTTAAAGGTTAATTATGTATTTCTGTGATATAAGGATATTTTTGGTATTCTCGAAATTATTCTGTGTTTGTGGACCCCGGTCGGTGGACTGTAGTTTGGAGTCCGACCGTGGGATTTTGATTGTGTTGAGCCTATTTCTCGAAGTGTGTTTCTTTGTAGGGTCGGCTCTACTCTTTTGAGTAGAGAGATGTCTGTTTTACAGGGGAGGTTCTGCCCGATTTTCGATAGAATTCTCGTAAAACGTGATATCCAGTCGAACCCTAAATTCCGATTCTGTGTTTAATACTCTAGATTGAATTCTAAGATTTCTATTAGGGTTATTCTGATATCGGTTAATTATTTCTTGTTTAGTTGCACTGAGACCAAGGACTAGTGGACCAGGCCCGTCGGATCTGTCTCGTGGAGCGCACTAGGTGAGTTACTGTACTATGTATACATGCTTAGGATGCATGATTTAGAAATATATGTTTTACTTTGATTAAAATGCATAAATAATGTGATTTGTATTTAAGTATATTTTTGGTTTATTTTTGGTATATAATAAATTATATACATGTTTTATTAATAAAATATATTTAAAATGTTTTTAAATATATTTTTAGTTTAATTTATGATTTGATTGAATGTATTTGATATATATATACTCGAAATATACCTGGTTTACTTTTGGTATATTTCAGGTATATATATGGTTTATATTGTTGTTTTATTTAAATTCATGCATCATTTATTTTTGTGAATGAATGTTTTATATTTATTAATGAAGGATATCAATAGAACGTGCTACCTAGTGGGCAGCACTAGGACCGAGTACGTACCGGTACGCCTATAGTATTTAGGCTATAATACTAACTTATTTGTGGATATTGATTTGATGTGATATTGATATGTGTGAGATGTGGTTTGTGGGTGTGATTGCTGGAGCTCGGTTGACCAAGTGTCTCGGGGCCAATCACACTGGCAGTCAGACTGCTGGAGCTCGGTTGACTTAGTGTCTCGGGGCCAGTCTACTGTCCAAATGGATTAAGTGGATATATTTGGAATAAGTGAGCCTGTATGGCCAGAGTGTTGTTTAACACTATTTTTGAGGTTGCGATATTCTAGGGTTCTATGTGATCCTTCATAAACTGTGATTTTCAATATATATATAAAAACGATTTTTATTGCATCTGTGTGCAATTGCCTGTATATATACATATTATATATATACTGTTGATTGTATGCATTATCACTTAGTGTGTATGTATATATATTATAGTAATTCACTCAGTGAGGTCTAACTCCCCTCCGTTGACTATTTTTCAGGAGAGTCAACTTCTTCAGACCTCAGTAGCAGGTCGATACGTCGGATTTCTTCCACCCCGGCTTCTTTATGTAAACTGTCTACTTGAGTCTTATTTATTTTATCTAGACACTGCAGTAGTTGTGAATTAAAGTATTGAATTTCGTGTATTTTATTTTAAAGGAGATGTATTATATTGAAACTGGATTTGTATTAAAGAGATTTTATATATGTGATGAGATGAGTTTTGATTTAAATCCAGTTGATATGGGTAATATCATTATATTTATGATTTTTATTTTCCGCTGCATATTATATGGTTATTGTTATTGCATGATTTATTTTATTTTTAGGCTTGCTACGGGTTCCGGATTCGAAAGAATTCCCGTTCCCTAGCGCCGGTCATGGCCCCTATTTTGGGTCATGACAAAGTTGGTATCAGAGCAGAGTTCTGTGTCAGGGCTTAGTTATGTGAGTTGTGGCCCTAGTTTTTGAGTTGTGTTTTCTGTTGAACTACTGCAGTGTATTAGGTTCGAGTATGTCTTGATAAGTATTCCTTGCTGTAGTTTTCAGCGTTATTCCTCCATTGTCTGTTTTGTCTGAATCTTTCCGTTTGTCTTTTCAGTATGAGGAGGCGAGCGCGTGTCGCTCCACCGGTCGTTGAGGCCGAGGATGATGAGTCTTTTCAGGACGAGGTTTTACCTCCTGAGCTGCCAGTTAGACGTAGAGGTCGTGGCAGAGGTAGACCTCGAGGAGCGGCAGGTCGCCGTAGGCAGAGAGAGTTACAGGACGAGGAGCCTGTTGAGCCTGAATTTGATGTTCCTGTTCCTCCAGTTGTTCAGCCTGTTCAGCCTGCCTATCAACAGGGTATGTCTGACCCTGAGGCAGCTTTGTTCTATGCCCGAGTTGGCAGGATTGCTTTTGATGGTACTTCTGATCCTTTAGATTTTCTGCATGCGATTGAGACAAGGACTCGGACTGCTCATACCGAGTACCAGCGGATCATGATTGTTGAGTTGTCTGTTGAGGGACCAGCTTTGGATTAGTTTATTCAGATGATCCAGCCCTTTATGATGACGATGACATGGGCTCAGTTTCGAGAGCGATTCATGAGGAGATTTTGTCCAGAGCCTCTTCGTTTGAGCTATCGTCTTCGATTGACCAGTATTTCTCGTGGAGATCGATCAGTAGAGGAGTATACCCGAGAGTTTCTTCGTCTGGGTAGATATGCTGAGGATCTGATGCGAGATCAGTATTTCGCGGTTACTACCTACGTTACTGGTTTGGGTTCAGCTTTTGCTGGTATGCCTACAGCAGGTCTTACTCTCGAGTCTGTGATTGAGTTAGCTAAGGAGATTGAGCTGAGGTTAGTTAGGCAGGGAGCGATGCCTGATTACTACCAGTTGGGAGTTCAGTCGAGTGGATCGCAGGCTACTCCATATTCGAGTTTTCATGTTGGATCGAGTAGTCAGCAGCGAGGTTCGACTCAGCAGAGTCAGAGACAGCAGCAGCGAGTGCATCGGAGCAGTAGACATGGCCGTGGAGGTCAGCGTAGATCGTTTAGATTTGGGTCAGGTGCTTCGAGCAGCAGCAGTGGTCGTAGTTCTGGATCAGCTGCCAGTGTTTGCCAGACTTGTGGTAGAGTCCATCAGGGATCGTGTTATCTGACACCACTGACATGCTTCAGATGCGGGCAGACAGGACATTTTGCCAGATCGTGTCCTTATTCCGGGTATCAGCAGCAGCAGATTCTGTGATTCCCATAGCAATCGATTGCTAGTGCAGCACCCGTGCCATTTCAGTTACCACCAGCCCAGCATCAGAGTTCTACTCAGTTTGTTCCACAGCAGAGTCGTGGTAGAGGTACTAGAGGAGGTGCCAGAGGTGTTGGCCAGGCTTCTACCAGTCAGCAGGGAGGTCGAGGCCAGGCGAGAGTCTTCCATCTGACTCAGCAGGATGCTCAGGCATCTAATGCAGTCGTGGCAGGTATTGTTTCTATTTGTTACCTGGATGCATGGGTTTTGTTTGATCCGGGTGCCACGCATTCATTTGTTTCTCCTGTTTTTGCTTCTAAATCTTGTTGGCAAGCTTCGAGGATGGCTTTTCCTTTGTCTGTTGCCACTCCTCTGAGCGATTCCTTGGACACCGATATTGTTCTTTCTGGTTGTCCAGTTCTCGTGGGAGATAGAGAATTACCCGCTGATTTGATTTTGTTGGATGTGATGGAGTTTGATGTTATTTTGGGAATGGATTGGTTGTCTCAGCACTTTACCGTGGTAGATTGCAGGAATAAGGAGGTGACTTTTAGAATTCCTGGTGAAGAAGATTTTAAGTTTATTGGTGATAGGAGTTCAGCACCTCAGAATCTTATTTCGGCTATTATGGCTAGGAAGTTGTTGAGGAAAAGTTGTCAGGGATATTTGGCATTGGTCAGGGATACGTCAGTGGAGAAGTTGTCACTCACAGATGTTCCTGTTGCTTGTGAGTTTCCTGATGTTTTTCCCGAGGAGTTGCCAGGTTTACCACCTCATAGAGAGATTGAGTTCTGTATTGATGTGGTACCAGGTACTACTCCTATATCTATGCCACCCTATCGTATGGCTCCTGCAGAGTTGAGAGAGTTGAAGGAGCAATTGCAAGAGTTGTTGGATAAGGGTTTCATTAGACCTAGTGTTTCTCCTTGGGGTGCACCAGTCCTGTTTGTGAAGAAGAAGGATGGTACCCTGAGACTGTGCATTGACTATAGAGAGCTGAATAAGGTGACCGTGAAGAACAAGTATCCTCTCCCGAGAATAGATGATTTGTTTGATCAGCTCCAGGGTGCACAGTTCTTTTCTAAGGTTGACTTAAGGTCGGGTTATCATCAGCTGCGGATTAGTGAAGCTGATATTCCTAAGACAGCATTCCGCACTAGATATGGCCATTATGAGTTTCTGGTGATGTCCTTTGGTTTGACTAATGCACCAGCAGCTTTTATGGATCTGATGAATAGGGTATTCAGACCGTATGTGGATCAGTTTGTAGTAGTCTTCATTGATGATATACTAGTATATTCGAGGGGTATGGAAGAGCATGTATATCATTTGAGGATTGTACTACAGACACTGAGAGATCATCAGCTTTATGCTAAATTCTCGAAGTGTGATTTCTGGATGGAGAGTGTTTCTTTTCTTGGACACGTAGTGTCTAAAGAAGGTATTCAGGTTGATCCACAGAAGGTTGAGGCAGTATCTGAATGGCCTAGACCTACTTCTGTTACGGAGATTCGAAGTTTTCTGGGTTTAGCCGGGTATTATAGGCGGTTTGTGCAGGATTTTTCCAGGATAACAGCCCCTATGACTCACTTGACTCAGAAGAACGTTAGATTCGAGTGGTCAGAAGCTTGTGAGAATAGTTTTCAGTTGTTAAAGGAGAAGTTGACCACAGCGCCAGTATTAGCTTTGCCTAATAGTGTGGATAAGTTCACTGTTTACTGTGATGCCTCTAGAATTGGTCTTGGTTGTGTGTTGATGCAGAATGGAAGGGTGATAGCCTATGCTTCGAGGCAGTTGAAGAAGCATGAGCAGAGCTATCCTACACATGATCTTGAGATGGCTGCAGTGATCTTTGCTTTGAAGATTTGGAGACATTATTTGTACGGGGTGACTTGTGAGATATTTACTGATCACAAGAGCCTTAAGTACATTTTTCAGCAGAGAGATTTGAATTTGAGGCAGAGAAGATGGTTGGAATTGTTGAAGGATTATGATTGTGAGATTCTTTACCATCCGGGTAAAGCTAAGGTGGTAGCAGATGCCTTGAGTAGGAAGTCCTCAGGTAGTCTTGCTCACATTGGTATTGAGAGGAGACCATTGATCCAAGAGTTGCATCTGATGGTAGATCAAGGTCTGATGATGAAGATTAGTAGATCAGGTGGACTGTTAGCTCAGTTTAAAGTACGATCTGTACTGAGGGATAGGATTAAAGCAGCTCAGAGCCGAGATCCTATTCTGGAAGAGCTTGTAGAGAATGTCAGAGCAGGGAAGTTCACTGATTTCACACTTGATGATGATGGTATGTTGTGGATCAGTGGTAGATTGTGTGTTCCTGATGTGGATGATTTGAGAGAAGAGATCCTAGAGGAAGCACATTCTACAGCTTACAGCGTTCATCCAGGTGTCACTAAGATGTACCACAGTATTAAAGATTTATATTGGTGGGATGGATTGAAGAAGGATGTCGCTGATTATGTTGCTAAGTGTTTGACGTGTCAGCAAGTGAAAGCCGAACATCAGAAGCCTTCTGGGAAGCTTCAGCCTCTTCCTATTCCCGAGTGGAAGTGGGAAAGGATAGCTATGGATTTTGTGGTCGGGTTACCTCGTTCGAAGGATGGATACGATTCCATCTGGGTGATTGTAGACAGGTTGATGAAGTCTGCACATTTCTTGTCTGTGAAAGCTACATATTCAGTTGCTAGATTGGCGAAGTTATACGTGAAGCATATTGTGTGCCTTCATGGAGTACCGGTGTCCATTGTGTCAGATAGAGGTTCGGTGTTTACTTCTCGTTTTTGGCAGAAGTTGCAGGAAGCGATGGGCACTAGGTTGGATTTCAGTACTGCTTTTCATCCTCAGACAGATGGCCAGTCTGAGAGGATGATCCAGACACTAGAAGATATGTTGAGGATGTGTGTCTTGGATTTGGGAGGTAGCTGGGATGATCATTTGTCGCTTGTTGAGTTTGCATATAATAACAGCTACCATAGCAGTATTGGTATGGCACCATATGAGGCGTTGTATGGAAGGAAGTGTAGATCCCCGTTGAGTTGGGATGAGATTGGTGAGAGAGCTTTGACTGGACCAGAGATGGTTCAAGATGCTGCAGAGAAAGTTGCCGTGATCAAGCGCAGATTAGAGACCGCAGTTAGCAGACAGAAGAGTTATGCGGATCCTAGGCGCAGAGATGTGGAGTTTCAGGTTGGAGATTTTATTTTTCTGAAAGTATCTCCGATGAAGGGTGTGATGAGATTTGGCAGGAAGGGTAAGTTAGCACCGAGATACATTGGACCGTTTGAGATTCTGGAGAGAATTGGCACTGTTGCATATCGGTTGGATTTGCCTCCGAGTATGTCGCAGGTGCATCCAGTATTTCATATCTCGATGTTGAGGAAGTATATCTCAGACCCTTCACACGTGTTGCAGCCCGACAGTGTGGAAGTGAGTGAAGATTTGACGTTTGTGGAAGAACCTATGGCGATCGTTGATTATCAAGTTCGACAGTTGAGATCGAAGCAGATTCCGATGGTCAAAGTTCTGTGGCGTAGCGACAGAGTTGAGGAGCATACGTGGGAGACTGAAGCTGAGATGCGAGCTTCTTACCCGTATCTCTTCCCTTCTTGATCTTGTTTTCTGGAATTCGGGGACGAATTCTTGTAAGAGGGGGAGACTGTAATATCCCGTGTTTTTAAAATATTTTTACACAGTACCGGGATATGCAGAGTTAATGATTTCTGTATTTTATATGATATTTTTACGAGTTGATATGTATTTTAGACCTATTTTAATTACGGTGTATTATTTTCAGTGTTTTACGTAAAATTTTCCCGGGACTTGCATTTCCGGGGAAATTTTCACGTAAACAATGTATTATTAATTATTTTAAATGTATTTACGGACTTGCATGAACTCATACATATTTTAAACTATTAAATAAAGCCTGTGTGTGTATATTTATTTAATTAGGGTTTATTATTTCCCTAATATTTTATTAAGTATTTAATTGTTTTATTGTTATTTAATTAATTTTATTTAGTATAAATTATTAAAATATTAAATTTTATGTGTGTGGTGTATATTTGATGTGTGTAATTTAATATTATTTTAATATATAGTATAGAGTATATATATATATACATATATTTGTCAAAAATCAAAAAGAATTGGAAAATTACACATTTGCCCCCTCCCTCTCCTTCTTCTCTCCCGATCGCTCACCCTCACTGCGCCTCCCATTCCAGCACGCCGGACCGCCCCTCGCCGCCACCAGCTGCCGCTAACCTCCTTCCCCTTCCTTCCTCTTCCTCTCCGATGTGACCAGGCCGCCGGAAGCCCGCTGGAACGCCCGGAATCCGCCATGGCAGCAAGTTGAGCTTTTTGCCGTCGACGACGATTCCGGCCACCATTTCGTGCACCGTCGGTCTTCATCGACTCCTTGAGCTCCGGTGATTCCAATTCTAAGCTCCTTTCGGCCTGAAATCAAGTGGATTTTGAGGTTTGAGCTAAAACTCAATTCGGTCACATTAGGGTTTTCGATTTTTTTGAGCTTCGAATTGATTGATTCATGGAAACTTCCTTCACAAATGTTGATCCTAGTAGCTTAATCTACATGTATGAATTTTTGTAGAATTTTTGGAGATTGTTTGGATTTTTGGGTATTTTTGAATATTTTAATATTATTTTCTAATTTTCGGAAATTAATTATTTAAATTATGAAATTGTGTTTTATGGTTAAATTAGGTGTTGAAATGAATTATAGAAATTTATTTAGAATTTTTATGAATTTCTAAGTATTTATTTTTAATTATTTGAGTTTATGTGAATTTGAGAAAATTAGGTTAAATGTGTTTTTATTTGAATTTAATTGGTTAATTGGGTTTAATTGTTAATATTATTGATAAATATGTTGAGAAAATTAATTTTGAATAATTGTATGATTTTTGGTGAATTTTTGAAGTAATTTAGGTATATTTATATATATAGGGGTATTTTGGTAATTTTACCCTAAATTGTCAAAAAAATGTAATTTAATTGGTTTTAATAGTTATTTAAGGTATAAAAATTATTTCTACAAATTATTTGGTATTTTTAACTAATTAAAACTATTTTTCGTGAATTATTTTCAATTATATATATATTATACGATTTTTCAAATAAAATGAGTTTTTATCGGTTTTTAATATGTTTAAAGGTTAATTATGTATTTCTGTGATATAAGGATATTTTTGGTATTCTCGAAATTATTCTGTGTTTGTGGACCCCGGTCGGTGGACTGTAGTTTGGAGTCCGACCGTGGGATTTTGATTGTGTTGAGCCTATTTCTCGAAGTGTGTTTCTTTGCAGGGTCGGCTCTACTCTTTTGAGTAGAGAGATGTCTGTTTTACAGGGGAGGTTCTGCCCGATTTTTGGTAGAATTCTCGTAAAACGTGATATCCAGTCGAACCCTAAATTCCGATTCTGTGTTTAATACTCTAGATTGAATTCTAAGATTTCTATTAGGGTTATTCTGATATCGGTTAATTATTTCTTGTTTAGTTGCGCCGAGACCGAGGGCTAGTGGACCAGGCCCGTCGGACCTGTCTCGTGGAGCGCACTAGGTGAGTTACTGTACTATGTATACATGCTTAGGATGCATGATTTAGAAATATATGTTTTACTTTGATTAAAATGCATAAATAATGTGATTTGTATTTAAGTATATTTTTGGTTTATTTTTGGTATATAATAAATTATATACATGTTTTATTAATAAAATATATTTAAAATGTTTTTAAATATATTTTTAGTTTAATTTATGATTTGATTGAATGTATTTGATATATATATACTCGAAATATACCTGGTTTACTTTTGGTATATTTCAGGTATATATATGGTTTATATTGTTGTTTTATTTAAATTCATGCATCATTTATTTTTGTGAATGAATGTTTTATATTTATTAATGAAGGATATCAATAGAACGTGCTACCTAGTGGGCAGCACTAGGACCGAGTACATACCGGTACGCCTATAGTATTTAGGCTATAATACTAACTTATTTGTGGATATTGATTTGATGTGATATTGATATGTGTGAGATGTGGTTTGTGGGTGTGATTGCTGGAGCTCGGTTGACTAAGTGTCTCGGGGCCAATCACACTGGCAGTCAGACTGCTGGAGCTCGGTTGACTTAGTGTCTCGGGGCCAGTCTACTGTCCAAATGGATTAAGTGGATATATTTGGAATAAGTGAGCCTGTATGGCCAGAGTGTTGTTTAACACTATTTTTAAGGTTGCGATATTCTAGGGTTCTATGTGATCCTTCATAAACTGTGATTTTCAATATATATATAAAAATGATTTTTATTACATCTGTGTGCAATTGCCTGTATATATACATATTATATATATACTGTTGATTGTATGCATTATCACTTAGTGTGTATGTATATATATTATAGTAATTCACTCAGTGAGGTCTGACTCCCCTCCGTTGACTATTTTTCAGGAGAGTCAACTTCTTCAGACCTCAGTAGCAGGTCGATATGTCGGATTTCTTCCGCCTCGGCTTCTTTATGTAAACTGTCTACTTGAGTCTTATTTATTTTATCTAGACACTGCAGTAGTTGTGAATTAAAGTATTGAATTTCGTGTATTTTATTTTAAAGGAGATGTATTATATTGAAACTGGATTTGTATTAAAGAGATTTTATATATGTGATGAGATGAGTTTTGATTTAAATCCAGTTGATATGGGTAATATCATTATATTTATGATTTTTATTTTTCGCTGCATATTATATGGTTATTGTTATTGCATGATTTATTTTATTTTTAGGCTTGCTACGGGTTCCGGATTCGAAAGAATTCCCGTTCCCTAGCGCCGGTCATGGCCCCTGTTTTGGGTCGTGACAAAGAGCTTCTTTATAGTGACCAATCTAAATAGCTGATGCGATCTCCCTCGCACATTGGTTGATGACACTTTCATAGGATATGGGAAGATCGAGTTAACAAATAAGGAGGAGAGAAAACTTAAGATGTCTAAAATCCAAGGCCAAGGGAGATTATTTTGATTGTGGTAGAATAATTGATCGTTTAAAGGGTCTTTAGGATGTGTCACCTCAGTTTGCCTTTATACTTATTATCTAGTTCTAATATCACTCTTTTTTATTTACAGAAAAATCCTTGAAGGACCTACTTCATGACCCATATACTCTAACTATGGATCCACCCACTCAAGACATAACTGCCAAGGGACTCGAGTCTTCCTCTCGTTCCTTTGAAGAAAACATTGAACTGCTTGATGATCCTACCAATGTAATGACCCATATTTTTAATTGTTAAATTAAATATGAATTTTAAAGTGTTAAATATTATTTTATGGAATTATTGTTATATGAGTATTTTAGTAAATTTATGGATTATTAAGAGTATATATATATGTGTGTGTAAATATTTGGGAGGAGTTTTTTATTATTATTATTATAAAAAAATATGGCTTTTTATTTTTCTTCTTCTTCTTATTCTTCTTTTCTTTCTTTTTCTCCTTCCCCTGATGCACCAGCCACTGCCACCCTCAATGCCAGCACCATCATTCATTGTTGTTTAGTTTCCCCTCCCTCCTCCTTCCTCCTCCTTTCTTTTTCTTGCTCATTTTTTTCTTCTCCTTTGCTGGATTAGGAAGAAGCTCATCGACGTCAACTCCAGCCACCCCTGGATGTGCCATCGATGTCATTTGAATCCTCTCTTCCTGGGTTTCATTTCCCCCAAGTCAATTTGACCAGGTAACACCGGGAATAACTTCAATTTTAGGTAATTTAATTTTAAGGTTTTATGTTTAATTTGTTGAAATTGAGTTTGAATTCTGTTAAATTAGACTGTATTGTTATATGAAATGACATTGAGGTTGAGATCTTGCTAAATATTATTTTTATGAATTTTTGAAATTTTTCAGGCGTTCAATTACTATTCATGTTACTGTTCGAAGCTCAGGAAATTTTTATATTTTTAATAAATTCTATTAATTATGTAGAGTAACTTTGTGAATGAATTTTTGTGAAATTCTTTGTAGAATTTAAGTTATGCATTTTTAAAAGTTATGTTTAAATATGTATTTTTTGGAAAATTTATTAGAAATTAGTAAATTATTTAATTTTAATTAAATTATTGTTATTTATTTTGTTTTAGATTATTTTAAATAATAATAGTATGAAAAATATTTTTTTATAATTAATTTTCAATTATTAGTTAATTAGTAGTGATTTTGGGGAAAATAAATGAATAATAAATTTATTTATTATTTTCAAGTTTAAATGAGTCTTTTATTATTTTTATGATATAATTGAGTAATTTTAATAGTTATTTATAATTAATGTTAATTTGGTTGTGAAAATGAAAAATTTGATTTCCATTAGCGATATTTTATTCATAAATAAGAATTTGTATTATATATTTGGAAATAAATTCTTTTTTTTGTTTATATAAATAAATTAAATTTTGGTAGTAAACTAAATTTTTATGATATATTGGGATTTGAGAAAAAAATTACATTGTTTTTATTTGTGTTATTGTGTTGGTTCTCATTTGGGCATAATATGTGGTTTGGGGTCCCAACTCGAGATGTAGAGTTATGGGTAGTATTGAAGTGTAGTTTTGTGCATGAATGACTCTACTTTTAGTAGAGAGATGTCTGCTTTACAAATGAGACTTTGCCAAATTTTTGGTAGATTTATCTTAAAATGTGACATCGGGTTTGTGTTGAGTTTTGAGTTTTATTAGAGTCATGTCTTACATCGAGTTTTTTTTTAGAAATCTAGAATGTTTAAAGTTAGGATTTTTAATCCTAATTATTTTTATTATTTTCCCTATAGCTGCACCGAGAGCAGGGCCTTTAGGTCGAGGCCAATTTAGTTAGTATCGAGGAGTGCATCTTACCTATGAGTTATTATTATATGTATGCACTGCATGCATATAAAAATATTGGCATCCATATTTTGAACAAATATGAATTTTATTATGCTATATTGCATTAAATGTTAATTATTATTATTATTATATATGTTTTCATATATATAAAGGTGAATGTTAATTATGATTATTGGATGTTGTATATATTTTAAAATGATTTTACCATTTTATTTTTGCTATAATGTTTTGGAGGATAGTCGTAGAACGTGCTACCTAATAGGCTACACTAGGATTATTGTGCAATAGTACGCTAGTTGCTAGGTTATGATATGTTAATTAATATGAGATTATATGGTTTGAGATACGGATAAATGATTAACGAGATTTATGGATAAAGGGTGGTGTGGTTACAGGAGCTTAATTGACTTGTAGTGTCTTGGGGCCAGTCATGCTATAGGGGAACTGCAGTAGCTTGGTTGACCTTTTTGTGTGTTAGGGCCAGTCCACCGCCAAATTGGAAAAGGGAAATATTTTTTGATTCAAGAAAGTCTATTCATTAGTGAGGTATAGTTATTAAGGTTATGGAATTCTTAGGGTTCTACTCTGATCCTCCACTTGTTTTCATTCATTGCATTGATATAAAAAAAATGTTTTTTTAGTATTTGTATGAAATTCATGTATAGATTAAATAAACATAATTATAAATATATAAACATTATACTGGTGCATGGTTGCTTGTATGCATATATATAATAATAATTCACTTAGTGAGGTCTAATCCCCCTTAATTATTTCTCAGAATTCCTTTTTATAGACTTCCCCTAGTTATCCTCTTTGCTAGGCCCTTTCTTCATCGGCTGATTTAAGTAAATTGTAAACTATCACTTCCTTTTTATTTATTAGACACTGTAGTAGTAGTATGTACATGTTGTAGTATATTTTGTTGAGTTGACAATGGCTACGTACTCGAATATTTGTAAAAATATTTTATTATGATATGATATGGAAAGATTTCTTATGTTTTAAAAAGTTTTAATTCTTTGATATATTTGGTGTAAACTAGTGTTTTAGGCTTGCTACGGGTTCTCCATTTATGTGAATTCCCGTTCCCTAGCGCCAGTCATAACTCTTGGGTTTAGGTCATGACAACCGAGATGATGATAATAGATTTAATGCCTTAAGAGACACCTACTAGCAAATGCCTCCATTCAAGATTAATCCCCTTAAAGGTTTGTCCAGAAGGTTCATTCGAACTAGACCTAAAAGATTATATTGCTGAGGTTATTAAAGTGTTGCATGCTTGCTTGGTTAAAAGGCATGAAAAATTTAGCACTTTTTTTATGCAATCCTTAGTGCCAATGATGATCTAGCACAAGCATGCCTTCTTCTTAGAGATGAGGACTTACGAAAACTTATTAAACCAGATATTGATTTTGGACACTACCAATAACTTGTTTCTATTCAAGTACATCTGCTTGCTCTATTTGGTATGCACGTTTCCATATTTATTATACTTTTCATTTGACTTTCTTTTTTGCTTAGCAAATAGAGCTCTCCTTGCTCGTGGATGAACATCTAGTTGCCCTGCACAAAGACACTTCCTCCTTATGTGCACAAATCTCGGAGCTGGAAGGGGAACCAACTCATCTGAAAGAGCAGCATGCTAAGGAGATTAAGGGCATCACTGTGGCAAACCATAACTGTGTCTCTCTCTTGGAGCCATAGGTACGATTGTTGGAGGGTCAGAACTGCTCACTAGAGGAGTAGAACTGTAATCTATAGTAAAAAAGGGAATCACTTGAGCATTCCGTTCAGGAATCCAAGGATGCAAAGGCAGATATGGATGCATAAAAATAAAATGTTGTGAATGAATCCTAGGCTCTGTATAAACACGTGAAGAAGCAATTTAATGAGGAGCTAAAGAAGCCTTTGCTAGAGGTGGATCACTCTTGGATTGCGAATTTGAATGTCATGACCCAAACTGGGAGTCATGACCGGCACTAGGGAACGAGAATTCTTTTGAATCCGGAACTCGTAGCAAGCCTTAAAAAAAATCACAAGCAATAAAGAAATAAAAATACACCAGAATCAAAATTTAAATCGATATAATATAAAATAAATATTCAAATGTCATATCATAAAGTAAAAAAATTCATACAATATTCAGAGATAGGTCTCTTACTAAAATAACACACTGCTAATACAATACACTACTACTGCGGTTTTCTAGAGAACAATAAAAGTTTAGATAAATAAATTACATAATCTAGCTGGGGTTGAAGAAGTCTAGTGTAGAGGTCTACTACTGAGGTTTGACGATGAGAAATCTCCTAAAAAAATATTGAGGGGAGTCAGACCTCATTGAGTGAATTATTATAATATATATACATGCAATCTAAATCATATGCAGTCAAAGCATCAACATATATATATATATATATATATATATATATATATATATATAACATTTATTTAAATAAAGGATCAAATATAACCTTAATATCTGCAACTTCAATCAAAATATCTCTCTAGCCATCGGGCTCACTTAATTCCAAAGAAATTCTCTTATTCCATTTTGGACAGTAGACTAGCCTCGAGACACTAAGTCAACTAAGCTCCTGTAGTCTCACTATCATTGTGATTGGCCTCTAGACACTAGGTCAACCGAGCTCCCGCAATCACACTATTCAATCACATCAATTCTCAAAAATCGATTAATCAAATTTTACCTCAAATGATCTCATAAACTTAACCCTAAAGTCTATCACATTGGTACATACACAGTTCTAGTGCAGCCCACTAGATAGCACGTTCTATTGATATCATTTAATAAAACCGTAATTTAATGGAAAATACTAAATTGCATAATTTAAATATAATGGAAATTATTTAAAAAGGATATAACATTTATATACTAAACATATACCATAAATATACCAAAAATGTACTAAATGCATATGTTGAATATATGTCAAACATACTGAATATATATACTAAAACATGCTAATATTGATATGTCACATATATACAAACTATATACTAAAACAAACTAAGTAAAATGTCACATATACCAAAAAATATACTTAAAGTTTACCAAAAATATACTTATTCATTTAATAAAATATTTCATGTTTAAGCTCATATTAAAATATGAAAACTCATAATCATGCATCTACATGCAATGTATATATAAAATAATAACTCACAGGCTTGCGCTCCTCGAGACAAACTTGATGGGTCTAGTCCAATAAACCTTGGTCTCGGCACAGCTAGAAAAATAAATAATAATAAAAATAAGAATAAATTCTTAATGTATACTTATAAGAATTCTAAGAAAGACTTCATCTAATAATTAAAACTTAGTTAAACACAAAATATCAGGATCAACCCGACGTCACGTTTTACGAGAATTCTACCAAAAAATCAGCAGAATCTCCTCTGTAAAATAGACATCTCTCTATTGAAAAGTAGAGCCGATTCTGCAAGAAAAATACACTTCTAATAACACAAATCTCAACACCTCGGGTTGGGACCCCGAACTATACAAATTCCCAACCGAGGTTCACAATTCACCAAAAATCAATATTAAATAATAAATATAATAAAAATCATTAAAACCATAAATATCCATAAAATACCAAAATATAATATATTTAAACATCAAAACAGTAAATATAATTATTTTTACAATAATTAAATAAAAAATCTCAAATAATTATATAATATTAATAAAAATCCGATTTTTCAATTATTCAACATAAAATGATCAAATTCACATTTAATTACTCAAATAGTTTCAATATATAATAAAAATAGTTAAAACCCATTTAATCACCAAAATAGTAAATAATTTATTATTTGAATATAACTTTTGAAAATTAGTATTAATTAGTTAAAAATAGTAAATAATTTGTGAAAAATCATTTTAATACCATTTATTATTCCAAAATTATTTAAAACATATTATTTAACTATAATTTCAATAAAAACACACAATTAACCTATAAATTCAATATTAACATAATACTAAAAATTCTTTAAAAATTATACAAAATTACCAAAAATTATTTTATCACTACTAAAATTAATAACACTAACGTAATCAAATTTTCATTCAAAATAATTAAATAACATAATTATCAAAAATCCATTTTTTTAATATTAAAATATTTAAAAATACCCATTATTCAAATTAATTCAAAAAAAATACAAAAAATGTTTTTGAGAAGATTAAGCTATACTAATCAACATTATGGAAGCAAAAATCCATGAATCAAACACAATAATTCAAAAAAAAAAATTGAAACCCTAAAACATATAAACTACAATTTGATATAACTTAAAATCAAGGAAGTTTGAGCTCAAACAGAGCTTGGAACTAGACTCACCGGTGCTGGACCTTTCAAAAGACACCAGAATGGAGGGCTGAGGTGACCAGAATCATCATTAGCATCAATGGAAGCTTCTCAGCTTGTAGCAACTTCTAGCATTTTGGTGAGCTCCTGGTGGTCCAGCTGGTACGGAGAGGAAAAGGAGGAAAAGGGAAGGTGACTGTGGGTGTTAGTGGCGCAGGTGGTGGCTCCAGTGGCGTTGGTTGGTGCTGCACAGTGGGAATAAGAAGAGATCTAGGAAAGAAGAAAAGAAATGGTGGTGGGGAAGAAATGAAATGGTTGACCTCGTGTGCTTTTGACTATACATATACTCTTAACTTTACTCTTGTCACACACACAAATATATGTACATATATATACTACACATAAACACATGCACATATATTAACAACAATATAGTACTACTAATAATAATAATACTATCACATTCATAACAGTAATAAAATAATAATAACACATGCATGCAATAATAATAATAATAATAATAATAATAATAATAATAATAATAATAATAATAATATTAATAATAATACTATTCAAAATATATGCAATGAAAATGATTTTAAATACTTTAAATAATAAAACTCACAAATTAATTATTTTACATAAATAAAGTATTTAGAATAAAAAAATGAATAATATACACAAACAATGATAATATATAAATAAAATTTAAAATTTTATTAACACTGCATATCCCAAAATAATTTTATATTATTTAAAATATCAGGTCATTACATTGAAGTTGTGATTTCCTTTTTCTTTTGTTTATGAGCAATTATGGTTTTTTTTTCCAACTCCACAGGGGTGGAGATGTAAGAATATTTGTTACTTCTTTTGTCTTTCTTTTTTGCATGCTTTATGTGAATAGTGCCTTTTCTTGTGTTAGATTTTTCTTGGCATTTTAATAGCCATTGTTGTCTTAGTATTTTTATACTGAAATGCTAGCACTTTGACCTTATGCCGGTGATATGTCTTCAAGGTTTGTGCAGGCAGTGTGTTATTATCATTTATATGGATGATTCATCACTTAAATTTTTAAGTGATTCATGACTAATTTGAATTTTTCATGGACAATATATCAATGCAATTCCTTTATAATAACTAGTCATGTACATTTTTATGATTATGTTTGAGAGCTCCTCTTAGGTTTATTACACTAAGGGGCTAAATAGAATGCAATTTTTAGGATGGTTATATGCCAAGGTCTTATTAACAAGTTCCACTCAAGTGATTCATTAAGTGTCTTGTATGCAAAGCTTTTTTTTTTTTAACAAATCATCATTATAAGGGAAGCTACTCTCGGGCAATCCGCTTCCCAAAGGGTTCACTTTGGTGAACTTATCGGATCATGCATTTCTCCGAGGGGTTCATCTATTAAGGGAACTCCTATCAGGTGATGCGTCACTCTGAGGGGTTCATTTTTTGAGGGAACTCCTCTTAAGCAATGCATCACTTTGAGGGGTTCATTTTATTTGATGAAACTCCACTTAGACAATGCATCGCTCTAAGGGGTTCATTTTATTTGATGGAACTCATAAATATAGCAAATGTCATTACACCTTTTTTTCATTATATGTCATTGAGATAGTCTCTACAATCATGAAGCATAACAAAAACATAAAGACATAATAAAAAAATAAATTTAGTGTTGCTACCTCATTGATGGCATTTCTTTAAATTCAGAGCATTGCAAGTCTTGGGCATATGTTAGCTATTGGTTTCGTCTAGCTTATAGGTGGCTGGTCCTAAGGCTTTGGCCACTCTATATGGTCCTTGCCAATTAGGCTCCAGCTTCCTAATTTCTATATTTCCTTTGGTGATATCTGCATGGATCAATACCAAGTCTCCAGGGAGGAAATGTCTCTTATTTTAACTATTTTATTATGGAAATAGCCTATCTTCTGTTTACAAGTTGTAATCCTACCTTTCATCACTTCCCTTGATTCCTCTAGTAGATCTAGGTTTATGTGAAGGGCTTCATGATTGCATTTTTTATTATATGCAATGACATAGTACATAGTTGGGAAGGCTTATCTTCATTGGAACTACTGCCTCAATGCCATATGCCAATTCAAAAGGGATTTCTCTTATGCCTTCCTTTGGTGTCTTACAATAGGATTATAAAACACTGTATAACTCTTCAGCCCATTCTCCTTTGGTCTGATCCAACCTTTTCTTAATGCCCTATAGCAATGTTTAATTTATTACATTTGTCATCCCATTAATTTGGGGGTGCACCATCGAGGTGAAGTGTAAATCAATATGGAGGCTTTGGTAGAATTCCTTGAACTTTTTAATAGTTAAACTATTTTCCATTGTCCATTACTAGCCTTTTGGGTATCCTATATCTACACACTATATTTTTTCATAAAAAGCTTATTATCTTTGCTTGGATGATGGACACAATAAGCTCTGCTTTGACCCATTTAATAAAGTGACCTATGGTAACAATCAAGAACTTCCTCTATCCTTTAACTAGGGGAAATGAGCCAAGGATATCCCTTCCACACTATGCAAATGGCTAGGCCACACCAAGTGGTTATTATTGTGCTGGTGGCAAGTGGATATACTTTCTATGACACTAGCAATTATCACATTTTGCAACTAGTTATTTGGCTTCTACCTGCATGGATGGCTAATAATAGCCTAATGTTTTTCTAACCACCGCACTTGCTACTTCATGTGCTTCTCTGATCCCTCATGAATTTCCATGAGCACGTACTCTTCTTCCTCCTTTATGACACACCTCAACCATGGATATGTGGCTAACCTTTTATGAAGAGTGTCTCCATCAAAAGCATAAGCTAAAGCAATTCTCTGTACTCTTCTAGCTTTTGCTTAATTCTCAGGAAGTATGTTTGAGTCTAACCACTCAATAATGGGAATTATCCAATAAGTTTCCTCAATGATCAACATATTTCGGTTGGCCTCCAAGGTTGGCTTCGTTAGTTCCTCCAGGAGTACCCCCATTGGTAAGGTATACCCTTCATATGCTATTTTAGAGGGTGCATCTACCTTATAGTTAGATTCTGTCACGACCCAAAACAGGGGCCATGACCGGCGCTAGGGAACGGGAATTCTTTCGAATCCGGAACCCGTAGCAAGCCTAAAAATAAAATAAATATGCAATAATAACCATAAAAATATAATATGCAGCGGAAAATAAAATCATAAATATTACAATATCATCCATATCAACTGGATATAATTCAAAACTCATCACATCGCATATATAATCTCATGAATGTATAATCTTTATACAAATCCAGTTTTACTATAATACATCTCTTTAAAATAAAGTACATAAAATCCCATACTACTGAAAATCACAATGACTGAAAATCACAACTACTGAAAATCACAACTACTGAAAATCACAACTACTGAAAATCACAACTACTGCAGTGTCTAGATAAAATAAATAAGACTCAAGTATACAATTTACATAAAGAAGCCGGGGCGGAAGAAATCCGGCGTATCGACCTGCTACTGAGGTCTGAGGAAGTTGACTCTCCTGAAAAATAGTCAACGGAGGGGAGTCAGACCTCACTGAGTGAATTACTATAGTATATATACATACACTCTAAGTGATAATGCATACAGTCAACAGTATAAGAGTAATATGTATATATACAGGCAAGTTCATACAGATGCAGAAAAATCATTTTATATGTTTTGTCTGAAAATCAACTTTTATGAAGGATCACATAGAACCCTAGAATATCGCAACCTCAGAAATTAGTGTTAAACAACACTCTAGCCATACAGGCTCACTGATTCCAAATATATCCACTTAATCCATATGGACAGTAGACTGGCCCCGAGACACTAAGTCAACCGAGCTCCAGCAGTCTGACTGCCAGTGTGATTGGCCCCGAGACACTTGGTCAACCGAGCTCCAGCAATCACACCTCCAAACCACATCTCACAGATCAATAATCATAATCAAATCGATATCCACAAATAAGTTAGTATATAGCCTAAAGCTATAGGCGTACCGGTACGTACTCGGTCCTAGTGCTGCCCACTAGGTAGCACGTTCTATAGATATCCTTCATTAATAATATAAATCATTCATTCACAATAAGTGATGCATGAATGTAAATGAAACAACAATATAAACCATATATATACCGAAAATATACCAAATATAAACCAGGTATATTTTGAGTATATATATGTCAAATAAATCCAATCAAATCATGAATTAAACTAAAAATATATTTAAAAACATTTTAAATATATTTTATTAATAAAACATGTATATAATTTATTATATACCAAAAATATACTTTAATATAAATCATGTTATTTATGCATATTCAGTCAAAATAAAACATGCATTTTCTAAATCATGCGTCCTAAGCATATATATATAATATAGTAACTCACCTAATGCGCTCCACGAGACAGGTCCGACGGGCCTGGTCCACTAACCCTCGGTCTCGGCGCAACTAAACAAGAAATAATTAATCGATATCAGAATAACCCTAACAGAAATCCTAGAATTCAATCTAGAGTATTAAAATACGGAAATAGAATTAGGGTTCGACTGGACATCACGTTTTACGAGAATTCTACCGGAAATTTGGCAGAACCTCCCCTGTAAAACGGACATCTCTCTACTCAAAAGAGTAGAGCCGACCCTGCAAAGAAAATACACTTCAAAAATAAACACCATAATCAATCACAACCCCTCGGTCGGACTCCAGACTACAATCTGTCGACCGGGGTCCACAAACACAGAATATATATTCCAATATACCAAAAATATCCTTAAATCATAAAAATACATTTCATACGTAGAAATTACATAATAAATCTTGAAACACTGTAAAAATCGATTAAAACTCATTTTATTAGAAAAACCGTATATTATATATATAATTGAAAATAATTCCCGGAAAATAGTTTTAATTAGTTAAAAATACCAAATATTTTGTAGAAATCATTTTTATACCTTAAATAAATATTAAAACCAATTAAACTACATTTTTAGACAATTTAGGGTAAAATTACCAAAATACCCCTATATATATATATATATACCTAAATTACTTCAAAAATTCACCAAAAATCATACAATTATCCAAAATTAATTTTCTCAACATTTTTATCAATAATATTAATAATTAAACTCAATTAACCAATTAAATTCAATTTAAAACACAATTAACTTAATTTTCCAAAATCACCTAAACTTCAATAATTAAAAATAAATACTTAGAAATTCATAAAAATTCCAAATAAATTCCTATAATTCATTTCAACACTCAATTCAACCATAAACTCCAATTTCATAATTTAAATAATTAATTTCCGAAAATGAGAAAATAATATTAAAATATTCAAAAATACCCAAAAATCCAAACAACCTCCAAAAATTCTGTAAATATTCATACATGAAGATTAAACTACCAGGAACAACATTTGTGAAGGAAGTTTCCATGAATCATCCAAATTGAAGCTCAAAAAAATCAAAAACCAAAAGTGGCCGAAAACTTCAAATCAAAACCTAAGCAATTCTAGACCATTTTAGCTCAAACCAAAGCTAGAATAACACTCACCGGAGCTCAAGGAGAAGATAGAGACCGGCGGTGTCGAAAACGGTGGCCGGAGGAGGGAGAAACGGCGGTGAGGAAATGGTGGTGGTCGGCGCGCGGGAGAAGAAGAAGAAGAAGAAGAAAAAGAAAAAGAAAGAAAAAGGAAAGAGAAAGAAAAAGAAAAAGAAAGAAAAAGGAAAAGAAAAAAAAATAAAATAATTAAAATAATTAAATATTAATAAATAAATAATAATAAAATAATAAATTTTAATAATTTAATAATAAATAAAATAATCAAATAATAATAAATAAATAATAAAATATTAGGGTAATAATAGACCCTAATTAAATAAATATACACACACAGGCTTTATTTAATAATTTAAAAATATGTATGAGTTCATGCAAACCCGTAAATACATTTAAAATAATTAATAATACATTGTTTACGTAGAAATTTCCCCGAAAATGAAAGTCCCGGGAAAATTTTACGTAAAATACTGAAAATAATAGACAGTAATTAAAATAGGTTTAAAAATACATATCAACTCATAAAAACATCGTATAATGCATAAAAATTATTGACACTGTATACCCCGGTACAGTGTAAAAATATTTTTTTAAAAACACGGGATATTACAGTCTTCCCCCCTTACAAGAATTCGTCCCCGAATTCCAAAAACAAGATTACAGAATCAGGAAGGAAAGAGATACGGGTAAGAAGCTCGCATCTCAGCTTCAGTCTCCCACGTATGCTCTTCAACTCTGTCGCTACGCCACAAAACCTTGACCATCGGAATCTGCTTCGATCGCAACTGTCGAACTTGAAAATCAACGATCGCCACAGGTTCTTCCACAAACGTCAAATCTTCACTCACTTCCACACTGTCAGGTTGCAACACGTGTGAAGGATCTGAGATATACTTCCTCAACATCGAGATATGAAATACTGGATGCACTTGTGACATACTCGGAGGCAAATCCAACCGATATGCAACAGTGCCAACTCTCTCCAGAATCTCAAACGGTCCAATGTATCTCGGTGTTAACTTACCCTTCCTGCCAAATCTCATCACACCCTTCATCGGAGATACCTTCAGAAAAACGAAATCTCCAACCTGAAACTCCACATCTCTGCGCCTAGGATCCGCATAACTCTTCTGTCTGCTTACTTCGGTCTCTAACCTGCGCTTGATCACGGCGACTTTCTCTGCAGCATCTTGAACCATCTCTGGTCCAGTCAAAGCTCTCTCACCAATCTCAACCCAACTCAACAGGGATCTACACTTCCTTCCATACAACGCCTCATATGGTGCCATGCCAATACTGCTATGGTAGCTGTTATTATATGCAAACTCAACAAGCGACAAATGATCATCCCAGCTACCTCCCAAATCCAAGACACACATCCTCAATATATCTTCCAGTGTCTGGATCGTCCTCTCAGATTGACCATCTGTCTGAGGATGAAAAGCAGTACTGAAATCCAACCTAGTGCCCATCGCTTCCTGCAACTTCTGCCAAAAACGAGAAGTGAACACTGAACCTCTGTCTGACACAATGGACACAGGTACTCCATGAAGGCACACAATATGCTTCACATACAACTTCGCCAATCTAGCAACTGAATATGTGGCTTTCACAGGCAAGAAATGTGCAGACTTCGTCAATCTGTCTACAATCACCCAAATGGAATCGTATCCATCCTTCGAATGAGGTAAACCGACCACAAAATCCATAGCTATCCTTTCCCATTTCCACTCGGGAATAGGAAGAGGCTGAAGCTTCCCAGAAGGCTTCTGATGTTCGGCTTTCACTTGCTGACATGTCAAGCACTTAGCAACATAATCAGCAACATCCTTCTTCAATCCATCCCACCAGTATAGATCTCTGATACTGTGGTACATCTTGGTAACACCAGGATGTACTCTGTAAGCTGTAGAATGTGCTTCCTCTAAAATCTCCTCTCTCAAATCATCCACATCAGGAACACACAGTCTACCACTGATCCACAACACACCATCATCATCGAGTGTGAAATCAGTGAACTTCCCTGCTCGAACATTCTCTGCAAGCTCTTCCAGAATAGGATCTCGGCTCTGAGCTGCTTTAATCCTATCCCTCAGTACAGATCGTACTTTAAACTGAGCTAACAGTCCACCTGATCTACTAATCTTCATCATCAGACCTTGATCCACCATCAGATGCAATTCCTGGATCAATGGTCTCCTCTCCACACCGATGTGAGCAAGACTACCTGAGGACTTCCTACTCAAGGCATCTGCTACCACATTAGCTTTACCCGGATGGTAAAGAATCTCGCAATCATAATCCTTCAACAATTCCAACCATCTTCTCTGCCTCAGATTCAGATCTCGCTGCTGGAAAATGTACTTAAGGCTCTTGTGATCAGTAAATATCTCACAAGTCACCCCGTACAAATAATGTCTCCAAATCTTCAAAGCAAAGATCACTGCAGCCATCTCTAGATCATGTGTAGGATAATTCTGCTCATGCTTCTTCAACTACCTCGAAGCATAGGCTATCACCCTTCCATTCTGCATCAACACACAACCAAGACCAATTCTAGAGGCATCACAGTAAACAGTGAACTTATCCACACTATTAGGCAAAGCTAATACTGGCGCTGTGGTCAACTTCTCCTTCAACAACTGAAAACTATTCTCACAAGCTTCTGACCACTCGAATCTAACATTCTTCTGAGTCAAGCGAGTCATAGGGGCTGCAATCCTGGAAAAATCCTGCACAAACCGCCTATAATACCCGGCTAAACCCAGAAAACTCCGAATCTCAGTAACTGAAGTAGGTCTAGGCCACTCAGATACTGCTTCAATCTTCTGTGGATCAACCTGAATACCTTCTTTAGACACTACGTGTCCAAGAAAAGAAACACTCTCCATCCAGAAATCACACTTCGAGAATTTAGCATAAAGCTGATGATCTCTCAATGTCTGTAGTACAATCCTCAAATGATATACATGCTCTTCCATACTCCTCGAATAAACCAGTATATCATCAATGAAGACTACTACAAACTAATCCACATACGGTCTGAATATCCTATTCATCAGATCCATAAAAGCTGCTGGTGCATTAGTCAAACCAAAAGACATCACCAGAAACTCATAATGACCATATCTAGTGCGGAATGCTGTCTTAGGAATATCAGCTTCACTAATCCGCAGCTGATGATAACCCGACCTCAAATCAACCTTAGAAAAGAACTGTGCACCCTGGAGCTGATCAAACAAATCATCTATCCTCGGGAGAGGATACTTGTTCTTCACTGTCACCTTATTAAGCTCTCTGTAATCAATGCACAGTCTCAGGGTACCATCCTTCTTCTTCACAAACAGGACTGGTGCACCCCAAGGAGAAACACTAGGTCTGATAAAACCTTTATCCAACAACTCTTGCAACTGCTCCTTCAACTCTTTCAACTCTGCAGGAGCCATACGATAGGGTGTCATAGATATAGGAGTAGTACCTGGAACCACATCTATACAGAACTCAATCTCTCTATGAGGTGGTAAACCTGGTAACTCCTCGGGAAAAACATCAGGAAACTCACAAGCAATAGGAACATCTGTGAGTGACAACTTCTCCACTGACGTATCCCTAATCAATGCCAAAAATCCCTGACAACCTTTCCTCAATAACTTCCTAGCAGAAATAACAGAAATAAGATTCTGAGGTGCTGAACTCCTATCACCAACAAACTTAAAATCTTCTTCACCAGGAATTCTAAAAGTCACCTCCTTATTCCTGCAATCTACCACGGTAAAATGCTGAGACAACCAATCCATTCCCAAAATAACATCGAACTCCATCACATCCAACAAAATCAAATCAGCGGGTAATTCTCTATCTCCCACGAGAACTGGACAACCAGAAAGAACAATATCGGCGTCCAAAGAATCGCTCAGAGGGGTGGCAACAGACAAAGGAAAAGCCATCCTCGAAGCTTGCCAACAAGATTTAGAAGCAAAAACAGGAGAAACAAACGAATGCGTGGCACCCGGATCAAACAAAACCAAAGCATCCAGGTAACAAACAGAAAGAATACCTGCCACGACTGCATTAGATGCCTGAGCATCCTGCTGAGTCAGATGGAAGACTCTCGCCTGACCTCGACCTCCCTGCTGACTGGTAGAAGCCTGGCCAACGCCTCTAGCACCTCCTCTAGTACCTCTACCACGACTCTGCTGTGGAACAAACTGAGTAGAACTCTGATGCTGAGCTGGTGGTAACTGAAATGGCACGGGTGCTGCACTAGCAATCGACTGCTGTGGGAATCGCGGAATCTGCTGCTGCTGATACCCAGAATAAGGACACGATCTGGCAAAATGTCCTGTCTGCCCGCATCTGAAGCATGTCAACGGTGTCAGATAACACGGTCCTTGATGGACTCTACCACAAGTCTGGCAAACACTGGCCGCTGATCCAGAACTACGACCACTGCTGCTGCTCGAAGCACCTGACCCAAATCTAAACGATCTACGCTGACCTCCATGACCATGTCTACTGCTCTGATGCACTCGCTGCTGCTGTCTCTGACTCTGCTGAGTCGAACCTCGCTGCTAACTACTCGAACCAACATGAAAACTCGAATACGGAGTAGCCTGCAATCCACTCGACTGAACTCCCAACTGGTAATAATCAGGCATCGCTCCCTGCCTAACTAACCTCAGCTCGATCTCCTTAGCTAGCTCAATCACAGACTCCAGAGTAAGACCTGCTGTAGGCATACCAGCAAAAGCTGAACCCAAACCAGTAACATAGGTAGTAACAGCGAAATACTGATCTCGCATCAGATCCTCAGCATATCTACCCAGACGAAGGAACTCTCGGGTATACTCCTCTACTGATCGATCTCCACGAGAAATACTAGTCAATCGAAGACGATAGCTCAAACGAAGAGGCTCTGGACAAAATCTCCTCATGAATCGCTCTCGAAACTGAGCCCATGACATCGTCATCATAAAGGGCTGGATCATCTGAATGAACCAATCCAAGGCTGGTCCCTCGACAATCATGATCCTCTGGTACTCGGTATGAGCAGTCCGAGTCCTAGTCTCAATCGCATGCAGAAAATCTAAAGGATCAGAAGTACCATCAAAAACAATCCTGCCAACTCGGGCATAGAACAAAGCTGCCTCAGGGTCAGACATACCCTGCTGATAGGCAGGCTGAACAACTGGAGGAACAGGAACATCAAACTCAGGCTCAACAGGCTCCTCGTCCTGTAACTCTCTCTGCCTACGGCGACCTGCCGCTCCTCGAGGTCTACCCCTGCCACGACCTCTACGCCTAACTGGCGGCTCAGGAGGTAAAACCTCATCCTGAAAAGACTCATCATCCTCGGCCTCAACGACCGGTGGAGCGACACGCGCTCGCCTCCTCATACTGAAAAGACAACCGGAAAGATTCAGACAAAACAGACAACGGAGGAATAACGCTGAAAACTACAGCAAGGAATACTCATCAAGACATACTCGAACCTAATACACTGCAGTAGTCCAACAGAAAACACAACTTAAAAACTAGGGCCACAACTCACATAACTAAGCCCTGACACAGAACTCCACTCTGAAACGAACTTCGCTCTGATACCAACTTTGTCACGACCCAAAACAGGGGCCATGACCGGCGCTAGGGAACGGGAATTCTTTCGAATCCGGAACTCGTAGCAAGCCTAAAAATAAAATAAATATGCAATAATAACCATAAAAATATAATATGCAGCAGAAAATAAAATCATAAATATTACAATATCATCCATATCAACTGGATATAATTCAAAACTCATCACATCGCATATATAATCTCATGAATGTATAATCTTTATACAAATCCAGTTTTACTATAATACATCTCTTTAAAATAAAGTACATAAAATCCCATACTACTGAAAATCACAACGACTGAAAATCACAACTACTGAAAATCACAACTACTGAAAATCACAACTACTGAAAATCACAACTACTGCAGTGTCTAGATAAAATAAATAAGACTCAAGTATACAATTTACATAAAGAAGCCGGGGCGGAAGAAATCCGGCGTATCGACCTGCTACTGAGGTTTGAGGAAGTTGACTCTCCTGAAAAATAGTCAACGGAGGGGAGTCAGACCTCATTGAGTGAATTACTATAGTATATATACATACACTCTAAGTGATAATGCATACAGTCAACAGTATAAGAGTAATATGTATATATACAGGCAAGTTCATACAGATGCAGAAAAATCATTTTATATGTTTTGTCTGAAAATCAACTTTTATGAAGGATCACATAGAACCCTAGAATATCGCAACCTCAGAAATTAGTGTTAAACAACACTCTAGCCATACAGGCTCACTGATTCCAAATATATCCACTTAATCCATATGGATAGTAGACTGGCCCCGAGACACTAAGTCAACCGAGCTCCAGCAGTCTGACTGCCAGTGTGATTGGCCCCGAGACACTTGGTCAACCGAGCTCCAGCAATCACACCTCCAAACCACATCTCACACATCAATAATCATAATCAAATCGATATCCACAAATAAGTTAGTATATAGCCTAAAGCTATAGGCGTACCGATACGTACTCGGTCCTAGTGCTGCCCACTAGGTAGCACGTTCTATAGATATCCTTCATTAATAATATAAATCATTCATTCACAATAAATGATGCATGAATGTAAATGAAACAACAATATAAACCATATATATACCGAAAATATACCAAACATAAACCAGGTATATTTTGAGTATATATATGTCAAATAAATCCAATCAAATCATGAATTAAACTAAAAATATATTTAAAAACATTTTAAATATATTTTATTAATAAAACATGTATATAATTTATTATATACCAAAAATATACCAAAAATATACTTGAATATAAATCATGTTATTTATGCATATTCAGTCAAAATAAAACATGCATTTTCTAAATCATGCGTCCTAAGCATATATATATAATATAGTAACTCACCTAATGCGCTCCACGAGACAGGTCCGACGGGCCTGGTCCACTAACCCTCGGTCTCGGCGCAACTAAACAAGAAATAATTAATCGACATCAGAATAGCCCTAACAGAAATCCTAGAATTCAATCTAGAGTATTAAAATACGGAAATAGAATTAGGGTTCGACTGGACATCACGTTTTACGAGAATTCTACCGAAAATTCGGCAGAACCTCCCCTGTAAAACGGACATCTCTCTACTCAAAAGAGTAGAGCCGACCCTGCAAAGAAAATACACTTCAAAAATAAACACCATAATCAATCACAACCCCTCGGTCGGACTCCAAACTACAATCTGTCGACCGGGGTCCACAAACACAGAATATATATTCCAATATACCAAAAATATCCTTAAATCATAAAAATACATTTCATACGTAGAAATTACATAATAAATCTTGAAACACTGTAAAAATCGATTAAAACTCATTTTATTAGAAAAACCGTATATTATATATATAATTGAAAATAATTCCCGGAAAATAGTTTTAATTAGTTAAAAATACCAAATATTTTGTAGAAATCATTTTTATACCTTAAATAAATATTAAAACCAATTAAACTACATTTTTAGACAATTTAGGGTAAAATTACCAAAATACCCCTATATATATATATATATACCTAAATTACTTCAAAAATTCACCAAAAATCATACAATTATCCAAAATTAATTTTCTCAACATTTTTATCAATAATATTAATAATTAAACTCAATTAACCAATTAAATTCAATTTAAAACACAATTAACTTAATTTTCCAAAATCACCTAAACTTCAATAATTAAAAATAAATACTTAGAAATTCATAAAAATTCCAAATAAATTCCTATAATTCATTTCAACACTCAATTCAACCATAAAATCCAATTTCATAATTTAAATAATTAATTTCCGAAAATGAGAAAATAATATTAAAATATTCAAAAATACCCAAAAATCCAAACAACCTCCAAAAATTCTGTAAATATTCATACATGAAGATTAAACTACCAGGAACAACATTTGTGAAGGAAGTTTCCATGAATCATCCAAATTGAAGCTCAAAAAAATCAAAAACCAAAAGTGGCCGAAAACTTCAAATCAAAACCTAAGCAATTCTAGACCATTTTAGCTCAAACCAAAGCTAGAATAACACTCACCGGAGCTCAAGGAGAAGATAGAGACCGGCGGTGTCGAAAACGGTGGCCGGAGGAGGGAGAAACGGCGGTGAGGAAATGGTGGTGGTCGGCGCGCGGGAGAAGAAGAAGAAGAAGAAGAAAAAGAAAAAGAAAGAAAAAGGAAAGAGAAAGAAAAAGAAAAAGAAAGAAAAAGGAAAAGAAAAAAAAATAAAATAATTAAAATAATTAAATATTAATAAATAAATAATAATAAAATAATAAATTTTAATAATTTAATAATAAATAAAATAATCAAATAATAATAAATAAATAATAAAATATTAGGGTAATAATAGACCCTAATTAAATAAATATACACACACAGGCTTTATTTAATAATTTAAAAATATGTATGAGTTCATGCAAACCCGTAAATACATTTAAAATAATTAATAATACATTGTTTACGTAGAAATTTCCCCAAAAATGAAAGTCCCGGGAAAATTTTACGTAAAATACTGAAAATAATAGACAGTAATTAAAATAGGTTTAAAAATACATATCAACTCATAAAAATATCGTATAATGCATAAAAATTATTGACACTGTATACCCCGGTACAGTGTAAAAATATTTTTTAAAAAACACGGGATATTACAGATTCCTTGGGAATTTGTTCGAGCACTAGGTCCATTCCTGCCTCCTTTAATTGCTTTATTATACTAGTTGCAACTACTAAATATTTAAGCATATCCCCACCTTTTGTTGTGAACTGTCTCTCCATTTGATTAATCACAAATTAAGAATTACTATATATAATCAAAGCTTTAGGCTTGACTTCTTTTGCCAGGTTTAGACTAACTATCATGGCCTCATATTCGATTGTATTATTGGAGACCTTGAACCGCATCTTTAAGGCATACTCTAGCATGATTCCCTTAGATCCCTTGAGTACTACTCTTATAATGGGACTTGTTGGACCAGTGGCTCCATCTACATATAATAACCATGGGCAAGGCTTTGCTATCGCTGGTTTATCTTATTCTTCTCCACATTTAGCCATAAAATAAGCTAAAATCTTAGCTTTTAAAGATTTCCTCAATTTATACCTGACTTTGTATCTCTTAATCTTTACTGCCCATTCTAAATTTCTCCCAAATGTCTTAGCTTTTTATAGTATCCTCTATAACGGTTAGTCCATTCTTACCACTATATGATGCGCTTTAAAATACTATCTCAAATGCTTTGCCAATGTTACTAGGGCAAATTCCATCTTTTCAATATTAGGATATCTAGTTTTTACACCCTTTAAAGTCTTGCTAATGTAGTTGACATGGAATTGCTCTTCTCCTTCTTCCTTTACCAGTACTGAGGATATTGTTTCATCCAACATTGCTAAGTACAGATACAGGGGTTCCCCCTATTTCGACCTGCTAATTAGAAGAGGAGAACTAAGGAAGGACTTCATCTCCTTGAAGGCTTTTTGGCATTGATCCATCAATTTAAAGTTCTTGAGGCATTTGAGCACTTGGAAGAATGGGAGACACCTCTTAACAAAATAAAAGATGAAGCATCCTAAAGCTATAATGCTTCTATTTAGCCTTTGCACTTCTTTAATGGACTATGGGGATTTCATTTCCATCACTGCTTGTATTTTTTTCTAGATTTGCCTTGATTCCCTTTTGCGAGATCATGAATCCCAGGAATTAACCTGAATTCAGCCCAAAGATGTATTTTTCCAGATTAATCTTCAAGTCAAATCTATCCAATACCCCTAATACTTCTTTCAAATCCATGGTATAGTCATTTTCCTTCTCAATTTTCATAATCATATCATCGACATACACCTTCACCATTTTCCCAATCTTCTTTTTAAACATTCGAATCACCAGTTGTAAGCACCCAATTTTGAGATGCAATTGTACACGTGTGCGATGAAAGCCCCTATGATGGAAATCTAATTGAGAATTGATCTTTGGTGTCGAGTTTTGCAATTTAAAGGACAAAATTGCTATATTTTTGTGGATTTAATTGTAAAATTGGTTTTTTAAGAATTTGATTGCAAAAATTAGAAACTTCTAAGGACCTTTTTGTAATTTAAAAAATGTTGATTAGTCGGCATTTATGTAATACCAATCGACATTAAGCAATGCCAATTGGCATTATAAACATCGGTCGGCATTCTAGAGTGCCAATTTTTGCTAAAAATTAATTTTTATGCTAAAAATTAATTTTTTCATAATTTTTTTTATTTTTTTATTGGTCTAGGACACCACGTGTCCCTACGTGTAAGTCTTTGATTTTTTTCAAAAATCTATCGCTCATCTATTTATTTGGATTTTGAAAGTTCAAAAAATGCAAACTCTTAAGAGACTCCTAATCTTGCTCCCAATATCGTACAACTTCCCTGCATTATCATAGGAGATGGGGTTGCTAGGCCAGGCTTTAAAAGCCAAAAGGCAAAGTCTGTGAATGATGATGAGAAAAAAGAGCTGCAAAAAAAATTTTGTGATTTTCTTTACTATGCAGAAAGCCACCTACCTTAGCTCTTCATTTTTTCATTTTCAAATGTTCGGGAAATCAATTTTTGCTTTAAAATTCTAGAAAATCAAGAAAAAACAACAGAGTCAATCTTAACATAGTGACAATCCTAATTTGAGGGGCATTCAAACATCATTTGCATAACATCTTCAACTTTTTTTTTATTTTGATTTGATTTCTTAGTTTTATTTCTTGATTGATTCATTACTGATTAATTTTTTTATTTTTTTTTTGTTTTGATTAGTGTCATGTGATGCTCTGGATGTGAGGTTGGTGATGTGAGATCTTGACAGTATTAAAGAATCCATCGGATGCCATGGACTGAGTTTTATGAAATCCTTATATAATTTAGGATTTATTATCTTCTATAGTATTTTGTTCATGGCTTTTATTGGATTATAATTAATTCATTTTAATTTCTTGTGTTGTAGTTTGTAACAGCCCCAATAGAGGGAAATTAGTGGAATTTTAATTCTCTGCACTAAAAATTGATTAGAATCTAGGTTCAATTTGGTAAATTTCAATTAAAATCAATTATGATAGTAGATTAAATTAGGTTGCATGTAATTAAAATTAGGTTAGAAATCACTGAATGTATGTTTTTATTCATTATTTGCTTTAATTTATTATTTGGGTTTGTTTGCATATTTTATTCTCTTTGGGCCCCAAGCCCACGTTATGTTCCAACCCATTTAATTAATAGGCTTTTAATTGGTTTTTTTAGGTTTAATTAATTTTAAAATTTGTAATGACCGATATTTTAAATAAAATAAATATATTTTTGGGATATGCAGTATTAATAAAAATTTTAATTCCATTTTATATTATAATTAATTGCGTATATTTTTCAAATTATCTTATTTTAAAAAGTTTTATTTATGTAAAGTAAATTATTTGTGAGCTATTATATTAAAAAATAATAAAGTTATTAATAATACTAATGTCACTATTATTGTTATTATTATTATTTATTATTATTATTATTATTATTAATGTGCATGTGCATTATTTTATTATTATTATTATTATTATTATTATTATTATTATTATTATTATTATTATTATTATTATTATTATTATTATTATTATTATTAATTGTTATTATTATTTCTATTGTTATGCATATTATTATTCTAACTAGGGTATTTTATTATTGTTATGTGTTAGGTAAGTGTATATATATATAATTAACTCAAAGCTCAAAACCCGATCAACCCCCTATTTTCCTTTCCTCTTTCTTTCTTTCTTCTCTTCATGCCATTTTTCCCCTGTCACTGTGCGAAACTAACTAGCACCACCACCATGCCTCACCGGATGACCACCCCTCACCACTAGCATCTCCTCCTTCCTTTGGATGTTGACTGCCATTGCTGAGGACCACCTAAAACTGTCGGGATCACGAGTTGTAGCAGTAGCTGAGAGGGAGCTTCACGTTGCTGGTGTCAACTTCGGTGGAACCAGCTCATGATCTTGGGCTTACTGGACTCCTTGAGCTTTGGTGAGTCCATTTCTAACCTCCATTGAAGCTCATTCTCCCTTGGTTTTGAATTTTGAGCTAGTTTTTATTTATGTCTAATTAAGGTTTTATATTTTTATTTAATTTTTGACTTTGATCCATGGTTTTTCTCTTTAATAAAGTTGTTGTATATAGCTCAAGCTTCTCAAAAATAATTTTTGTGTATTTTTTTGAATTAATTTTATTTATGGGTATTTTTGAATATGTTAATAATATAAATTGAATTATTGTTAATTAATTATTTTGGTTAAAAATTTGAGTTAATTAGTGTTAGTAATTTTAGTATTAATAAAATAATTTTTAGTGAATTTATATAAACTTTTTAGGAATTATAAATATTATGTGATTTTTGGTTTATGGATTAATTGTGTGATTGTGTTGAAAATATAGTTAAATATTATGTTTTAAATGATTTTAGAATTTATTAGGGTATTAAATTAATTTTTATAAATTATTTATTATTTTTAGCTAATTAATACTAATTTTTGAAAATTATATTCAAATAATATATTAATTACCATTTTGGTGATTAAATGGATTTTAAGTTACTTTTATTATATAATTAAGCCATTTGAATAATTAAATGTGAAAATTACTATTTTATATTGAATATTTGGAAAAATTGGATTTTTAATAATTTTAATATATTATTATTTAATATTTATTTTATCGTGTGTTGTGAACCTCGGTTGGGAATTGTGCAGTTCGGGATCCCAACCCGAGATGTTGAGTTTGTGTAAAGTTTAGAAGTGTGTTTGCTTGCAGGGTTGACTCTACTTCTGTAGAGGATGTTTGTTTTACAGAGGAGATTTTATCGAATTTTTGGTAGATTTCTCGTAAAATGACACATCAGGTTAATCTTAAGTTTTAAATTCTGAGTTGAGTTTTCCGTAGAAATTCTAGAAGTTAGTATTCTATTTTCTCATAGTCGTTTTTCATTTTTGTATTCTAGTCGCCCCTTCGGTTGTGTCTACCAGTCGAGGTCGGACACGACGTAGCAAAGGAGCGCATTCATCTTGTAAGTTAATATTCGATTTGCATGTCGGGTTTTCAAATTAAATACATAAAGTTCTGATGAATTTAAATTTATGAGAATTCAAGTCGGTATTCTTTATATGATATTGCATGGTTTAATTTTATAGTTGGTTTATTTTATTTTTATTTATTCTGATTTTTCTTGTTTTATTTATTTTCATTTATTTTAAATAAATTACAGTAGAACATGCTACTTGATGGGTTTCATCAGGACCATTTACACACCGGTAAAATATTTGATTATATTAATTATATTACTTGGGCCAAAGGTCTGGTGATGCTTTGCTCTCGGACACCGCCAGTAATATAATATTTGATTATTTAATAAATACTAGGGCCAATGGTCTGGTGATGCTTTGCTCTCGGACACTGCCAGTAAAGTTGGTTTTTATTTATTAAATCACTAGGGCTAATGGTCTAATGATGCTTTGCTCTCAGACAGCACCAGTGATATTGGATTAGGTGATATGACTGTGGCTATGCATCCTGGTGATGCTTTGCTCTCGGGATCCAATAGTCTTGGATATAAGTGAGTCGAATGACTGTTAAAATTGAGGACTCGGGTTCTACCTAGTTATTATTTTTATACTATAATGTTTTAAAACCATTCAAAAAAATTTATTCCTCTTTTTGATAAAATGAATTTCTTATATGTATATCAAATGATTTGAATAAAATTACAAATATATTATTTTTATAAAAACTTATTTTAAAGGAGATTTTCAAACCACATTCATTTCTTTTATTAGCTTACTCAGTGAGGTCTGACTCCCCTCAACTTATTTTTTTTAGGAGTTTGGAAGTCTTCTGTTAGGCCTACTTCTCTACGCCGAGTAGCTTCCTCACCGGCTATTTTATGTGGGTCTATATAGTTGTATTTGTATTAGTATCCGTGTACCATAGTAGAGAAACTGTATAATTGCATATTTTAGTTTGGATATTATGTATTGAGATTTATGTACTGAGATACTACTTTGTATAATTGATGATATTTATTTATACATGATGATGGTATGGTTTTTTTAAATTGAGAAAAATCAGTTTGATAATGTGCATCATGATTAAATTATTTTATTGTAAGGGTTTAAAGTGAAATATTTTGCATTTTTCTTTTAAGGCTTACTATGGGTTTCGGTAGCTTGAAGCTTTCCCATTCCTAAGTGCTGATCATGTGCCCTTGGGTTCGGGTCGAGATAAAATTAATTTAGGCCCAATTAGATTAATTTAGACATATGGCCATTTTTAGTTTAAATAAAATTAATTTAGATTTAGCTCAGCCTATTAAAGCATTTTCTTTTTAAAATAAATAGATTTAGAATCAAATCACCTAATTTAAAATTAAGTAGAATTAAGCCCACTAATTTATTTCTAATTTTTCTTAAAATTAATAAGCCCACTTAGTTAATTAAAACAATTAGATTGAGGCTCATTAATTCAATTAAAATGTAGGACCACCTTTAGTCCATTTCACTTGTAAATAAAAATGTAGAATTAGCTAACTTTAATTAATAAAATTAATCTAGTTTAGACATAAGGACACTACCTTTTTTATGCATTTTTACATGCAATTTTATGACTTGTTTCCTTTGGGTTAAATGGATGCTTTATTAGGGTTTAAATAAAATTGCATGTAATTAGAGAATAAGAGAGTAATTTATAAAGTAATTTTAAATGAACACAAGACTGAAAGAAGTTAGTATTCCATTTCCAAAATCTCCTGGTTGTGGTGCTAGCTTTCTTTTAAAGAATTGAGTACCATCATAATGATTTGTTCGAGTTATTACCCTAGGTGGCAACTCCTCATCTCCACATCATGTCTTTGTGATAATGGTTAGCGTGTTCCCTAGGGCCCTAAGCCCAAATAGTGTTGCAGTTGCTAAAATCCTAGGCACGCGCTAAACCCCATCGTCTACAATGGTGACTCCACTAGGGATAAGAGATACTGATTCTACTTGTGTTCTTTAGAATTATTTTATTAATCATTATTTTATTCTTGTATTCATTCTATATGGCATTGGTTTAAACCGATGGCATTGGTTTATGATTCCATGATTCCACTAGCTTCATAGAGTTGTAAATTGGCTAACCATCACTCTTAGCCTTAACTCGGTTCAAAAGAGATTACCGGGCTCATCTGACCAGAGTTTGTAACCCAAGTCCTAAAGGGGGGGTAATCTTCTCATGAGTTTGCAAAGGATGTTAGGCCCCTCTGACCTTGGCTTGTAACTTAAGTCTTAAAGGAGAGCATCTTACTTAGGGAACCTTGAATTTTCACTAGACCCTAACCACATATAATGGCTTAGTAACTTGCTTTAGGGTTGCCTAAATTGCTTGTGAATGTTGCCATGAGGTATTTCTATCTATAAAGGCCCAAGCCCATACTTTATAAGCCTACTTGGGTTAATAAAGATTGGGCTAATCTTTCATACCTAGAAATACTGTTTCTATGATTTACTACTTTGAGGGATTTGGCATGTGTGTCGATTCTTGATATCCCCTATTGATATTAGGGCCAAGACCAAAAATCCTAGGAAAATTGACTCACCATTGAACACGTGTGTGGGAAGAATAAGGTTGGAAGGATGAATGTTGTACACTTAATTGATACTTGCTATTTACTACTTGTTGCATAGCACGTGCATCATGCGTACATGCATACATGCATTTCATCCCTCGCACTAACACTTTATTTTGCAACCATCATAGATTAACCTAGGTCTTCTCGTATTTGAGGATGAAAAGGTGGCAAACTAAGAAGGACAAATTTAAGTCCTAAAGCTATAATAGAAGAGATCTTGCATACACTAGAGAAGAGCCCTATCAATCCACTTTACTTAGAAGCTGAACCAACTACACCTGAACCTATAGAGATGGAACAACAATAAGGAGGGAATTGGACCTTAGAAGATATTAAAGGAGCTTTGATGGATGACATGAGGGTTATGATGCAAGATGAACTAAGACAAGCATTATCTAAACTGGTGCAACCTACTGCCGCTGTCATACCACCACCTGTAATTGAGTAACCACCTGCTGCTACAACTATCCCACTTACTGCAGATGCTCCACCTGTTACTAATAATGCTGGGGGGTAACCTATTGTTAGAAATCTACCTGATGTTGATATAAAGCTAGAGGATGTTAAGAACTATATGGTAGAGGAAGCAAAGAAAGACTCGAATTGGTGCAAGACCATGAGTCCAAGCAGATGCAAGCATTAACCCAGAAGATGTCTAAGATAGAGGAGCTAATTAGGGGACAAGGCAAGGGATATTCATTTGACTTCAATGACATGCTAAAAATTGAAGATGATAGACTGCCTGATAAATTCAAAATGTCACAGCTATAGAAATTTGATGGAAGAGGAGACCCAAGGATTCATCTCAGTCAGTACACAACCACTATTAGTACTACTAAATCCCTATTAGCAATAATCACTAGGTTGTTTATGTTGTCTTTAGAGGGGTGGTTGTAAACTAGTATCATGGACTAGAAAAATCTATCAGGGCTGACTAGAAAGAATTATGTACTGCTTTTTTAAAACAATATGATTATAACACTAGATTGGAAGTGTCCATCAAAGATTTAGAATTGATAAAGTATAAATTGAATGAATCCTCCTCTGATTTTCTTACTAGGTTCATGAACAAAGCAAGACTGATGAAGAATAAGCTGGTTGAGAAAGATTAGGTTAGGATGAGTCCACAATGTATCACTAATCTAGTCGAGAGATTGCAGATAATGAACCCCAAAACATTCAAAGACCTATATGATGACAATCTATAAGCTGAAAAGATTGAGAATGAAAAAAAGAAAAGCTCCAGAGGCACCAAAACTCGAAATTACTCAATTGGGGGCACACAACAAGGAAGCACTAGTCGAGCTATGGAGGTGAGCGCAATTCAACTGCCTAGGAGATTCTCCAACTTCAATCAACCACTCTCAAAATTCCTAGACCGATTAATCCAGAAAGTTCTACTTCGACCCTTAACTTTTTCCAAACCACCTAACCTAAAAGTCCCAAGATATGACCCTAACATCTACTGTAAATTTCACCAAGTAGCTAGTCATTCTACAGATACTTGTATCTACCTCAAACATGAAATCTAAAATCTGATAGACTTTGAAAAAATCACAGACCCCAAAAAATCCAATCCTAACCTAAACACTAAAAATAATCCTTTCCCAAACAATCAAAATTTCCCACCACCAGCCACCATGATTATCAACTCAAGAATTAGCGAAGAGAAAGTGCTAGACTCCTTTGAAAACCTAAACCCCACAAATAGTAAGGAATCTCCTAATGCCTTTAATGGAGTTAAGGATTTGCTGGGAAAACCCTCGGGCAAATTCAATTACAAAGTGTTCTACTCCAAGCCACCCTTTACTTATATTCCCTTTAAATCAATTGTGCCCTCATGATGGGGTGATAAGCTTGATAATGAGCCAGCAGAAGAAGACAAAGAATCCAAAACTCTAAAATAGCCATGAAGAGAAGTTAAGGATTTGATGGGGCAGCCCTCAGGAAAATTTGATTATAGAGTATTCTATTCAAAACTAGCTTCTTGTGACATACCTCTTGAGGAGGTTATGCCTACATGATGGGGTGATAACTTCGAAGAGGAGAGTAAAGGGTCCTTAACTCTTGAACAAGGGATAGAAGAGCTACTGAGTGAGCATTTGAAAAAGTTTAACATGGAGGGAAAAGAAATGTGCATAGTGGAAGTATGGAAAAATGGAACAAGGGACTGGATTATTAGGGTTGTAGGCATATGGTATGACTCTGACGAGGAAAGTCCCGCTGGTATTGACGTATAGGGTGATAACCCCAATGTCAATCATGTCACTAGGAATAGGAGGAATTACAAAGCAATAGAAAAGAAAATTGAGAGAGTCATAAAAAGAGAAGAAGTAGAGGATGCAGAAACAGAAGGAAGAGAAAAAGAAGACCTAATTTTGGAATAGCTAAAGAAGGCTAAGGTAAATGTCAACATTTGGGAACTACTAATGCATTCAGGGAGTCATAGAAGAGCTCTTATCAAAGCCTTGTCAAACATGACTATTGAAACAACAACTACACCTGAGGTTATGGTAGCAAAGGTTATGGAAAATAAATACAATGTTCTCAGGTGTTGATTTGCCTTTGGAAGGAAGAAATCATAATAAAGCATTGTTTATGCTAGCTAAAGTAAAGGGGAAGTGAACCAACTTTTCAATGGTTGATGATGGTTATGCTATTAATTTGTGTTAATTAAAGAACCTGCCGAATTTGGGTTTGAAAGCCAATGACTTAACAGGTTCAAACCTGATAATCAAAGCTTATAATGACAACACTAGGAATATGGAGGGGACATTCCAAGCTCTAGTTAAAATAGGACCCATGGAATCCACCATTGGGTTCACTATGCTAGATATCCCTATCACTTATGCCTTATTACTAGGAAGGCTATGGTTCCATGCTCTATGAGGGGTACCCTGTCACGACCCAAAACAGGAGTCATGACCGGCGCTAGGGAACGGGAATTCTTTCGAATCCGGAACCCGTAGCAAGCCTAAAAATAAAATAAAGCATGCCACAATAACAATAAAAATATAATATGCAGCGGAAATAAAAAAAATCTGAAATATCACAATATCATTTTCATCACTGGATTAAATAAAAACTCATCTCCTCATATATATAAAATCTCATTAATACAAATCCAGTTTAACATGATATATCTCCTTTAAAATAAAGTACATAAAATCCAATACTTTAATTTACAACTACTGCAGTGTCTAGATAAAATAAATAAGACTCAAGTAGACAATTACATAAAGAAGCCGGGGCGGAAGAAATCCGGCGTATCGACCTGCTACTGAGGTCTGAGGAAGTTGACTCTCCTGAAAAATAGTCAACGGAGGGGAGTCAGACCTCACTGAGTGAATTACTATAATATATATACATACACACTAAATGACAATGCATACAGTCAATAATACATATCTAATATGTATATATACAAGCAAATTCACACAGATGCAGAAAAATCATTTTTATATATTATCTGAAAATCATCTTTTATGAAGGATTATATAGAACCCTAGAATATCGCAACCTCGGAAAATAGTGTTAGACAACACTCTAGCCATACAGGCTCACTGAATCCAAATATATCCACTTAATCCATTTGGACAGTAGACTGGCCCCGAGACACTAAGTCAACCGAGCTCCAGCAGTCTGACTGCCAGTGTGATTGGCCCCGAGACACTTGGTCAACCGAGCTCCAGCAATCACACCTCCAAACCATATCTCACACATCAATAATCACATCAAATAATCATAATCAATCAATATCCACAAACTGGTTAGTAATAATAGCCTAAATACTATAGGCGTACCGGTACGTACTCGGTCCTAGTGCTGCCCACTAGGTAGCACGTTCTATAGATATCCTTCATTAATAATATAAATCATTCATTCACAATAAATGATGCATGAATTTAAATAAATCAACAATATAAACCATATATATACCGAAAATATACCAAACATAAACCAGGTATATTTTGAGTATATATACGTCAAATAAATTCAATCAAATTATGAATTAAACTAAAAATATATTTAAAAACATTTTAAATATATTTTATTAACAAAACATGTATATAGTTTATTATATACCAAAAATATACCAAAAATATACTTGAATATAAATCACATTATTTATGCATATTTAGTCAAAATAAAACATGCATTTTCTAAATCATGTATCCTAAGCATATATATATAATATAGTAACTCACCTAATGCGCTCCACGAGACAGGTCCGACGGGCCTGGACCACTAGTCCTCGGTCTCGGCGCAACTAAACAAGAAATAAGTAATTGACATCAGAATAACCCTAATAGAAACCCTAGAATTCAATCTAGAGTATTTAAAATACAGAAACAGAATTAGAAATTAGGGTTCGACTGGACATCACGTTTTACGAGAATTCTACCGAAAATTCGACAGAACCTCCCCTGTAAAACGGACATCTCTCTACTCAAAAGAGTAGAGCCAACCCTGCAAAGAAACACATTTCGAATACAAGCTCAACACAATCAAAATCCCACGGTCGGACTCCAAACTACAATCCACCGACCGGGGTCCACAAACACAGACTAATTACAGAAAATACCTAAAATATCCTTAAATCACAGAAATACATTTTATAGGTAAAAATTACGTAATTAACCTTGAAACACTATAAAAACCGATTAAAACTCATTTTATTAGAAAAACCGTATATTATATATATAATTGAAAATAATTTACGAAAAATAGTTTTAATTAGTTAAAAATACCAAATAATTTGTAGAAATCATTTTTATACCTTAAATAACTATTAAAACCAATTAAATTACATTTTTAAACAATTTAGGGTAAAATTACCAAAATACCCCTATATATATAAATATACTTAAATTACTTCAAAAATTCACCAAAAATTATACAATTATCCAAAATTAATTTTCTCAACATATTTATCAATAATATTAATAATTAAACTCAATTATCCAATTAATTTCAAATAAAAACACATTTAACCTAATTTTCTCAATATTACATAAACTCAATTAATTCAAAATAAATACTTGGAAATTCATAAAAATTCCAAATAAATTCCTATAATTCATTTCAACACCTAATTTAACCATAAACTCCAATTTCATAATTTAAATAATTAATTTCCAAAAATTAGAAAATAATATTAAAATATTCAAAAATACCCAAAAATCCAAACAATCTCCAAAAATTCTACAAAAATTCATACATGTAGATTAAGCTACTAGGATCAACATTTGTGAAGGAATTAAGCATGAATCAATCAAGAACAATTCGAAAAAATCAAAAACCCTAATAGGCCGAATTCAACAAATCGAAAACTAGGCAATTCTAGACCATTTTAGCTCAAACCAAAGCTAGAATAACACTCACCGGAGCTCAAGGAGAAGAAAGAGACCGGCGGTGTCGAAAATGGTGGCCGGAGGAGGGAGAAACGGCGGTAGCTCGACTTTCGGCCTTCTAAGCAAATTCCGGCCAAAACTCGTCGGGAAAGGGGCGGCTGGCGGCGGGGAAAGGCTGGAGGCGACGGTGGCAAGCCAAGAGGCACACCGACGGCGAAGGAACGGCTGTTGCAGACGGTGGAGGTGGTGATCGGGCGTCGGGCGTGAGGAAGAAGAAGAAGAGGGAGTCGGGGGCAAAATGGTAATTTGGCAAACTTTTGTAATTTTTAATGTATATATGTATATATATATATACTTTATACTATATATTAAAATAATATTAAATTACACACATCAAATATACACCACACACATTAAAATATTAATATTTTAATAATTTATACCAAATAAAATTAATTAAATAACAATTAAAACAATTAAATACTTAATAAAATATTAGGGAAATAATAAACCCTAATTAAATAAATATACACACACCGGCTTTATTTAATAATTTAAAAATATGTATGAGTTCATGCAAACCCGTAAATACATTTAAAATAATTAATAATACATTGTTTACGTGGAAATTTCCCCGAAAATGAAAGTCCCCGGGAAAATTTTACGTAAAACACTGTATATAAAACACAGTAATTAAAATAGGTTTAAAATACATATCAACTCATAAAAATATCGTATATATACATATTCAAAATTATTAATACTGCATATCCCGATACAGTATAAAAACATGTAAAAACACGGGATATTACAGTCTTCCCCCCTTACAGGAATTCGTCCCCGAATTTTAAAAGATAAGATCAAGAAGGAAAGAGATACGGGTAAGAAGCTCACATCTCAGCTTCAGTCTCCCACGTATGCTCCTCAACTCTATCGCTACGCCACAGAACCTTGACCATCGGAATCTGCTTCGATCGCAACTGTCGAACTTGAAAATCAACGATCGCCACAGGTTCTTCCATAAACGTCAAATCTTCACTCACTTCCACACTGTCGGGCTGCAACACGTGTGAAGGATCTGAGATATACTTCCTCAACATCGAGATATGAAATACTGGATGCACCTGCGACATACTCGGAGGCAAATCCAACCGATATGCAACAATGCCAATTCTCTCCAGAATCTCAAACGGTCCAATATATCTCGGTGCTAACTTACCCTTCCTGCTAAATCTCATCACACCCTTCATCGGAGATACCTTCAGAAAAACGAAATCTCCAACCTGAAACTCCACATCTCTGCGTCTAGGATCCGCATAACTCTTCTGTCTGCTAACTGCGGTCTCTAATCTGCGCTTGATCACGGCGACTTTCTCTGCAGCATCCTGAACCATCTCTGGTCCAGTCAAGGCTCTCTCACCAATCTCATCCCAACTCAAAGGGGATCTACACTTCCTTCCATACAACGCCTCATATGGTGCCATGCCAATACTGCTATGGTAGCTATTATTATATGCAAACTCAACAAGCGACAAATGATCATCCCAGCTACCTCCCAAATCCAAGACACACATCCTCAACATATCTTCCAGTGTCTGGATCGTCCTCTCAGACTGGCCATCTGTCTGAGGATGAAAAGCAGTACTGAAATCTAACCTAGTGCCCATCGCTTCTTACAACTTCTGCCAGAAACGAGAAGTAAACACTGAACCTCTATCTGACACAATGGACACAGGTACTCCATGAAGGCACACAATATGCTTCACATACAACTTCGCCAATCTAGCAACTGAATATGTGGCTTTCACAGGCAAGAAATGTGCAGACTTCGTCAATCTGTCTACAATCACCCAGATGGAATCGTATCCATCCTTCGAACGAGGTAAACCGACTACAAAATCCATAGCTATCCTTTCCCACTTCCACTCGGGAATAGGAAGAGGCTGAAGCTTCCCAGAAGGCTTCTGATGTTCGGCTTTCACTTGTTGACACGTCAAGCACTTAGCAACATAATCAGCAACATCCTTCTTCAATCCGTCCCACCAGTATAAATCTCTAATACTGTGGTACATCTTAGTAACACCCGGATGAACGCTGTAGGCTGTAGAATGTGCTTCCTCTAGGATCTCTTCTCTCAAATCATCCACATCAGGAACACACAATCTACCACTGATCCACAACACACCATCGTCATCAAGTGTGAAATCAGTGAACTTCCCTGCTCTGACATTCTCTGCAAGCTCTTCCAGAATAGGATCTCGGCTCTGAGCTGCTTTAATCCTATCCCTTAGTACAGATCGCACTTTAAATTGAGCTAACAGTCCACCTGATCTACTGATCTTCATCATCAGACCTTGATCCACCATCAAATGCAATTCCTGGATCAATGGTCTCCTCTCAACACCAATGTGAGCAAGACTACCTGAGGACTTCCTACTCAAGGCATCTGCTACCACATTAGCTTTACCCGGATGGTAAAGAATCTCGCAATCATAATCCTTCAACAATTCCAACCATCTTCTCTGCCTCAGATTCAAATCTCGCTGCTGGAAAATGTACTTAAGGCTCTTGTGATCAGTAAATATCTCACAAGTCACCCCGTACAAATAATGTCTCCAAATCTTCAAAGCAAAGATCACTGCAGCCATCTCCAGATCATGTGTAGGATAGTTCTGCTCATGCTTCTTCAACTGCCTCGAAGCATAGGCTATCACCCTTCCATTCTGCATCAACACACAACCAAGACCAATTCTAGAGGCATCACAGTAAACTGTGAACTTATCCACACTATTAGGCAAAGCTAATATTGGCGCTGTGGTCAACTTCTCCTTCAACAACTGAAAACTATTCTCACAAACTTCTGACCACTCGAATCTAACATTCTTCTGAGTCAAGCGAGTCATAGGGGCTGCTATCCTGGAAAAATCCTGCACAAACCGCCTATAATACCGGGCTAAACCTAGAAAACTCCGAATCTCCGTAACAGAAGTAGGTCTAGGCCATTCAGATACTGCCTCAACCTTCTGTGGATCAACCTGAATACCTTCTTTAGACACTACGTGTCCAAGAAAAGAAACACTCTCCATCCAGAAATCACACTTCGAGAATTTAGCATAAAGCTGATGATCTCTCAGTGTCTGTAGTACAATCCTCAAATGATATACATGCTCTTCCATACTCCTCGAATATACTAGTATATCATCAATGAAGACCACTACAAACTGATCCACATATGGTCTGAATACTCTGTTCATCAGATCCATAAAAGCTGCTGGTGCATTAGTCAAACCAAAAGACATCACCAGAAACTCATAATGGCCATATCTAGTGCGGAATGCTGTCTTAGGAATATCGGATTCACTGATCCGCAGCTGATGATAACCTGACCTCAAGTCAACCTTAGAAAAGAATTGTGCACCCTGGAGCTGATCAAACAAATCATCAATCCTCGGGAGAGGATACTTATTCTTCACTGTCACCTTATTCAGCTCTCTATAGTCAATGCACAGTCTCAGGGTACCATCCTTCTTCTTCACAAACAGGACTGGTGCACCCCAAGGAGAAACACTAGGTCTAATGAAACCTTTATCCAACAACTCTTGCAACTGCTCCTTCAACTCTCTCAACTCTGCAGGAGCCATACGATAGGGTGGCATAGATATAGGAGTAGTACCTGGAACCACATCTATACAGAACTCAATCTCTCTATGAGGTGGTAAACCTGGCAACTCCTCGGGAAAAACATCAGGAAACTCACAAGCAACAGGAACATCTGTGAGTGACAACTTCTCCACTGACGTATCCCTGATCAATGCCAAATATCCCTGACAACCTTTCCTCAATAACTTCCTAGCAGAAATAAGATTCCGAGGTGCTGAACTCCTATCACCAATAAACTTAAAATCTTCTTCACCAGGAATTCTGAAAGTCACCTCCTTATTCCTGCAATCTACCACGGCGAAGTGCTGAGACAACCAATCCATTCCCAGAATAACATCGAACTCCATCACATCCAACAAAATCAAATCAGCGGGTAATTCTCTATCTCCCACGAGAACTGGACAACCAGAAAGAACAATATCGGTGTCCAAAGAATCGTTCAGAGGAGTGGCAACAGACAAAGGAAAAGCCATCCTCGAAGCTTGCCAACAAGATTTAGAAGCAAAAACAGGAGAAACAAACGAATGCGTGGCACCCGGATCAAACAAAACCAATGCATCCAGGTAACAAACAGAAAGGATACCTGCCACGACTGCATTAGATGCCTGAGCATCTAGCGGAGTCAGATGGAAGACTCTGGCCTGATCTCGACCTCCTTACTGACTGGTAGAAGCCTGGCCAACACCTCTGGCACCTCCTCTAGTACCTCTACCACGACTCTGCTGTGGAACAAACTGAGTAGAACTCTGATGCTGGGCTGGTGGCAACTGAAATGGCACAGGTGCAGCACTAGCAATCGACTGCTGTGGGAATCGCGGAATCTGCTGCTGCTGATAACCAGAATAAGGACACGATCTGGAAAAATGTCCTGTCTGCCCGCATCTGAAACATGTCAACGGTGTCAGATAACACGGTCCCTGATGGACTCTACCACAAGTCTGACAAACACTGGCCGCTGATCCAGAACTACGACCACTGCTGCTGCTCGAAGCACCTGATCTGAATCTGAACGATCTACGCTGACCTCCACGGCCATGTCTACTGCTCCGATGCACTCGCTGCTGCTGTCTCTGACTCTGCTGAGTCGAACCTCGCTGCTGACTACTCGAACCAACATGAAAACTCGAATATGGAGTAGCCTGCAATCCACTCGACTGAACTCCCAACTGGTAATAATCAGGCATCGCTCCCTGCCTAACTAACCTCAGCTCAATCTCCTTAGCCAACTCGATCACAGGCTCGAGAGTAAGACCTGATGTAGGCATACCAGCAAAAGCAGAACCCAATCCAGTAACATAGGTAGTAACAGCGAAATACTGATCTCGCATCAGATCCTCAGCATATCTACCCAGACGAAGAAATTCTCGGGTATACTCCTCTACTGATCGATCTCCACGAGAAATACTGGTCAGACGAAGACGATAGCTCAAACGAAGAGGCTCTGGACAAAATCTCCTCATGAACCGCTCTCGAAACTGAGCCCATGTCATCGTCAACATAAAGGGCTGGATCATCTGAATAAACCAATCTAGAGCCGGTCCCTCGACAGACAACTCAACGATCATGATCCGCTGGTACTCGGTATGAGCAGTCCGAGTCCTAGTCTCAATCGCATGCAGAAAATCTAAAGGATCAGAAGTACCATCAAACGCAATCCTGCCAACTCTGGCATAGAACAAAGCTGCCTCAGGGTCAGACATACCCTGCTGATAGGCAGGCTGAACAGGCTGAACAACAGGAGGAACAGGAACATCAAATTCAGGCTCAACAGGCTCCTCGTCCTGTAACTCTCTCTGCCTACGGCGACCTGCCGCTCCTCGAGGTCTACCCCTGCCACGACCTCTACGTCTAACTGGCGGCTCAGGAGGTAAAACCTCGTCCTGAAAAGACTCATCATCCTCGGCCTCAACGACCGGTGGAGCGACACGCGCTCGCCTCCTCATACTAAAAAGACAAACGGAAAGATTCAGACAAAACAGACAACGGAGGAATAACGCTGAAAACTACAACAAGGAATACTTATCAAGACATACTCGAACCTAATACACTGCAGTAGTCCAACAGAAAACACAACTTAAAAAAACTAGGGCCACAACTCACATAACTAAGCCCTGACACAGAACTCTGCTCTGATACGAACTTCGCTCTGATACCAACTTTGTCACGACCCAAAACAGGAGTCATGACTGGCGCTAGGGAACGGGAATTCTTTCGAATCCGGAACCCGTAGCAAGCCTAAAAATAAAATAAAGCATGCCACAATAACAATAAAAATATAATATGCAGCGGAAATAAAAAAAATCTGAAATATCACAATATCATTTTCATCATTGGATTAAATAAAAACTCATCTCCTCATATATATAAAATCTCATTAATACAAATCCAGTTTAACATGATATATCTCCTTTAAAATAAAGTACATAAAATCGAATACTTTAATTTACAACTACTGCAGTGTCTAGATAAAATAAATAAGACTCAAGTAGACAATTACATAAAGAAGCCGGGGCGGAAGAAATCCGGCGTATCGACCTGCTACTGAGGTCTGAGGAAGTTGACTCTCCTGAAAAATAGTCAACGGAGAGGAGTCAGACCTCACTGAGTGAATTACTATAATATATATACATACACACTAAATGACAATGCATACAGTCAATAATACATATCTAATATGTATATATACAAGCAAATTCACACAGATGCAGAAAAATCATTTTTATATATTATCTGAAAATCATCTTTTATGAAGGATTATATAGAACCCTAGAATATCGCAACCTCGGAAAATAGTGTTAGACAACACTCTAGCCATACAGGCTCACTGAATCCAAATATATCCACTTAATCCATTTGGACAGTAGACTGGCCCCGAGACACTAAGTCAACCGAGCTCCAGCAGTCTGACTGCTAGTATGATTGGCCCCGAGACACTTGGTCAACCGAGCTCCAGCAATCACACCTCCAAACCATATCTCACACATCAATAATCACATCAAATAATCATAATCAATCAATATCCACAAACTGGTTAGTAATAATAGCCTAAATACTATAGGCGTACCGGTACGTACTCGGTCCTAGTGCTGCCCACTAGGTAGCACGTTCTATAGATATCCTTCATTAATAATATAAATCATTCATTCACAATAAATGATGCATGAATTTAAATAAATCAACAATATAAACCATATATATACCGAAAATATACCAAACATAAACCAGGTATATTTTGAGTATATATACGTCAAATAAATTCAATCAAATTATGAATTAAACTAAAAATATATTTAAAAACATTTTAAATATATTTTATTAACAAAACATGTATATAGTTTATTATATACCAAAAATATACCAAAAATATACTTGAATATAAATCACATTATTTATGCATATTTAGTCAAAATAAAACATGCATTTTCTAAATCATGTATCCTAAGCATATATATATAATATAGTAACTCACCTAATGCGCTCCACGAGACAGGTCCGACGGGCCTGGACCACTAGTCCTCGGTCTCGGCGCAACTAAACAAGAAATAAGTAATTGACATCAGAATAACCCTAATAGAAACCCTAAAATTCAATCTAGAGTATTTAAAATACAGAAACAGAATTAGAAATTAGGGTTCGACTGGACATCACGTTTTACGAGAATTCTACCAAAAATTCGGCAGAACCTCCCCTGTAAAACGGACATCTCTCTACTCAAAAGAGTAGAGCCAACCCTGCAAAGAAACACATTTCGAATACAAGCTCAACACAATCAAAATCCCACGGTTGGACTCCAAACTACAATCCACCGACCGGGGTCCACAAACACAGACTAATTACAGAAAATACCTAAAATATCCTTAAATCACAGAAATACATTTTATAGGTAAAAATTACGTAATTAACCTTGAAACACTATAAAAACCGATTAAAACTCATTTTATTAGAAAAACCGTATATTATATATATAATTGAAAATAATTTACGAAAAATAGTTTTAATTAGTTAAAAATACCAAATAATTTGTAGAAATCATTTTTATACCTTAAATAACTATTAAAACCAATTAAATTACATTTTTAAACAATTTAGGGTAAAATTACCAAAATACCCCTATATATATAAATATACTTAAATTACTTCAAAAATTCACCAAAAATTATACAATTATCCAAAATTAATTTTCTCAACATATTTATCAATAATATTAATAATTAAACTCAATTATCCAATTAATTTCAAATAAAAACACATTTAACCTAATTTTCTCAATATTACATAAACTCAATTAATTCAAAATAAATACTTGGAAATTCATAAAAATTCCAAATAAATTCCTATAATTCATTTCAACACCTAATTTAACCATAAACTCCAATTTTATAATTTAAATAATTAATTTCCAAAAATTAGAAAATAATATTAAAATATTCAAAAATACCCAAAAATCCAAACAATCTCCAAAAATTCTACAAAAATTCATACATGTAGATTAAGCTACTAGGATCAACATTTGTGAAGGAATTAAGCATGAATCAATCAAGAACAATTCGAAAAAATCAAAAACCCTAATAGGCCGAATTCAACAAATCGAAAACTAGGCAATTCTAGACCATTTTAGCTCAAACCAAAGCTAGAATAACACTCACCGGAGCTCAAGGAGAAGAAAGAGACCGGCGGTGTCGAAAATGGTGGCCGGAGGAGGGAGAAACGGCGGTAGCTCGACTTTCGGCCTTCTAAGCAAATTCCGGCCAAAACTCGTCGGGAAAGGGGCGGCTGGCGGCGGGGAAAGGCTGGAGGCGACGGTGGCAAGCCAAGAGGCACACCGACGGCGAAGGAACGGCTGTTGCAGACGGTGGAGGTGGTGATCAGGCGTCGGGCGTGAGGAAGAAGAAGAAGAGGGAGTCGGGGGCAAAATGGTAATTTGGCAAACTTTTGTAATTTTTAATGTATATATGTATATATATATATACTTTATACTATATATTAAAATAATATTAAATTACACACATCAAATATACACCACACACATTAAAATATTAATATTTTAATAATTTATACCAAATAAAATTAATTAAATAACAATTAAAACAATTAAATACTTAATAAAATATTAGGGAAATAATAAACCCTAATTAAATAAATATACACACACCGGCTTTATTTAATAATTTAAAAATATGTATGAGTTCATGCAAACCCGTAAATACATTTAAAATAATTAATAATACATTGTTTACGTGGAAATTTCCTCGAAAATGAAAGTCCCGGGAAAATTTTACGTAAAACACTGTATATAAAACACAGTAATTAAAATAGGTTTAAAATACATATCAACTCATAAAAATATCGTATATATACATATTCAAAATTATTAATACTGCATATCCCGATACAGTATAAAAACATGTAAAAACACGGGATATTACATACCCTCAACTATGCACCAGAAGATAAAATTCCCTCATGAAGGAGAGGTTATGACTATAGAAGCAGGAATCGATGTAGCTGTGGTTGCCATAATGGAGAAATAGAAGAAAGCATGTGTTCCTCCTGGTTTCCAAGTTGCTGGGATATTTGGCGAAATTAAAATGGACCTAAGGGTTGCAAAGAGGATGGAGAGCATGAATTATCAACCTAGATAAGGGCTAGGAAAGAATGAGCAAGGAAGCCCTAAACCCCCAAAATTCAGAAGTCAAGGCGACACCAAGAGATTTGGGTACATTGAGACAAAACCTGGTAGTAAAAGAGGAAGGAAGAAGCGAAAGGCCAAAATAAATAAGCCCTTGGGGACAATTAGGTCGATGAGTGAGAATTTTATCAAGCCAGGGCAATGCAAGTACTATCTGGGTGCTAAGGAATCTGTTAATGTTGTTAGAAAAGACATTCTTGGGTTTAAAATCTTTAGGGAGCATATTATGGAGAACCTGGTCAAGGATAACAAAGAGGACGTGATGAAGCAAGTAGCTGAGAAGATGGGTGGTACTACTGTTGAAGAGCTGTTGTGTCTGCCACCTGAAGAGGAACCACCCCAGGATTTAGCTACTATAATTAGAAATAATTTTAGTGATGTTTTTTTTATAAGGAATTGATGTAATAATGTTTGGTCTTTATGAGGACAAAAACTATGTTTTTTCCATGGTCAATGATATGAATGCTGGTTTTGCTTACTTATGTGATGTGCATCCTGATAGTTCTGTGCATTATAATTTTGATCATTCATGTATGTTTGACATTAATTCAATTCAATTTGATTCATTTAATATGGGCATGAATGATAATCCAAAGAATATTTCTATATCACATGATGTCAATCCTGAAGAAAGGAAAAATTTTAAGAGAATATTAACAAAAAGGAAGGTAGTATTTGCTTAGACATATGAAGATATGCCAGGTTTAGATAGGGAAATTACAGAGCATCATATTCCAACTCATCCAAAAATAAAACTAGTTAAACTAAAATTATGCAAGCTAAGAACAAAGTGGATTGAGAAAATAAGAGAGGAGATTGCTAAACAGATTCAGGCTAACTTCTTAGAAGTAGTAGATTACCTCTAATGGCTAGCAAATATAGTCTCGGTACCCAAGAAAGATGGTAAGGTGCATATGTGTGTCGATTTCAGAGATTTAAATAAAGCATGTCAGAAAGATGATTTTCCTTTACTCCACATTGATGTCATAGTGGATAGTGCAGCATTATGTGCAATGTATTCTTTCATGCATGGGTTCTTTGGGTATAATCAGATAATGATGGAAGTTATGGATAATGTCAAGACAGCTTTCATTATGGAATGGGGAACCAATTGTTATAAGGTTATGGCTTTTGGGTTGAAAAATGCAGGTGCAACATACCAAAGGGTAGCTACTGCTCTTTTCCATGACATGATACATAAGGAAGTTGAGGTGTATATAGATGACATGATGGTCAAGTTAGAAATAAGAAAGGGATACTTTGAAGTACTAGACAAGTTATTGGCATGCATTAAAAGGTATAATATGAGACTTAACCCGAAGAAATGCATTTTTAGAGTTACTTCAAAGAAGCTGCTGGGGCATATAGTTAGTAACAGAGGAATTAAAGTAAATCTAGATAAAGTGAAAGCTATTTAGGAAATGCCAGCACCAAAGACAAGGAAAGAAGTGAGAGTGTTTATTAGCAGGTTACAATATATTAGCAGGTTCATTGCAAAGCTTACTAATATTTGTGACCCAATCTTCAAGCTATTGAGAAAAGATCAACCTATAGAGTGGAACAATGATTGTCAGAAGGCCTTTGATAAGATAAAATAATATCTCACCAATCCACCTATACTGAGGCCACCGAGGTAAAGTAAAACCTTGATCATGTATTTGGCTCTAAAGGAAAAGGCAATGGGGGCAATGTTAGCCTAAGAAGGACTGGATAAGATAGAGCACGTAATGTATTAACTCACCAAAAAGTTCTTGCCATGTGAAGAAAAGTATGATTTTTTGGAAAATACGTGTTTGCTAATGATCTGGGCAATAAGAAAATTGAGGCATTACTTTCAGTCTTATAGGGTTCAGGCTATTTCAAAGATAGAACCCTTAAGATACTTATTGTAGACACTAATTTGACTGGAAGGATGTCTCAATAGTTTGTACTCCTAACTAAATTCGATATAGAGTATAGTACCATAAAAGTTATTAAAGGAAGGGCAATAGCAGAATTCCTAGCACGGATGCAGTAGAAGGTGATGAACCATGGAACCTAGAATTTCCAAATGAGAATTTAGCAATTGTAGGGCATTGGGAATGGAAGCTTTATTTTGATAGGGCTGTAAAAAATAAAGGAGCTAGATTAGGAGTGATCCTTGTTATGGCAGAAGGAGAAACTATACCGATGGCCAAGAAACTAGATTTCAAAGTAACTAATAATATGGCTGAGTATGAGGCATGCATTCATGGAGTAAAAGTAGCAATGGCAGGTAGAGCAAAAGAGTTATTAGTATATGGGGATTTAATGTTGCTTATTAGTCAAGCTAACGAAGAATGGGAAGTAAAGCTAAAACCCTATGTCTGCTATTTAAGGACTTTAATAAAGAACTTTACCAAATGTTTTTTTATCCATCTATCAAAAGACAATAATCAAATAGTAGATACTTTAGCAACACTCTCTTCAATATGGGACAGTGTAACTAGATTGACTATGAAGCCATTAGTGATTATAAAATTAAAAGCTTCATGTTATAGGGGTGAGCATATTATGGGAATTCAAGTAGGGCCCGAAGAGAAGCCATGGTTTTATGATGTTCAAAGGTTTATCGAGGAAGGAAAATATCCAGATGAAGCCTCTTCAAAAGAAAGATATGCCCTATATGTTCTTGCATGTAATTTTGCAAGTCATGATGGGGTGTTATATAAGAGAATACTGAATGGGATATAGCTCATGTGTCTCAAGAAAGATGAAGTAGAAGAGGAGATAACGGAGATTCACGCAGGAGCTTGAGGTTCTCACATGAATGGAATAATCCTAGCAAGGAAGATAATCAGACAAGGGCACTAATGGATAAGCATGGAAAGAGATTGCATTGAGACAGTAAGGCAATGCCATCAGTGTTAGATCTATGGGAATCTCAATCACCTTCCTCCAATGGTGTTGAATAGTTTATCATCTCCTTAGCCTTTTGTAGCATGAGGGATTGATATCATAAGAGAAATAAGGCCGACAACATCAAATGGACATAAGTATATAGTTGTGGTAATTGATTACTTCTCTAGATGGGTAGAAGTTGAATCTTTTAATACTCTAAAGGCAAAGCAAATGGCCCATTTTATTGAGAAGAATCTTATTTACATACATGGGGCTCCACATCACATTGTTATAGACAATGGGGTTCAATTTCAAGCAAAGACAATAGAGTTGTTACAAAAATATAGGATCGAGCACCATAAGTCTTCACTATATCAGTCTCAGGCTAATGGAGCAGTATAAGCAGTAAATAAGAATATCAAGAAAATCCTCTCTAAGATGGTCAAAACTTACAAAGATTGGTCTGAGTACCTTTCCTTTACTTGGTGGGGATGCAAAACTATAGTTAGAACTATCACAAGCCAAACTCTATTCTCCTTAGTGTATGGCTATGAAGCAGTTTTGCCTATAGAAACTAAGATCAAGTCTCTAAGAGTGGCTATGGAGGCCAAAACACTTGAGAGTGAATAAGCACAAAAGAGACATGATCATCTGGTATCTCTAGATGAGAAGAGGATGGATGCTTTGTTTCATACTCAGATATATCAAAAGAGGATAGTAAGTTCATTCAACAAGAAAGTAAGGCCATGGAAAATAAGAGCTGGGGACATGGTTTTAAAAAAGTTAGAGTAATAGTGTTCAATCTGAGAGGAAAATTCAGACCGAACTAGGAAAGACCATACTTAGTCAAGACAGTTCTGCCAAAAGGAGCTGACAAGATATCTTATCTTAAAGGGAATGAGTTCATAGAGCCTTTTAATATAGATCACCTCAAGAAATACTACCTATACAAAATAAATAAAAGTAGTATAAAGAAAATAAAGTCTGCTGACTAAAAAACCTGAAAAGGCTAGTCATGCAAAAATTAGGACATTCTCGCTGTTCAAAAAACCCTTAAAGGGTTAGCATGCAAAATTTAAAGAATAAATAAAAGAAAAAGGTCCCACTGATTAGAAAACCTACAAAGGGCTAGTCAGGCAAAAGTTAGGGAAATAAAATGTGAACAAAAAATATTCAGTTATAAAATATGAAAGGACTAGCTGATAACACGAGTTATGTCATGCGATGTAATAAATGTACTCATTTTGGCCCTAATTAATGAATCTTTTTGAAATTGAATTTTGTTATAACATTGCATGTTCTGTCTTATTTATAATGCATAAGTACTAGAAAGGAAAATAAAACATAAAAGCTTAAAATTAACTATAAGCCTCTGTTTCTTCTTCTTCTAAGATTCATCATGAAAAACTTGAGTCCTCTTATATCTAGAAAATTTGGGTGGCTCTATAGCTTGTATCACAACCCAAGTCTTATAGTTATCATCAGTAGTTTTATCAATATTCAAGGATGTGTTGCACTTAAGGGTTCTGCAAGGCCATAAGTCCCTGACCTTATCCAAAAAAAAAAGCCCATTAAGTTAAAAACCTGAAAGGGTAGCTTAGGCAAAAGTTAGGCAAGCCTACTGAGTTGAAAACTAGAAAGGGGAACTTAGGCAAAAGTTAAGGCAAATAAAAAAGAAAGAAAACAATAAAGGATTCTATATGCTCAAAGAATATGGATAAGATGAGGTGATGGAATCTAAAATAGCATTACCCATTGCTAGAAGGACTTTAATGGGAAAAGTTTACCCAAAAGCAGTTGCCTGTTCAAGTGATACATAATAGTACTCAAAACAATGCAGAATCTAGAAAGTAACAATACTACAAAAAAGTTAGATGCAAGCATGCTGAGAATCAGAAATAAAAAAGTCCTAATCAGTCATTATGAGCTCCTGAATCAGGCCAAGGCCTCCTCCACCCTCCAGTCAGATCATCCTGTTGATAAGTATCTAAAGGCGTAGCAAACGAAGTCCCAACACTATAAGGATCAATGCCCAAGTCTACAAGCTACCGATGAAGCATCATATTCCCCCGTTCTAAACCACTAAAATAACTCTGCACATATGGGAAATGTCATATCATATGCATTTCATGCATACACTTTGCATTTTTTAGTGTTTATACTTACTCGCCAACTATTTGTGACCTGCATAGTAAATAACCTCTGAGACAAGTCAAGACCGTGTAAATACTCTACCTATGTTAGGGGAACCTGTGTTGAAAAATTTTCTATTAACATCAGTGTCAAGTGTATAGATCATAAAGGAAATAAGTCAGATAGACTCACATGAGAAGTATCTGTTGAGCATTGCTAAAGTGTATATAATGCTCAACCGGAGTCTAAACAATAGGAGCCCAATAAAGCATGGACCTATCTAGAAGAGAGACATCGCTAAGGATAGCACTAACAAGACCACCCCTCATGACTAGTCCAAACATGCTAAGTATAGCATGAATGACTAGGTCTAGGCTCAGATCTCTCAACATCAGGAGCAGTCTCAGTCCCTTAAGTAGTATTTGCCTCTTCCCCCATCACCTTGGTGGCAAGGGAACCAATCTCCTCAAACTATGAAAAAGAATAAATAATTTATGGGTGCTAAAAGAGTAAGAGAAATGATCAGAAGTTACCTCAGCCTAGTCAGTAGGAACCTGCTCCAAGAGGTTCTCATGGATGAACTATCAGTAATGGCAAGATCGCTCAAAAAAGATCATGGCGTCATATCCCTATAACTCTTCTCTCAACTCTGAATCCCTCGAATGATAATTGTATAACATCAAGAGAGGAACATCAAAAGGAATATGGCATCAGGAAGGTCCAGAATGCCACCGATACACCCGCTCTCCTAAATACCATATCTGGCAGCCATAACCAAGGAGCATAATCCTCATTTCCTTAAGATGTACTACTCTAACCATAAAATCATATCTCAAGACATCATCAACTTCCTCCAACCAATTAGAATTAATCTGAAAATTATGTTAATTAAGTTGAACTTGGATTATAAAATATTAATGATTTTATTTTCCTACCAGGTGCCACTTGACAGTGTTCAGTTGATCACGGTAAGTCTGCAAAGTGTTCCTAATACTAGACAGATGGGAAGAACTCTATCTCTGCATCAGAGGGAGACTCCTGTTGGAGCTGATAGCATCAAAACCCTAGATCAACCCAATCTCTATACTCCAAAAAAATAAAAAAAATAAAAAATAAATCAGTGAAAAGATAAAAAATAAAAGAGAGAGAGAGATAGAGAAGAAGAACGTACATGTAGGATATGCCAAAAGCTACATATTGTGACAACACCTCTACAAATGATATCCGATATGTAGTAAAGATAGGTTAATATAGTGGATCCCCAATTAAGGGTACCAACTCGATATAAGTCACGAAGGGGGCCGAGTAAAGCAATGCTAACCTTGTGACCAGTCTCATAGAAAAGAGTCGTGCCTTGTAGTATAAGAAGGAGACACCTCGCCTTATGGGCAATCTGGCAAGGAGTGGTGGTAGGAAGACGTTTGAATCCCTCGATTAACAACGAAAGAAGAACATTCTTCTGATTCTTCCACGTCAGAGTGAACCTGATCAAATCTTGCACATATTGACTCTACGTATGCTCAAGGAGACTGCAGTAGTTGATATCGAAGGAAATAGGAGTCCCTCCAAAGGCAATCCTAGTGATCATATAAAAACTCATAGGCAAAATAATCAACTCACCTTCGCGAGTATGGAACATATGGGTGGTGTCCATCTATTGCTCAATCAATACGAATAAAGAATGATGATCGGACCTCCCTCGAGCTATCGAAAGCCTAGCAATAAATTGTGTAAACCCGGAGACCTATACCAGCTGCGCCACATTCTACGGTAGCCCACGAAATAATTCATGAGCTATGTGAAAATAGCTTGTGAATTTCATCGATCGCTAGGAGAATTTTGAGGGAGAAATAATAATTAATTGATTTTAAAAAATTAAATTATTTTTTGGATTGGCAAAGTAAAATACCGATCGGCATTCCACAATACTGATCGACATTGTGTAATGCCTATCAGCATTGTACAATGCCAATCTACATTGCACAAATGTCAACCAACTCATGGACTTCTGACTTAGTTTTTTAGACTTTCAATCGGCCATTCAACTGAAATCCTATGTTCCTGGGTTAAATTTAAATTTTTCATGCATTTTTTTAGTGATTTTTAATCTAATTTCAACAATATACATACAAATTTGCATTTAGAAACTAAATCTAATTACTAATTGTATGAATAAATTTTTATAGAAATAAATAAAAATGGGAAAGTGTTACCTCATTGCCCACATCTATATACCTATTATGGTGAAGACGAGTTAAAGGAAGTACAATAGAACCCTCTCAAAGTCTAAGGTTGTTCTAAGGAAAATGGAGGGGCACAATGGCTGGGTCAGCTAGAATTTCTACTCCTCTATGTAGCCTATGTTATTGGTCAACCATAGGATCTAACGGATCATGAATTGGACTTCAGATGACCAAGAAATCAAAAGAAGAAAATCAAAGCAAAGAAAAGGAAATGGAGAGGGAAATGAGAATGGCATCGAAAAATAAGGAGGGAAGCTTCTTATAAATGGAAAATATCCATTTTGGTCCCTTAACTATGCACACATTCAAAATCAAATTTCTTTTTGTAATTTCATCCATAATTGCATCTTGATTAGGATTTAATTCCTAATTAATCCATTTAACTCATGTCATCAATTAATGAATTATTATTAATTGCATCTGTATTAAAATTTTACATCCTTTGTTAAGTACAAAATACAAAATATTATTACAAAATTTGATTTTAGCATTTTATATGCATCATCATTTTTTGTCAAGCATTTTAAATCTATTTTATTACATCCTACACAATAGTTGTAACAAAAATTTCATATTATTTCATTATGCACTACCTAGTAGTCATAACATGAATTTCAAACTCAATATGTTATATGCTACAAAGTAGTTAAAATATGAATTTTCAAATCTTTTGATCTACTAGACACGACACAGTAGTTACAGTATTATTGCTAGACGTTCCACAAGAACTATAGCACATTTCTCAAATCATAAATCGCTAAATGTCCTACGGGGAATATAGCGAAACTCATTTGCATATATCTCACTAGACGTCCTAAAGGGAATATAATGCAGTTTGCCAGACACTACATGGTAGTTATGGTATTATTGCTAAACATTCCACAAGAACTATAGCATGTTTTCAAATCATGAGTCGCTAGATGTCCCACAGGGAATATAGCAAAATGCATAAATTTCACTAGATGTTATAGTGAAATATATTAAACATAGCATCTTGCTTAAAATTGCTCAGCAATTTAAGCATCAGCATGTCAATCAGGATACAATGAAGTACCCTAATTCTTTCTTTCAAAATTGTGTGCTACTATTGCTTTGCCGTAATTTGTCAAGCAAGCAGCGATAAAGGGGGGCAATTGTAAGCACCCAATTTTGGGATGCAATTGTGCACGTGTGTGACGAAAGCCCCTATGATGAAAATCTAATTAAGAATTGATCTCTGGTGTCAAGCTTCACGATTTAAAGGACTACACTGCTATGTTTTATGGATTTAATTACAAAATTATTTTTTTAGGGATTTGATTGCAAAAATTAAAAACTTTCAAGGACCTTTTTATAATTTAAAAAATGTTAATCAGCCGGCATTTAATGCCGACCGACATTGTGTAATGTTGATAGGCATTAAGCAATGCCAATTAGCATTATGGACATTAGTCGGCATTCCAAAGTGCCAATTTTTGCTAAAAATTGATTTTTACTCTGAAAACTAATTTTCGTCATTTTTTTTATTTTTTCATTGGTCCATGACACCATATGTCCCTATGTGTGAGTCTTTGATTTTTTTTGAAACTCTACCACTAATCTTTTTATATGGATTTTGAAAGTTCAAAAAATGCAGACTCCTGAGAGACTCCTGATCTCGCTCCCAATATCGTGCAACTTCCCTATGTGATCACAAGAGCTTTTAAAGCTGAAAGGCAAAGTCTGTGAATGATGATAAGAAAAAACTGCTACAAAAAAAACCTAGTTATTTTCTTTACTATACAGAAAGCCACCCACCTTAGCTCTTCATTTTTTTATTTTCAAACCTTCGAGAAATCAATTCTTTGCTTTAAAAGTCTAGAAAATCAAGAAAAAACAGCAGAGTCAATCTCAAAATGGTGACAATCCTAATCTAAGGGGCATTCAAACAGCATTTGCACATCATCTTCTACTTTTTTTCTTTTTTTATTTTGATTTGATTTCTTAGTTTTATTTCTTGATTGATTTGTTACTGATTAGTTATTTTTTTATTAGTGTCCTATGGTGCTTTGGATGTGAGGTTGGTAATGTGAGATCTTGGTAGTATTAAAGAATCCATCGAATGCCATGGACTGAGTTTTGTGAAATCCCCTTAGAATTTAGGATTTATTATCTTCTGCAGTATTTTGTTTATGACTTTTATTGGATTGTAATTAAATTATTTTAATTTCCTATACTGTAGTTTGTAATAGCCCCAATAAAGGGAAATTAGTGGAATTTTAATTCTCTGCACTAAAAATTGATTAGTAATGTCGGCTTAATTTTGTAAATTTCAATTAAATCAATGAAGGAAGTAGATTAAATTAGGTTGCATGTAATTAAAATTAGATTAGAAATCACTGAATGTATGTTTTTATTCATTATTTGCTTTAATTTATTGTTTGGGCTTGTTTGCATGTTTTATTCTCTTTAGGCCCCAAGCCCACATTAGGTTCCAACCTATTTAATTAATAGGCTTTTAATTGGTTTTTTTAGGTTTTGTTAATTTCAAAATTAATTTGGGCCCAATTAGATTAATTTAGACTTAAGCCCATTTTTAGTTTAATTAAAATTAATTTAGATTTAGCTCACCCCATTAAAGCATTTTCTTTTTAAAATAAATATATTTAAGATCACATTATCTAATTTAAAATTAAGTAGAATTAAGCCCACTAATTTATTTCTATTTTTCTTAAAATTAGTAAGCCCACTTAGTTAATTAAAACATTTAGATTTAGGCTCATTGATTTAATTAAAATGTAGGACCACCTTTAGTCCATTTCACTTGCAAACAAACATGTAGAATTAGCTAACTTTAATTAATAAAATTAATTTAGTTTAGACATAGGGAAGCTGCCTTTTGTATGCATTTTTACATGTAATTTTCTGACTTGTTGCCTTTGGGTTAAATGGATGTTTCATTGGGGTTTAAATAAAATTGCATGTAATTAGAGAATAAGATAGTAATTCATTACATAATTCTAAATGAACACAAGACTGAAAGAAGTTAGTATTCCGTTCCAGAATCTCCTGGTTGTGGTGCTAGCTTTCTTTTAGAGAATCGAGTACCACCAAAATGATTTCTCCCAGTTATTACCCTAGGTGGCGACTCCTCATCTCTATGCCATGTCTTTGTGATAATGTTAGTGTGTTCCCTAGGGCCCTGAGCTTAAACAGTGTCGCGCTTGCTAAAATCTTGAGTACACCCTAAACCCTGCTATCTACACCAGCCTTTGACAAATGGCTCATGCATTTTTCAAGCCGAACAACATGGCTTTATAGCAAAATGACCTCCTCTGTTGATACGGAACCTCCAAGAATAAGCTTGAGAACCCCTTTATGTATTCGAACCCCTAAGCATTAACTTGAAAACCCCAATAGTCAATTCAGCAACAACCCCTAAGAATGGTTAGAAATCAGATTACTTAGATGATCAAAGAATTAGAATAAAGAAAACTCATTTCTAAATTCCAATTTCGAAACACTCCATAAGAAGATGATCAATCTACTTGAATGTTCCTTAAAGCATGTATTCTACACAAGAACACAAAGATAAAAGCAAAACAGCCTTTAGGTTTTAAAACTTCAATTCTGAATAATAAAATTTATCCAAGGCATATATATATAGCCTTTACAAGGTTTTCCTTAGTGAGTAAGGAAAACTAATAACCCTAATCACAAAAAAGGAAATTAATCTAATCAGACCTTAAATAGGAATTTTGACATACTTCCTATTTTAAGAATAATTAAACTAACTAAAACTAATGGGCTTTTAAAATAACAAATTCGTCCAGCCCTTATTTAACATATTTAAACCTAAATAACAATGCTTAAATAACTCTCCCATGCATATTCGACCAGCCTATAACAAATGAGGCCCATTATATACTTAATTAAACCCATTAATAACTTGGACTTGAATTAAGTTGTATTGAACTTGAGCTGCACTTGGCACAAAGCTTTGGTGTCCTTGTAAACTTTTACTAGCTAAGTTCACAAAGCCTTGTAGATGATGGATTAAGGCTTCTTGAAGCTTTTTAGATTGAGACCTTGTTATAGGTCTTTGAGGCATGCTGATTGGACTCAAAACCTCTTGAACTTGATCCTTGCCTTCTTGACCATGCTCATCTTCATCATGTTGAATTCTTTGAACTTGGTGTGTTGGCTGCTCCATAACATCTGTGATAAAAAAAAAAGGTTTTCTCTTAATCCCATCTATCCATTCTGATATAGTGGTATCCAACATATGCATCCATGAAGCTATATATCTCATATCCCACTGTAGAATCAATAAGCTGATAAATACTTAGCAATGAATAACTGTCCTTTGGGCAAACCCTGTTGAGATCTATAAAATCAATGCATATTCTCCATTTTCCACTAGATTTCTTTACTAACATAAAATTAAAACTACAATTGGGGTAGTATACTTCCTTAATAAAACTTGCTTTGAGGAGTTTATTCACTTTATCTAATATGGCCATTTACCTCTTTGGTGTGTGCCTTCTCTTTTTTTGCTTTATTAGTTTCACAAACGGATTCATATTTAGCTTGTGGGTGATGACCTTAAGATTAATCCCCTGGATATCCTCTGGTGACCAAATAAAAGAATTCTCCTTTTTCTTCAAAATAAGGAGTACCTCCTAGTGCACTGACTCTTTCAAGTTTGCCCTTAACTTCACTTTCGTGTCACTAGATAATCCCCATTCACATACCTGCCCTACTAGCTTTAGTATGTCTTCCTCTTTCTCGAAATTGAGGTTTCCATGGGGGGTGCCTCTACTAGGCCACTATGCATGCTTCCTGAGAGGCCTTTTGATTTCCCCTTACACAAAGTTCTCCTCGATTGGTTAGGATTTTCATCGTGAGATATCTTATGCATGTACTGGCCCTTGTGTCATAGAGGAACGGTCTACCTAATATTGCACTATAAGCAAAAGGGATATCCACCACTATGAATGTCATTAGGAATTCCTCGTAATGCACCTTATTCCCTAGTTACACTATCAACCTAGTAGAACCATGTACTAGCACTGACCTTCCTCCTAAGCCCACTAATGGGATAAACACTCTTTTAAGGTTAGCAATTTATCTATTCAATGCTTTAAACACACTCAGGGTCATCATATTTACTGCGCTTCTATTATCCATATGCATTTGTCTTAAAAGGGTATTTCTAATCCTGCCATCTACTACTAATGCATCTTCATACAATCCATCCAGTCAATACCCGTCTTAAGGTGAGAAGGTGACATGTTGATTAAGTCTAAAAACTTCAAATATAGAGGACACTCCTCTCTATCTTTTTCTATAAGGTCTTTCTTCTCCTAACGAACCACTAAGAATCATATTAATCACTGCCACAGGCTTACCCCTCTACCTCTTCTGCTCTCTATCTTTTCCCTTATCTTCATCTTCCCTTCTAGGTTGAAACCTATCATCACCAATTGACCCATTAACAAACCTCTACAAATGGCCAATACAAATCAGCCTCTCTATTTCATTTTTAAATTATATGAATTCCTTGGTATCATAATTTGTCCCCCTATGGAATTCACAACACCTATCTCTATTTTTAAGGGACTTGCAATCAATTTTCCTTAGCCAATTAACTCTTTCTCCTGACTATTTAATCCATATCAGGATTACTCTCCTTGACGTGTTGAGAGGAGTGTACTAGCATTACAGGTAGGGGTTTACCCTGAATGTATAGCTTCTATCAATCCTCGTCTCATCCCTGTCTCTCCCTCAGGGTCTAAACTCATACTGTGTTGCTACTCTTTAATCATACGACCCTTCCTCTTTCTCTCTCACTTTAGGGAGAGGGGAAATGGACTTATGTCTATCTGGTTTGTTTTCATTTGCAATTGCCCAACTATATGTATTGTGAGGCCTTTACTATCAACTCAGGGAACGTTGATGGAGGGTGTAAGGTCAAAAGTCATAAAGGGGTTTGCAGGTAGTCCTTATTGCTAAAGCCTTAATGGTAATAATAACATCAAAGTTGTCTACTTGAACTACCTCTTTATTAAACCTATCCATGAAGTCTCTTAATGACTCAGTTTCCTTCTATGCTAATTTATGATGATCCATCGAGACCCATCTGAGGGGAATGTATATGATGAACCGAGCTGTAAAAGCCTGAGATAGCTGAGAAAATTTAGAGATGGATCTATTATCTAACCCTTGATACCACTCCTACACCACACCCTTCAAAGTGGCAGGGAACACTTTGCAAAGAATCAAATCCCTAGTAGACTGCAAGTGGATAATGGTTCTATAGGTGTTAACATGATTAACTAGTTTCATCAATCCATTGTAGGAGCTTAAAGGTGACATCTTGAATTTTTCAAGGAAAGGATCATTGATGATTGCATTGGAGAGTGGCGAAGTGTCCTTGAGATTGAACCCCTTGCCTTCTCCATCTAGCTTTATACTCTTCACTACCCTTTGGATTGTTTGGAGGAGTTGCTCCTAATCCATATAAGCTTCGATGTTCCCTATGAATCCTAGAGGATCTTCTTTACCCGTGACTACCATCTCCTTGCCCTTAACTTTACGTATACCTAAGTCTTGAGCCTCAATGTTATAACCCATATTTTATATAATCAATTTTCAATTATTAGTTAATTAGTAGTAATTTTAGGGAAAAAATGAATAATAAATTCTTTTATATTTTTCTTATATAAATAAATTAAATTTTAGTAGTAAACTAAATTTTTATGACAAATTAGGATTTGAGAAAAAATTATTATATTGTTTTTATATATGTTATTGTGTTGGTTCTCAATTGGGCATAATATGTAGTTCAGGGACCAACTCGAGATGTGGAGTTATTGATAGTATTGAAGTGTAGTTTTATGTAGGAATAACTCTACTTTTAGTTGAAAGATGTATGTTTTACAAGGAGACTCTACCGAATTTTTAGTAGATTTTTCGTAAAATGTGACATCGGGGTTTGTGTTGAGTTTTGAGTTTTATCAGAGTCGTGTCTTAGATCGAGTTTTTCATTAAAAATCTAGAATGTTTAAGGTTAGGTTTTTAATCCTAATTATTTTTATTAGTCCTATAGCCACACTGAGAATAGGGCCTTCATGTCAGGGCCAATCAAGTTAGTATCGAGAAGCACATTCTACCTGTGAGTTATTATTATATGTATGCATTGTATATAGAAAATATTATTGGCATCCATATTTTGAATAAATATGAATTTTATTATGCTATATTACATTAAATGTTAATTGTTATTGTTATTATATATATGTTTTCATATATATATATAAAGGTGAATGTTAATTTTGATTATTGGATGTTATGTATATTTTAAGACGATTTTTACCATTTTATGTTTAATATAATGTTTTGGAGTATAGCCATAGAACATGCTACCTAGTGTGCTATATTAGGACTGTTGCACAACAATACGCTGGTTGCTAGGTTATGATATGTCAAATGATATGAGATTTTATGTTCTGAGATACGGATAAATGATTATTAAGATTTATGGATAGAAAGTAGTGTGGTTGCGGGAGCTTGGTTGACCTGCAGTATCTTAGGACCAGTCACTCCGATAGGGGGACTACAGTAGCTTGGTTGACCTGCAGTGTCTTAGGGCCAGTCATGCCAGTAGGGGGACTACAGTAGCTCGGTTGACCTTTCTATGTCTCAGGGCCAGTCTACTGCCAAATTGGAAAAAGGGAAATTTTTTGGATTCAAGAAAGTGTATTCATTAGTGAGGTATAGTAATTAAGGTTACAAAATTCTTAAGGTTCTGCTCTGATCCTCCACTTATTTTTCACTTTTTGCATTAATATGAAAATTGCTTTTGAGCGTCTGCATGAAAATGTGTGTATAAATATAAATATATAAACTTTATATTGGTGCTTGGTTGCTTATATGCTTAGGTTGCGTGCATATATATAATAATAATTCACTTAGTGAGGTCTGATCCCCCTCAATTATTTTTTTCAGGAATCCTTTCTACAGACCTCCCCAAGTTATCCTCTTCGTTGGACCCTTTCTTCACCAGCTGATTTATGTAAATTTTAAACTATCACTTCCTTTGTATTTATTAGACGCTGCAGTAGTAGTATGTACCTATTGTAGTATGTTATATTGAGTTAACAATGGTTGTGTACTCGAATATTTATGAAAATATTTTATTATGATATGATATGGAAAGATTTCTTATACCTTCAAAAGTTTTAATTCTTTAGTATATTTATGATTATGTTTAGTGTGAACTGGTTCTGGATTCATATGAATTCTCATTCCCTAAGACTGATCATGACTCCTAGGTTTAGGTTATGATAAAGTTGGTATCATAACCTAGGTTTAGTATTGTATGACCTAGGTTGGTAGAGTTTGAGTTTTCTTTGAAACTGTAGCAATTAGGTTTGATTATATCCTTAAATAGTCTTTTTTGCTTTTAGATTTTTGCATAACTGTTAGGATATATGTTGTTATCTTAATTGTATGTTTTGTTTTTTCTCTTTTCAAATGAGTAGAGTGCGAGTTGCTCCACCTGTCGATGAGGCTGAAGATGGAGAGTCTCATCAGGATGTGATTCTACCTCCTATGCCACCAACTAGGTGTCGGGGTAGAGATAGAGGTAGACCCAGAGGAGTTGTATGTCATCGTAGACAAAGAGAGCTGTAGGATGAGGAACTTACAGACTAGGATTTTAAGGAAGCTGCATATGCACTAGGAATTCAATAAGGTGTAGTAGTTATACCCCAGGATGTACCGTCTATGCAGCCTCTATTTTAGTAGGGAGTTCAGGGTATGTCAAACCTAGATGTAGCATTACTTTATGCTAGAGTCAAAGGATTTTTTGGATAGGACTTCAACCCACTAGATTTTCTCCATGCGATTGAGTTAAGGACTCAGACAATACACACCAAGTATCAGAGGATACTCATTGTCAAGTTATCAGTTAAGGGGCCAGCGTTGGACTGGTTTATTCAGGTGATTCAGCCCCATATGACTATGCTCACTTAGGCTCAATTTAGAGAGTTATTTATGATATTATTTTACCTTGAGCTGATAAGGATGAGTTACAAACTTCGATTGACCAATATTTTCAAAGGTGATAGGTTAGTAGAGGAGTATATAAAAGAGCTTATCAGATTATCAAGATATGCTGAGGATATCATGAGGGACCAGTACTTTGCCATTACCACTTATGTCACCAATATGGGTTCTTCACTTATTGGGATGCCTGCTGCAGGCTTAACTATTGAGTCAATGACTAAGTTAGCCAAGGCAATTGATCTCAAGCTCATCAGGCAGGGATGTATGACTAACTATTATCAAATTAAGTACTCCATACATGATGTTTCATATAGGCTCCAGCAGTCAGCCCAGAGGATATGTTTAGCAAGGCCAGAGACCTCAGCACAAGATTCACAGGAGTAGCAAACATGGCAATGGTGAAGCCCACAGGCCTATCAGATTTAGTTCTAGTGCTACCAGCAGTAGTAGTGGTCAAAGCTCAAGATATGGTAGTGTAGGATCTATAGCCAGTTCTATATGGCTCTAGAAGCGTGTTTTAGATTTAGTCAGATATGGCATTTTGCTAGATCATGCCCTTATTCTAGTTTTCAGCAGTAGTTCCCACAGTCATCTTCAGCTCCAGCTCAATTTCAGCCGCCACTATTTTAGTACCCAAGCACCTCTCAATTTGTAGATCAGTAGGGGCAAGGTAGAGGAGGTACAGGTAGTGCTAGAGGATTTGGGTAGGCTTCTACTAGTCAGCAAGGAGTTAGAGGATAGGCCAAAGTTTTCACTCTCGTGCAATAAGATGCTCAAGCATCCAATGCAGTGGTAGTAGGTACACTCTCAGTATGTTATATTGATGTTAGATTTTTTATTGATCCAGGTACGAGGATGGCAAGTTACGAGGATGGCAATTCCTTTATCAATTGCTACACCTACAAGTGATTTGTTAGACACCAATGTTATTCTTTATGGGTGTCCTATATTGGTAGTAGGCAGAGAGTTGCTGGTAGACTTGGTCTTACTAGATGTGATGGACTTTAATGTAATCCTGGGAATGGATTAGTTGTCTTAGCATTATGCCACTCTAGATTGTCATAGCAAATAGGTGATTTTTACAATTCCAGGTGAACTAGAATTCAAGTTCATGGGTGATAAGAGTTCTGCACCTCAAAATCTTATCTCCACTATTATGGTACAAAAAGATGTTGAGAAAAGGTTGTCAAGGATACTTAGCATTGGTCAGGATATAATAGTATAATAGACATCCATCTCAGATGTTCTTATAGCATGTGAATTTCTTGATGTTTTTCCTAATGAATTGTCAAGTTTATAACCTCACAAGAAGATAGAATTTTATATTAATGTGGTTTCAGGCACAGCTCCTATCTCTATGCCACCTTATAGGATGGCTCTTGTTAAGTTAAAAGAGTTAAAGGAGTAGTTACAAGAGTTTCTAGATAAAGGTTTCATAAAACCCAACACTTCTTCTTAAGGTGCACCAGTCTTGTTTGTAAAGAAGAAGGATGGCAGACTTAGATTGTGCATTAATTATAAAGAATTGAATAAGGTGACTATCAAGAACAAGTTTCCCCTTCCAAGGATAGATGATTTGTTTGATCAACTTCAGGGTGCATAGTTCTTCTCTAAGATTGACTTGAGATCAGGCTATCATCAGTTATGAATCAGAGAAGCCGACATTTCTAAAATGGCATTTCATACTAGATATGGTCATTATGAGTTTATAGTAATGTCCTTCGGATTAACCAATGCACCAACAACTTTTATGAATCTGATGAATAGGGTGTTTAGACCATTTATATATCAGTTTGTAGTAGTATTCGTTGATGATGTACTGGTGTATTCGAAGAGCATGTGTATCACTTGAGGACAATGCTATAGACACTAAGGGAGCACTAGCTTTATGCTAAGTTCTCAAAGTGTGATTTTTGGCTTAAAAGTGTGGCATTCCTTGGCCATGTAGTTTCTAAGGATGGCATTCAGGTTGATCCATAGAAGATTAAGGCAATATCTAAATGGCCTAGACCGACATCAATTATAAAGATTCAAAGTTTCTTGGGTTTGGTAGGATATTATAGGAGGTTTATTTAAGATTTCTCAAGGATAGCACCTATGACCCACCTAACTCAAAAGAATGTGAAGTTTGTGTGGACAAAACCATAGGAGAATATATTTCAACTACTAAAAGAGAAGCTGACTACAGCTTCAGTGTTGACTCTACCTAATGGACAAGATAAGTTCACCATGTATTGTGATTCTTCTAAAGATGGCCTAGGGTGTGTGTTGATGCAAAATAATAGGGTAGTGGCTTATGCTTCTAGATAATTAAAGAAGCATGAGCAGAACTATCTTACTCATGATATAGAGATGGCCACTGTTATCTTTGCTCTTAAGGTTTGGAGGCATTTATGCAGGGTGACATGCAAAATTTACACTGATCAATAGAGTCTGAGGTATATCTTTTAATAAAGAGATCTAAATCTCAAATAAAGAAGATGGCTAGAACTTCTAAAAGATTATGATTGTGACATCTTGTACCACCCAAGCAAGGCTAATGTGGTAGCAGATGCCTTGAGTAGGACGTCCTCAGGTAGTCTTACTCACATTAGTATGGAAAGGAGACCTTTAATCCAAGAGATGCATAAGTTAGTAGACTAAGAATTGAGGATGAAGATAACTAAGTCAGGGGGGTTAACATCCCAGTTCAAAGTGAGATCGATATTGAGGGATAGGATCAAGGCAACTAAAAGCCGAGATCGTGTGGTGGAGCTTATAGAGAAGGTCCATGAAGGGAAATTTACTGATTTTAATCTTGATGATGAAGGAGTTCTATGGATTAATGGAAGATTATGTGTTCCTAATATGGAAAATTTAAAGGAAGAGATCTTAGAAGAAGCTCATTATACAGTTTATAGTGTACATCCTAGTTCTACCAAGATGTACCATAATATAAAGGATCTTTATAAGTAGGAATGATGAAAACCTAGGATCTTTATTAGCAGAGTTTATTTCTAAGTGCTTAACATTTCAATAAGTGAAAGCAGAGCATCAAAAACCTTCTAGAAAACTTTAGCCTCTTCTAATTCTTGAGTGGAAATAAAAGAGAACCACCATGGATTTTGTGACAGAGTTATCTCATTTAAAGGATGGATATGATTCCATATAGGTGATAGTGGACATGTTAACCAAATCAGCTTACTTTCTGCCAATCAAAGCTACTTATCCAGTGGCTAAATTGGCTAGATTGTACATCAAGCATATTGTGTGTCTTCATGAGGTGCATGTTTCTATTATTTCATATAGAGGTTTGGTGTTTATCTCTCAATTTTGGCAAAAGTTGCAAGAAGCAATAGGTTCCAAGCCCAATTTTAGTACTGCTTTTCATCCTCAGATGGATGGTCAGTTTGAGAGAATGATCCAAACACTTGAAGGTATGTTAAGTATGTGTGTAATAGATCTTAGTGGCAGTTCGGATGATCATTTGCCATTAGTAGAGTTTGCTTATAATAACAGCTACTATAGTAGCATTGAGATGGCACCATATGAAGCTCTATATGGAAGGAAATGTAGACCCCTTTGTGTTGGAATGAAATTGGAGAAAGAAAGCTAACTGGACCAGAAACTATTCAGGGTGCATTTGAGAAAATCACTTTGATCAAAAAGAGTTTAGAAATGGCAGCTAGTAGGCAGAAGAGTTATGCAAACCCAAAGCACAAAGATGTGGAATTTTAAATTGGGGATTATGTATTTTTAAAGGTGTCACCAATGAAAGGTGTTATAAGATTTGGCAAGAAGAGAAAGTTACCACCGAGGTACATATGGCCTTTTAAGATTTTAGAGAGAGTTGGCATCGTTGCATGTCAGTTGGCTTTGCCTTCGAATTTGTTTCAAGTGCATCCAATGTTCCATGTTTCAATGCTCAGGAAGTATATTTTGGATCCTTCGCATGTTTTGCAACCCCAAAGTGTGGAAGCAAATGAAGATTTGACACATGAGGAACAATTAGTTGCAATAGTTGACTATCAAATTCATTAGTTGCGTTCTAAATAGATTTCGATAGTCAAAGTATTATGGAGGAACAACAATATGGAAGAGCACACATGGGAGACTGAGGTAGAGATGTGGGTGGCATATCCATATCTTTTTCCTCGATGAAACTTTGTACTACTTTCTATTTGTTAAAATTCAAGGATGAATTTTTTAAGGGCGGAAAATTGTTATAACCCGTATTTTATAAAATTAATTTTCAATTATTAGTTAATTAGTAGTAATTTTAGGGAAAATTAATGAATAACAAATTATTTTATATTTTTATTATATAAATAAATTAAATTTTAGTTGTAAACTAAATTTTTATAATATATCGGGATTTGAGAAAAAAATTATTATATTATTTTTATATATATTATTGTGTTGGTTCTCAATTGGGCATAATGTGTAATTCGGGGGCCCAACCCGAGATGTGGAGTTATGGGTAGTATTGAAGTGCAATTTTATGTGAGAATAGTTCTACTTTTAGTACATATATGTCCATTTTACAGAGGAGACTCTACTGAATTTTTGGTAGATTTATCGTAAAATGTGACATCGGTTTATGTTGAGTTTTGAGTTTTATTAGAGTCGTGTCTTAAATCAAGTTTTTCCTTAGAAATCTAAAATGTATAAGGTTAGGATTTTTAATCCTAATTATTTTTATTACTTTCCTATAGCCACACCAAGAGCAAGGCCTTCAGGTCGGGGCCAATCGAGTTAGTATCAAGGAGCGAATTCTATTAGTGAGCTATTATTATATATATGCATTACATGTAGAAAATATTATTGGCATCCATATTTTGAATAAATATGAATTTTATTATGCTATATTGCATTAAATGCTAATTGTTATTGTTATTATATATTTGTTTTCATATATATATAAAGGCGAATGTTAATTGTGATTATTGGATGCTATGTTTATTTTAAGATGATTTTATCATTTTATGTTTAATATAATGTTTTGGAGGATAGCCGTAGAACATGCTACCTAGTGGGCTATACTAGGACTATTGCACAACAGTACGCTAGTTGCTAAGTTATGATATGTTGATTAATATGAGATTATACGGTCCGAGACACATGTTAGTAATATGCACTAGGTCAACATGTATGACCATGTTTTGACTTTATCATTTTATTAATAAATAGGTATTTTTCATTATTATTTTGTGCTATAATAATTACCTAAATAGTCAATTCTTACTAAGGTCATCAAGTATGTGACTTAATAGTAAAACCCTTAGATTAAATATGAGTTCTATTCAAATTATCCCTAGTCATAACAATGTATTAAGGCTAGTATGGTGTTGATTGATGATTATGTTTTACTAATCATGAATATGAGATATTAAGTCAAATCATAGGTATTTACTTGAGAAATAAAGTGCTGGATAACCCATCAAGAGAATACTACATAGATAATTATCATAAGTAATTCTAATCACAATAATATTGACTTAGTCCTCTGACCTTGAAATTACCATGGATTTCTACATAACTATTTTGTATTTTAACACAATCTTTCATTACTTTAACCAAATGATAAAATAGGTTGTTGTTAGGTATGAAATGAGTTATGTGAGGAATATGAGTGATTAAGAAGGAATTTGTTCCTTATTTAATCTAAGTAAGATATCTATGGGCCCCTTAACAAGATAAACTAAGAAAATGCATGGTTATGCTAAAGTAAATTGATAAAAAGTTATCATTCTCATTCTACTTGGAATCAAGAAATAATATGATTAAATTCTATAAGGATGATATAATCTATGCCTTATATTCAATCAAGATATCATATGACAAAGGGACTAGAATATTCATTATATATTAGATTATGTATGATTATTGACTTCACATGACTTGGGTAGTCATAATATGTTGCTAGAGGCCACTTATGACTTGTAGGCCTAAATAGAGATTTAAGGCCCACTGCCAATGTCATATGAACCTACAAGGTCACACACTTTGAACAGGCCCAAAACGAATATGGGTTTAACAGGCCCAAATAAGCTCTATGGAAATAAAAAAAATAAAATATTTATTTATTATTTATTTAAGGTAAAGGTTATCTTAAATAAATAGAAAATTATTTCTGATTTAATTTTAAATAAAATCAGAATAAGAGTAAATGAGAAATTACCAAAAGGTCATTTGGTAAGTGAAACCTTAATTTAGAGGTCTATAAATATGTTATATTCTCTAGGGTATCACTCACTCATTATTCTGCCACCAAATTCATTTTTCTCTCTTATAGAAAATAAAATATAGAGTTCTTTTCATTCTTGATTAGTGAGAAATCAAGAGAAGGTGCTAGCACACAAACATTTGCTTTCAATTAAGGGCTATTCATGTGGACACTTGTGGAGGATGAATTCTTTTGGAGATATCTTAATCTGAACTGCCAAATTAAAAGCTCGAGCTTGGGTGTCACTAGAGTGAACCTCCTCTCTCCCTTCCAGAAATCTTGCCTCTTCTGCATCTATGGTAAGATTTTGAAAACCCTAGATTTAATCAATTAATCAAATTACTTGGATCCGGGTTTAGGTTTGTGATTAAAATTTAATTTTTTACTGTTATGTAATCACAAAACTTAACAATATGGATAAATGATTATTGAGATTTGTATATAAAGAGTGGTATGGCTACGGGAGCTTAATTGACCTACAGTGTCTTGAGGCCATTCACGTCGACAGGGAGGACTATGGTAGCTCAATTAACCTACAGTGTCTCAAGGTCATTCATGCTGGTAGGGGGACTATTATAGCTCGGTTGACCTTTCTATGTCTCGGGGCCAGTCCACTGCCAAATTGGAAAAAGGGAAATATTTTTTGATTCAAAAAAGTCTATTCATTAGTGAGGTATAGTAATTGAGGTTATGGAATTCTTAGGGTTATGCTTTGATCCTCCACTTATTTTTCACTTATTGCATTGATATGAAAATTACTTTTGAGCATCTATATGAAAATACGTGTATAAATATAAAAATAAATATATAAACATTATATTGGAGCTTAGTTGCTTGTATGCTTAGGTTGCATGCATATATATAATAATGATTCACTCAGTGAGGTATGATCCCCCACAATTATTTTTTTCAAGATTCCTTTCCACAGACCTTCCCCAGTTATCCTTTTTGCTGAACCCTTTCTTCACCTGTTGATTTATGTAAATTTTAAACTATCACTTCCTTTGTATTTGTTAGACACTGCAGTAGTAGTATGTACCTGTTGTAGTATGTTATATTGAGTTAATAGTGGCTATGTACTCGAATATTTGTAAAAATATTTTATTATGATATGATACGGAAAGATTTCTTATGCTTTAAAATTTTTTAATTCTTTGGTATATTTATGATTGTGTTTGGTGTGAACTAGTGTTTTAGGCTTACTACAGGTTCCAGATTCATGTGAATTCCTATTCCTTAGCATCGATCATGACTCTTAAGTTTGGGTTGTTACACTCAATCTCATCCTCTAGTTATTTAGTGGTGTCTTTGTCAGCTCCATTTTTTCCACGAAGCATTACCTCACCAGCCTCCTCCTCCATCTTGGTTATGTCCTCATTTACTCCTCCTTAGCCTTTCTTCCTCATCATATTTTTTGTCAAGGTTTTGATGGTAATTATGAGGTCTTGAAATATGACCATGATAGCAATCGTCTCCAGGTTTGGTGTTTGGGCTAGGTGGTGGAACATGCTATTTTGCAATGTTACAATAGTGTTTATGGTTTGTGGGAGATCATGATTTAGTAGGGTTGAAAAATCGGTTAGTGGTGTACCGAGGGGTCTAAGTCTAGCAAGAGTTACATATGGTATTTCCTAGCTTGAAGTCTCTCTATTTTTCTCAATTGTTACCATCGTTATCCGCTCTCATCACACCAATGATTCTTCTAATAAGTTTCTAGGTAGCTGACAGTGCCCTACAAAATGAAGCCAGTGAAGGAGCTTGTTGGGTAGGGTTCTAACAAACCCACTCCAATGGTCAATTAAAAAGTACAAGAAGAGAAGATAATGAGAAATGAACTAAGCTTGTTGGGTAGGTTTTTTAGGTGTTAAGATCGCTTACCCTCACTTTTGCTTATGAATGTGCATTTATATCTTCACCCGATGCCATATGTCACTTAGTGAGTTGCTACGAGTGCTATTCACATGGTCTGCCTCTCCATTCCAACCATGCATACTCATATAGGTGGATTGCCATAAGATGTTTAACATTGGTTATAGAGTCACATATCAAGGAAGTAAGGTCATAATTAAATCTTCAAGAAAGTTTAAGTCAGAAAACACCTTACTTCACAGTGTTTATGCAAAAATATAATTTGACTTATGCATTTTTTGTAAGTCTTTAGATATTTGATACTCATAATTATCTAAAATTTTAGCTTTAAAGTATGCATAGTTTTTAATTCTTCCTATTTTGTATAGTATGTTCTAGAAGGCTTTTTAAAAAAGTATAGGAGGGTTGCAATGAAGTGTGTCAAACTTGTCAATGAAGATGGAAGAGAGTGGCATGTTCAAGTCACTCACAAAAAAGATAAGTGTTTGTCTCTCAACAGTGGGTGAGGTGCATTATCTAAGGAGAATGATTTAAAGGAAGGAGATATCTGCATTCTTGAACTTATTGAGCAGAATGTATCCCAAATTCTCATAATTCCTACCTAAGTTTTTTAGGATCATGCTTCATGGTTAGAGACTAGTTATTTGACATTAAAAGATATGCTCAGTTTGTGTTATGTTTAGTGCAACAAATGCCATTAACTATAATCAAGTTATGTTTCAAGTTGATTCATAAAATCAGAAGTGAGACTTAGGCTAAAATTTTCAATTTTGTATTTTTGTTCATTTTTCCTATGCATGCAAGTACTTGCTTGGATGTAGTTTGGGATGCTTAGCATTAATAGCTAATCACCCCTCTTTATATCTAAAGCACATAGAAATAAAATGATTGAAAACTAAGACTTATATTAGTGAATTTGCTCTATTTATTACATAAGTTGGGAACTAGGCCAGAGACCGGTGAAATCAATAAAGAAATGAAGAAAACAAAAAATAATTGTACAAGTTAATCTATATAGGCTAATGTAAGGATAGGTACAAAAAGTTTCATTCTTAATATAAAAGAACAACATTTCATAGGCTAATGCCATTTTCTTGGCAGTAAACATGAAAGTAGCATATTCTATGTAAGCTTTACCTCCTCCAGCTAGTCTCTTTGATCCATCTTTAATAGCCATTTCTAAACTCTCAACCAAAGATCAACATTCGACGAAAACATATGATTTATCTAAATCTTTAAAGATAACAATATAGTTAATATCTCCACTACTAATATGAAGTTGTATAGAATCATTTTCTATATTATTAGTTTAGTAAAATCATTGTTATTTTTCTAATTTAAATCATCTTTTATATTTATGGCATTAACAATTTTTAAAATATTATTTTATTCAATTTCATTTACATTTAAAAAATAGTATTAATCACACACATTGAAATACACAATATTTATGTCACTATTAAAAATATGTATATTTGTTTAACAATAAAAATTAAATTAATTGAAATTGAAATTTTTGTTATATAACAATTTCATTTTCGTTATATATTGATTTATGGTTTAACTTTAATCATCTCCTAAAGTATATAAAAATATATTTAATTTTATTTTTATATTTAATTTGATATATTAAAATTACAATTCATGGTTGACCATAAAATAATTTATGGTGAATCAAAAATGTTTAATTTAAATTCTAAACCATAACCATAATTTTTTTAAAACTTATAACCGATTGACCTAATATTGTCACGACTTGAACCCAAGGGCACGTGACCGGCACTAGGGAATGGGAAAGTTTAAAACTGCCGAAACCCATATTAAGCCTTAAAAGAAAAACGCAGAATATTACACTTTAAAACCTTACCATAAAATAATTTAATCATGATGCACATTAAAATAATATTACAACTATACTAGCGGTGTCTGAGAGCAAGGCATCACCAGACCTTCAGCCCCAATATTTATTAAATAATCAAATATTATATTACTGGTAGTGTCACGACACAAAACAAGGGCCATGACCGGCGCTAGGGAACGGGAATTCTTTCGAATCCGGAACCCATAGCAAGCCTAAAAATAAAATAAAACATACAATAATAATAATAACAACACTTAATGCAGTGGAAATAAAAAAAAATCATAAATATTAAAATAATATCCATATCTCATATATAGATAAATCCTTTGATACAGGACTCCGTTCAAATTCTCAAAATACATAACTCACACAAATATAATACATAAAACCCATAATTAATTTACAACTACTGCAGTGTCTAGATTATAAAAATAAAACTCAAGACTCAGATAAGCAGTTTACACAAAGAAGCTGGAGCGGAAGAAATCCGGCATACAAGCCTGCTACTAAGGTCTGAAGATTATGACTCTCCTGAAAAATTAGTCAACAGAGGGGAGTCAGACCTCACTGAGTGAATTACTATAATATATATACATGCATACTAAATGACAATGCATACAATCAACAGTATATATCTAATATGTATATATATAGGCAAATACACACAGATGCAATAAAATCCTTTTATATATTTTTACTGAAATTCACAGTTTATGAAGGATCAAATAGAACCCTAGAATATCTCAACCTCAAACAGTGTTAGACAACACTCTAGCCATATAGGCTCACTTATTCCAATATATGATCACTTGATCCATTTGGACAGTAGACTGGCCCCGACACACTAAGTCAACCGAGCTCCAGCAATCTGACTATCAGTGTGATTGGCCCCGAGACACTTGGTCAACCGAGTTCCAGCAATCACACTCCCAAATCACATCACACATCAGATAAATCAATTCCAATCAATATCCTCAAACTGGTTAGTAATATAGCCTAAATGCTATAAGCATACCGGTACGTACTCGGTCCTAGTGCTGCCCACTAGGTAGCACGTTCTATCGATATCCTTCATTAAAATATAAAGCATACATTATTAAAATAAATGATGCATGAACTTAAATAAAAATAGGAACATAAACCATATATATACTAGAAATATACCAAAAGTAAACCAGGTATATTTCGAGTATATATAGGTCAAAGAAATCCATATAGATTATGAAATAAACTAGACATATATTGAAAAACATTTTAAACTTAATTTATTAGCAAAACATGCATATAATTGAAAATATACCGAAAGTAAACCAAAGATAAACCAAAAATAAACTAAAAATAAACTTAAATACTAATCAAATTATTTATGCATATTTAATCAAAATAAAACATACATTTCTAAAATCATGCATCCTAAAGCATATATATATAGAATAGTAACTCACACTTAGTGCGCTCCTCGAGATGGGTCCGACGGGCCTAGTCCACTAGGCCTTGGTCTCGGCGCAACTAAACAAACAATAAATAACAGACATCAGAATAACCCTAACAGAAAAATCCTAGAAACTCAATCTAGAATATTGGACATAGAATCAAAATTAGGGTTTGACCGGACATCACATTTTACGAGAATTCTACCAAAAATTCGGCAGAACCTCCCCTATAAAACAGACATCTCTCTACTCAAAGAGTAGAGCCGGCCCTGCAAATAAGTACACTTCGAAAAATAGACACAGAATTACATCCACCACCCCTCGGTCGGACACCAAACTACAGTCTACCGATCGGGGTCAACAATTCACAAAATAACATAAAAATACCAAAAATGTCCTTATATCACACAAATACATTTAATAAGTAGAAATTACGTAATTAACCTTAAAACATATTAAAAACCGATAAAAACTCATTTTATTAGTAAAATCGTATATTATATATATAATTGAAAATAATTCACAAAAAATAGTTTTAATTAATTAAAAATACTAAATAATTTATAGAAATCATTTTTATACTTTAAATAACTATTTAAACCAATTAAATTACATTTTTAGCCAATTTTGTGTAAAATTACCAAAATGCCCTTATATATATAAATATACTAAAATTACTTCAAAAATTCACCAAAAATAATATAATTATCCAAAATTAATTTTCTCAACATATTTATCAATAATATCAATAATTAAACTCAATTAACCAATTAATTTCAATTAAAAACACAATTAACCTAATTTTCCAAAATTACATAAACCTAAATAAATTCAAAATAAATACATAGAAATTCATAAAAATTCCAAATAAATTTCTATAATTCATTTCAACACCTATATTTATCATAAAACATAATTTCATAATTTAATTAATTAATTTCTGAAAATTAGAAAATAATATTAAAATATTTAAAAATACCCAAAAATCAAAATAATCTCCAAAAATTCTACAAAAATTCAAACATGAAGATTAAGCTACTAGGATCAACATTTGTGAAGGAATTTTTCATGAATCAATCAAATTGAAGTTCAAAAAAATCAAGAACCCTAATAGGCCAAAATTGAAAAATCGAAACCTAAGCAAATCAAGATCATTTTAAGTGAAACAAAGCTTGGAATCGCACTCACCGGAGCTCAAGGAGAAGAAAGACACCGACGATGTCCAAAACGGTGGCGGGAATCATCGTGAACGACGTTAGCTTCCACTTTCGGCTTTCCGGCCAAAGATGGCTTCCAGACGCTAGAAACAGCTGCAGCAGGCGGCGGGGAAGGCTAAGGAAGGAGGTGGCACGCCGGGAGGCACACCGACAACAAGGAAATGGGACGGCAGGCGGCAGAACGGTGATGGGGACGGTGATCGGGAGTGAGGGAGTTCGGGTGGCAATTTTTGTAAATAACTCAACTTTTATTTTTTGTTTTAATATTAAATATATATATGTATATATATATACTTTTTACTATACATTAAAATAATATAAAATTACACACATTAAATATACACCACACACTTATAATTTAATATTTTAATAATTTAACACACCTAAAAATAATTAAATAATATTAAAACAAATTAATAAATAATAAAATATTAGGGTAATTAATTAAACCCTAAATAATTAAATAAATACACATATATACGTTATTTAGTATTTTAAAAATATATATGAGTTCATGCAAGTCCGTAAATCTATTTAAAATAATTAATGGTAAATTATTTACATGAAAATTTCCCCGAAAATGCAAGTCCCGGGAAAATTTTACGTAAAGCACTTAAAATAATACACAATAATTAAAATAGGTTTTCAATACATATCAACTCATAAAAATATCATAATATATATACAAAAATTATTAACACTGCATATCCTGATGCAGTATAAAAATATTTAAAAATACGGGATATTACAGTCTTCCCCCCTTACAAGAATTCGTCCCCGAATTCCAGAAAGAAAATGATCATAAGATCAGGAAGGGAAGAGATACGGGTAAGAAGCTCGCATCTCAGCTTCAGTCTCCCACGTATGCTCCTCAACTCTGTTGCTACGCCACAGAACCTTGACCATCGGAATCTGCTTCGACCGCAACTGTCGAACTTGATAATCTACGATCGCCATAGGTTCTTCCACAAACGTCAAATCTTCACTCACTTCTACACTGTCAGGCTGCAACATGTGCGAAGGGTCTGAGACATACTTCCTCAACATCGAGATACACTTGTGACATACTCGGAGGCAAATCCAACCGATATGCAACAGTGCCAACTCTCTCTAGAATCTCAAACGATCTGATATATCTCGATGCTAACTTACCCTTCCTACCAAATCTCATAACACCCTTCATCGGAGATACCTTCAGAAAAATAAAATCTCCAACCTGAAACTCCACATCTCTACGCCTAGGATCCGCATAACTCTTCTGTCTGCTAACTGCGGTCTCTAATCTACGCTTAATCACGGTGACTTTCTATGCAGCATCCTGAACCATCTCAGGTCCAGTCAAAGCTCTCTCACCAGTCTCATCCCAACTCAAAGGGGATCTACACTTTCTTCCATACAACGCCTCATATGGTGCCATGCCAGTACTGCTATGGTAGTTGTTATTATATGCAAACTCAACGAGTGGAAAATGATCATCCCAGCTACCTTCCAAATCCAAGACACACATCCTCAACATATCTTCCAGTGTCTGGATCGTCCTCTCAGACTGACCATCTATTTGAGGATGAAAAGCAGTACTGAAGTCCAACCTAGTGCCCATCGCTTCCTGCAACTTCTGCCAAAAATGAGAGGTAAACATCGAACCTCTATCTGACACAATGGACACAGGTACTCCATGAAGGCACACAATATGCTTCACATACAGCTTCGCCAATCTAGCTACAGAATAAGTGGCTTTCACAGGCAAGAAATGTGCAGACTTCATCAACCTGTCTACAATCACCCAAATGGAATCGTATCCATCCTTAGAACGAGGTAAACCGACCATAAAATCCACAGCTATCCTTTCCCACTTCCACTCGGGAATAGGAAGAGGCTGAAGCTTCCCAGAAGGCTTCTGATGTTCGGCTTTCACTTGTTGACATGTCAAACACTTAGCAACATAATCAGCGACATCCTTCTTCAGCCCATCCCACCAGTATAAGTCTCTGATACTGTGGTACATCTTAGTAACACCTGGATGTACGCTATAGGCTGTAGAATGTGCTTCCTCTAAGATCTTTTCTCTCAAATCATCCACATCAGGAACACATAATCTACCACTGATCCACAACACACCATCATCATCAAGTGTGAAATCAGTGAACTTCCCTGCTCGAACATTCTCTGCAAGCTCTTCTAGAATAGGATCTCGGCTCTGAGCTGCTTTAATCATATCCCTCAGTACAGATCGCACCTTAAATTGAGCTAGCAGTCCACCTGACCTACTAATCTTCATCATCAAACCTTGATCCACCATCAGATGCAACTCCTGGATCAACGGTCTCCTCTCAACACTGATGTGTGCAAGACTGCCTGAGGACTTTTGACTCAAGGCATCTGCTACCACATTAGCTTTACCCAGATGATATAATATCTCACAGTCATAATCCTTCAACAATTCTAACCATCTCCTCTACCTCAAATTCAGATCTCTTTGCTGGAAAATGTACTTAAGGCTCTTGTGATCAGTAAATATCTCACAAGTCACCCCGTACAGATAATGTCTCCAAATCTTCAGAGCAAAGATCACTGCAGCCATTTCAAGGTCATGTGTGGGATAGTTCTGCTCATGCTTCTTCAACTGCCTTGAAGCATAGGCTATCACCCTTCCATTCTGCATCAACACACAACCAAGGCCAACTCTAGAGGCATCACAGTAAACTGTGAACTTGTCCACACTATTAGGCAAAGCTAACACTAGCGCTGTGGTAAACTTCTCCTTCAACAACTGGAAACTATTCTCACAAGCTTCAGACCACTCAAATCTAACATTCTTCTGAGTCAAGCGAGTCATAGGGGCTACAATTCTGGAGAAATCTTGCACAAACCGCCTATAATACCCGGCTAAACCCGTAAAACTCTGAATCTCAGTGACAGAAGTCGGTCTAGGCCACTCAGACACTGCTTCAATCTTCTGTGGATCAGCCTGGATACCTTCTTTAGACACCATGTGTCCAAGAAAAGAAACACTCTACATCCAGAAATCACACTTCGAGAATTTAGCATAAAGCTGATGATCTCTCAGTGTCTGTAGTACAATCCCCAAGTGATATACATGCTCCTCCATACTCCTTGAATAAACCAGTATATCATCAATGAAGACTACCACAAACTGATCCACATATGGTCTGAATACCCTATTCATTAGGTCCATAAAAGCTGCTGGTGCGTTAGTCAAACCAAAAGACATCACCAGAAACTCATAATGGCCATATTGAGTGCGAAATGTCGTCTTAGAGACATCGACTTCACTAATCTGCAGCTGATGATAACCCGACCTCAAGTCAATCTTAGAAAAGAACTGTGCACCCTGTAGCTGATCAAACAAGTCATCTATCCTCGGGAGAGGATACTTATTCTTCACTGTTACCTTATTCAGTTCTCTGCAGTCAATGCACAGTCTCAGGGTACCATCCTTCTTCTTCACAAACAGGACTGGTGCACCCCAAGGAGAAACACTAGGTCTGATAAAACCCTTATCCAATAACTCTCGCAACTGCTCCTTCAACTCTTTCAACTCTGCAGGAGCCATTCTGTAGGGTGGCATAGATATAGTAGTACTTGGAACCACATCTATACAGAACTAAATCTCTCTGTGAGGTGGTAAACCTGGCAACTCCTCAAGAAAAACATTAGGAAACTCACAAGCAACAGGAACATCTGTGAGTGACAACTTCTCCACTGAAGTATCCCTGACTAATGCCAAATATCCCTGACATCCTTTCCTCAACAACTTCCTAGCCGTAATAGCATAAATAAGATTCTGAGGTGCTAAACTCCTATTAAAATCTTCTTCATCAGGAATTATGAATGTCACCTCTTTATTCCTGCAATCTACCATGGCATAGTGCTGAGATAACCAGTCCATTCCCAGAATAACATCAAATTCCATCACATCCAACAGAATCAAATCAGCGGGTAATTCTCTATCTCCCACAAGAACTGGACAATGAGAAAGAACAATATCGGTGTCCAAAGAATCACTCAGAGGAGTGGCAACGGACAAAGGAAAAGCCATCCTCGAAGCTTGCCAACAAGATTTGGAAGCAAAAATAGGAGAAACAAACGAATGCATGGCACCCGGATCAAACAAAACCCATGCATCTAGGTAACAAACAGAAACAATACCTGCCACGACTGCATTAGATGCCTGAGCATCCTGCTGAGTGAGATGGAAGACTCTAGCCTGTCCTCAACCTCCCTGTTGACTGGTAGAAGCTTGGCCAACACCTCTGGCACCTTCTCTAGTACCTCTACCACGACTCTGCTGTGGAACAAGCTGAGTGGAACTCTAATGCTGGGCTGGAGGTAACTGAAATGGCACGGGTGCAGCACTAGCAATCTACTGCTCTGGGAATCGCAGAATCTGCGGCTGCTGATACCCGGAGTGTGGACACGATCTGGCAAAATGTCCTGTCTGCCCGCATCTGAAGCATGTCAACGGTGTCAGATAACATGGTCCCTGATGGACTCTACCACAAGGCTGGCAAACACTGGCAGCTGATCTAGAACTACAACCACTGCTGCTGCTCGAAGCACCTGACCCAAATCTGAATGATCTACGCTAACCTCCATGACCATGTCTACTACTCCGATGCACTCGCTGCTGCTGTCTCTGACTCTGCTGAGTCGGACCTCGATGCCGACTACTCGAACCAACATGAAAACTCAAATACGGAGTAGCCTGCAATCCACTCGACTGAACTCCCAGCTGGTAATAATCAGGCATCGCTCCGTACCTAACTAGCCTCAGCTCAATCTCCTTGGCCAACTCAATCACAAACTCCAGAGTAAGGCCTGTTGTAGGCATACCAGCAAAAGCAGAACCCAAACCAATAACGTAGATAGTGACCGTAAAATACTGATCTCGCATCAGATCCTCTGCATATCTACCCAGCCGAAGAAACTCTCGGGTATACTCCTCTACTGATCGATCACCGCGAGAAATACTGGTCAGTCGGAGACGATAGCTCATACGAAGAGGCTTTGGACAGAATCTCCTCATAAATCGCTCTCTGAACTGAGCCCAGGTCATTGTCATCATATAGGGCTGGATCATCTGAATGAACCAATCTAAGGCTGGTCCCTCGACAGACAACTCGACGATCATGATCCGCTGGTACTCGGTGTAAGCAGTCAGAGTCCTAGTCTCAATCGCGTGCAGAAAATCTAACGGATCGGAAGTCCTATCAAACGCTATCCTGCCAACTCGGGCATAGAACAAAGCTGCCTCAAGGTCAGACATACCCTGCTGATAGGCAAGCTGAACAGCTAGAGGTACAGGAACATCAAATTCAAGCTCAACAGGCTCCTCGTCCTGTAACTCTCTCTGCCTATGGTGACCTGCCGCTCCTCGAGGTCTACCTCTACCACGACCTCTACGTCTAACTAGCTGCTCATAAGGTAACACCTTATCCTGAAAAGACTCATCATCCTCGGCCTTAATGACCGGTGGAGCGACACGCGCTCGCCTCCTCATTCTAAAAAGACAAACGAAAATATTCAGAAAAAATAGACAATGGAAGAATAATGCAGAAAACTAAAGCAAGGAATACTTATCAAGACATACTCGAACCTAATTCACTGCAGTAGTTAAACAGAAAACACAACGCAGAAAACTAGGGCCACAACTCATACAACTAAGCCCTGACACAGAACTCCGCTTTGATACCAACTTTGTCACGACCCAAAACAGGGGCCATGACCGGCGCTAGGGAACGAGAATTCTTTTGAATCCGGAACCCGTAGCAAGCCTAAAAATAAAATAAACATACAATAATAATAATAACAACACTTAATGCAGCGGAAATAAAAAAAATCATAAATATTAAAATAATATCCATATCTCATATATAGATAAATCCTTTGATACAGGTCGCCGTTCAAATTCGCAAAATACATAACTCACACAAATATAATACATAAAACCCAAAATTAATTTACAACTACTACAGTGTCTAGATTATAAAAATAAAACTCAAGACTTAGATAAGCAGTTTACACAAAGAAGCCAGGGAGGAAGAAATCCGGCATACAGGCCTACTACTGAGGTCTGAAGATGATGACTCTCCTGAAAAATTAGTCAACAGAGGGGAGTCAGACCTCACTGAGTGAATTACTATAATATATATACATGCATACTAAATGACAATGCATACAATCAACAGTATATATCTAATATGTATATATACAGGCAAATACACAGATGCAATAAAATCCTTTTATATATTTTTACTGAAATTCACAGTTTATGAAGGATCAAATAGAACCCTAGAATATCGCAACCTTAAACAGTGTTAGACAACACTCTAGCCATACAGGCTCACTTATTCCAATATATGATCACTCGATCCATTTGGACAGTAGACTGGCCCCAACACACTAAGTCAATCGAGCTCCAGCAATCTGACTGTCAGTGTGATTGGCCCCGAGACACTTGGTCAACCGAGCTCCAGCAATCACACTCCCAAATCACATCACACATCAGATAAATCAGTTCCAATCAATATCCTCAAATTGGTTAGTAATATAACCTAAATGCTATAAGCGTACCGGGACGTACTCAGTCCTAGTGCTGCCCACTAGGTAGCACGTTCTATCGATATCCTTCATTAAAATATAAAGCATACATTATTAAAATAAATGATGCATGAACTTAAATAAAAATAGGAACATAAACCATATATATACTAGAAATATACCAAAAGTAAACCAGGTATATTTCGAGTATATAGGTCAAAGAAATCCATATAGATTACGAAATAAACTAGACATATATTGAAAAACATTTTAAACTTAATTTATTAGCAAAACATGCATATAATTGAAAATATACCGAAAGTAAACCAAAGATAAACCAAAAATAAACTAAAAATAAACTTAAATACTAATCAAATTATTTATGCATATTTAATCAAAATAAAACATACATTTCTAAAATCATGCATCCTAAAGCATATATATATATATAGAATAGCAACTCACACTTAGTGTGCTCCTCGAGATGGGTCCGACGGGCCTGGTCCACTAGGCCTCGGTCTCGGCGCAACTAAACAAACAATAAATAACGGACATCAGAATAAACCTAACAGAAAAATCCTAGAAACTCAATTTAGAATATTGGACACAGAATCAAAATTAGGGTTTGACCGGACATCACGTTTTACGAGAATTCTACCGAAAATTCGATAGAACCTCCCCTATAAAACGGACATCTCTCTACTCAAAGAGTAGAGCCGGCCCTGCAAAGAAGTACACTTTGAGAAATAGACACAGAATTACATCCACCACCCCTCGGTCGGACTCCAAACTACAGTCTACCGATCGAGGTCAACAATTCACAAAATAACATAAAAATACCAAAAATGTCGTTATATCACAGAAATACATTTAATAAGTAGAAATTACGTAATTAACCTTAAAACACATTAAAAACCGATAAAAACTCATTTTATTAGTAAAATCGTATATTATATATATAATTGAAAATAATTCACGAAAAATAGTTTTAATTAATTAAAAATACTAAATAATTTGTAAAAATCATTTTTATACTTTAAATAACTATTTAAACCAATTAAATTACATTTTTAGCCAATTTTGTGTAAAATTACCAAAATGCCCTTATATATATAAATATACTAAAATTACTTCAAAAATTCACCAAAAATAATATAATTATCCAAAATTAATTTTCTCAACATATTTATCAATAATATCAATAATTAAACTCAATTAACCAATTAATTTCAATTAAAAACACAATTAACCTAATTTTCCAAAATTACATAAACCTAAATAAATTCAAAATAAATACATAGAAATTCATAAAAATTCCAAATAAATTTCTATAATTCATTTCAACACCTATATTTATCATAAAACACAATTTCATAATTTAATTAATTAATTTCCGAAAATTAGAAAATAATATTAAAATATTCAAAAATACCCAAAAATCAAAATAATCTCCAAAAATTCTACAAATATTCACACATGAAGATTAAGCTACTAGGATCAACATTTGTGAAGGAATTTTTAATGAATCAATCAAATTGAAGTTCAAAAAAATCAAGAACCCTAATAGGCCGAAATTGAAAAATCGAAACCTAAGCAAATCAAGACCATTTTAAGTGAAACAAAGCTTGGAATCACACTCACCGGAGCTCAAGGAGAAGAAAGAGACTGGCGGTGTCGAAAACGGTGGCCGGAATCGTCATGAACGACGTTAGCTTCCACTTTCGGCTTCCACACGTCGGAAATAGCTACAGCAGGCGGTGGGGAAGGCTGAGGAAGGAGGTGGCACGCTGAGAGGCACACCGACGGTAAGGAAATGGGACGGCAGGCGGTGGAACGGTGATGGGGACGATGATCGGGAGTAAGGGAGTTCGAGTGGCAATTTTTGTAAATAACTCAACTTTTATTTTTTGTTTTAATATTAAATATATATATGTATATATATATACTTTATACTATACATTAAAATAATATAAAATTACACACATTAAATATACACCACACACTTATAATTTAATATTTTAATAATTTAACACACCTAAAAATAATTAAATAATATTAAAACAAATTAATAAATAATAAAATATTAGGGTAATTAATTAAACCCTAAATAATTAAATAAATACACATATATACGTTATTTAGTATTTTAAAAATATATATGAGTTCATGCAAGTCTGTAAATCTATTTAAAACAATTAATGGTAAATTATTTACGTGAAAATTTCCCCAAAAATGCAAGTCCCGGGAAAATTTTACGTAAAGCACTTAAAATAATACACAATAATTAAAATAGGTTTTCAATACATATCAACTCGTAAAAATTTCATAATATATATATATAAATTATTAACACTGCATATCCCGATGCAGTATAAAAATATTTAAAAATACGGGATATTATAGTCTTCCCCCCTTACAAGAATTCGTCCTCGAATTCCAGAAAGAAAATGATCATAAGATCAGGAAGGGAAGAGATACGGGTAAGAAGCTCGCATCTCAGCTTCAGTCTCCCACGTATGCTCCTCAACTCTGTTGCTATGCCACAGAACCTTGACCATCGGAATCTGCTTCGACCGTAACTGTCGAACTTGATAATCTACGATCGCCATAGGTTCTTCCACAAACGTCAAATCTTCACTCACTTCTACACTGTCAGGCTGCAACACGTGTGAAGGGTCTGAGACATACTTCCTCAACATCGAGATATGAAACACCGGATGCACTTGTGACATACTCGGAGGCAAATCCAACCAATATGCAACAGTGCCAACTCTCTATAGAATCTCAAACGGTCCAACATATCTCGGTACTAACTTACCCTTCCTACCAAATCTCATAACACCCTTCATCGGAGATACCTTTAGAAAAATAAAATCTCCAACCTGAAACTCCACATCTCTGCGCCTAGGATCTGCATAACTCCTCTGTCTACTAACTGCGGTCTCTAATCTATGCTTAATCATGGCAACTTTCTCTGCAACATCCTGAACCATCTCAGGTCCAGTCAAAGCTCTCTCACCAGCCTCATCCCAAATCAAAGGGGATCTACACTTTCTTCCATACAACGCCTCATATGGTGCCATGCCAATACTGCTATGGTAGCTGTTATTATATGCAAACTCAACGAGTGGAAAATGATCATCCCAGCTACCTCCTAAATCCAGGACACACATCCTCAACATATCTTCCAGTGTCTGGATCGTCCTCTCAGACTGACCATCTGTCTAAGGATGAAAAGCAGTACTGAAGTCCAACCTAGTGCCCATCGCTTCCTGCAACTTCTACTAAAAATGAGAGGTAAACACTGAACCTCTATCTGACACAATGGACACAGGTACTCCATGAAGGCACACAATATGCTTCACATACAGCTTCACCAATCTAGATACAGAATAAGTGGCTTTCACAGGCAAGAAATGTGCAGACTTCGTCAACCTGTCTACAATCACCCAGATGGAATCGTATCCATCCTTAGAACGAGGTAAACCGACCATAAAATCCATAGCTATCCTTTCCCACTTCCACTTGGCAATAGGAAGAGGCTGAAGCTTCCCAAAAGGCTTCTGATGTTCGGCTTTCACTTGCTGACACGTCAAACACTTAGCAACATAATCAGCGACATCCTTCTTCAGCCCATCCCACCAGTATAAGTCTCTGATACTGTGGTACATCTTAGTAACACCTGGATGTACGCTATAGGCTATAGAATGTGCTTCCTCTAAGATGTCTTCTCTCAAATCATCCACATCAGGAACACACAATCTACCATTGACCCACAACACACCATCATCATCAAGTGTGAAATCAGCGAACTTCCCTGCTTGAACATTCTCTGCAAGCTCTTCTAGAATAGGATCTCGGCTCTGAGCTGCTTTAATCCTATCCCTCAGTACAGATCGCACCATAAATTGAGCTAGCAATCCACCTGACCTACTAATCTTCATCATCAGACCTTGATCCACCATCAGATATAACTCCTGGATCAACGGTCTCCTCTTAACATTAATATGTGTAAGAGTGCCTGAGGACTTTCTACTCAAGGCATCTGCTACCACATTAGCTTTACCCAGATGATATAATATCTCACAGTCATAATCCTTCAACAATTCTAACCATCTCCTCTGCCTCAGATTCATATCTCTCTGTCGGAAAATGTACTTAAGGGTCTTGTGATCAGTAAATATCTCACAAGTCACCCCGTACAGATAATGTCTCCAAATCTTCAGAGCAAAGATCACTGCAGCCATTTCAAAGTCATGTGTGGGATAGTTCTGCTCATGCTTCTTCAACTGCCTTGAAGCATAGGCTATCACCCTTCCATTCTGCATCAACACACAACCAAGGCCAACTCTAGAGGCATCACAGTAAACTGTGAACTTGTCCACACTATTAGGCAAAGGTAACACTGGCGCTATGGTCAACTTCTCCTTTAACAACTGGAAACTATTCTCATAAGCTTCAGACCACTCAAATCTAACATTCTTCTGAGTCAAGCGAGTCATAGGGGCTGCAATTCTAGAGAAATCCTGCACAAACCGCCTATAATACCCGGCTAAACCCAGAAAACTCTGAATCTCATTGACATAAGTCGGTCTAGGCCACTCAGACACTGCTTCAATCTTCTGTGGATCAGCCTGGATACCTTCTTTAGACACCACGTGTCCAAGAAAAGAAACACTCTCCATCCAGAAATCACACTTCAAGAATTTAGCATAAAGTGGATGATCTCTCAGTGTCTGTAGTACAATCCCCAAATGATATACATGCTCCTCCATACTCCTTGGATAAACCAGTATATCATCAATGAAGACTACCACAAACTGATCCACATATGGTCTGAATACCCTATTCATCAAGTCCATAAAAGTTACTGGTGCATTAGTCAAACCAAAAGACATCACCAGAAACTCGTAATGGCCATATCGAGTGCGGAATGCCGTCTTAGGGACATCGGCTTCACTAATCCGCAACCGATGATAACCCGACCTCAAGTCAATCTTAGAAAAGAACTGTGCACCCTGTAGCTGATCAAAAAAGTCATCTATCCTCGGGAGAGGATACTTGTTCTTCACTGTTACCTTATTAAGTTCTCTGTAGTCAATCCACAGTCTCAGGGTACCATCCTTCTTCTTCACAAACAGGACCGGTGCACCCCAAGGAGAAACACTAGGTCTGATAAAACCCTTATCCAACAACTCTCGCAACTGCTCCTTCAACTCTTTCAACTCTACAGGAGCCATTCTATAAGGTGGCATAGATATAGGAGTAGTACCTGGAACCACATCTATACAGAACTAAATCTCTCTATAAGGTGGTAAACCTAGCAACTCCTCAGGAAAAACATCAAGAAACTCACAAGCAACAGGAACATCTGTGAGTGACAACTTCTCCACTGAAGTATCCCTGACTAATGCCAAATATCCCTGACATCCTTTCCTCAATAACTTCCTAGCCGTAATAGCATAAATAAGATTCTGAGGTGCTGAACTCCTATTAAAATCTTCTTCATCAGGAATTCTGAACGTCACCTCTTTATTCCTGCAATCTACCACGGCATAGTGTTGAGATAACTAGTCCATTCCTAGAATAACATCAAATTCCATCACATCCAACAGAATCAAATCAGTGGGTAATTCTCTATCTCGGTAATTCTCTATCTCCCACAAGAACTGGACAACAAGAAAGAACAATATCGGTGTCCAAAGAATCGCTCAGAGGAGTGGCAATGCACAAAGAAAAGCCATCCTCGAAGCTTGCCAACAAGATTTGGAAGCAAAAACAAGAGAAACAAATGAATGCATGGCACCCGGATCAAACAAAACCCATGCATCCAGGTAATAAACAGAAACAATACCTTCCACGACTGCATTAGATGCATGAGCATCCTGCTGAGTAAGATGAGAAGCTCTAGCCTGTCCTCGACCTCCCTGCTGACTGGTAGAAGCTTGGCCACACCTCTGGCACCTTCTCTAGTACCTCTACCACGACTCTGTTGTGGAACAAGCTGAGTGGAACTCTGATGCTGGGCTGGAGGTAACTGAAATGGCACGGGTTGCAGCACTAGCAATCGACTACTGTGGGAATCGTGGAATTTACGGCTGCTGATACCCGGAGTAAGGACAAGATCTGGCAAAATGTCCTGTCTGCCCGCATCTGAAGCATGTCAACGGTGTCAGATAACATGGTCCCTGATGGACTCTACCACAAGGCTGGCAAACACTAGCAGCTGATCCAGAACTACGACCACTGTCGCTGCTCGAAGCACCTGACCCAAATCTGAACGATCTACGCTGACCTCCACGGCCATGTCTACTGCTCCGATGCACTCGCTGCTGCTGTCTCTGACTCTGCTGAGTCCGACCTCGTTGCTGACTACTCGAACCAACATGAAAACTCGAATACGAAGTAGCCTGCAATCCACTCGACTGAACTCCCAGCTGGTAATAATCAGGCATCACTCCCTACCTAACTAGCCTCAGCTCAATCTCCTTAGCCAACTCAATCACAGACTCTAGAGTAAGGCCTGCTGTAGGCATACCAGCAAAAGCAGAACCCCAAACCAGTAACGTAGGTAGTGATCGCAAAATACTGATCTCGCATCAGATCCTCTGCATATCTACCTAGCCGAAGAAACTCTCGGGTATACTCCTCTACTGATCGATCACCGTAAGAAATACTGGTCAGTCGGAGATGATAGCTCATACGAAGAGGCTCCGGACAGAATCTCCTCATAAATCGCTCTCTGAACTGAGCCCAGATCATCATCATCATATAGGGTTGGATCATCTGAATGAACAAATCTAAGGCTGGTCCCTCGACAGATAACTCGACGATCATGATCCTCTAGTACTCGGTGTGAGCAGTCCGAGTCCTAGTCTCAATCGCGTGCAGAAAATCTAACGGATCGGAAGTCCTATCAAACGCTATCCTGCAAACTCGGGCAAAGAACAAAGCTGCCTCAGGGTCAGACATACCCTGCTGATAGGCAGGCTGAACAACTGGAGGTACAGGAACATCAAATTCAGGCTCAACAAGCTCCTCGTCCTGTAACTCTCTCTGCCTACGGTGACCTGCTGCTCCTCGAGGTCTATCTCTACCACGACTTCTACATCTAACCAGCTGCTCAGAAGGTAAAACCTCATCCTGAAAAGACTCATCATCCTCGGCCTCAACAACTGTTGGAGCGACACGCACTCGCCTCCTCACTCTGAAAAGATAAACGGAAAGATTCAGATAAAACAGACAACGGAAGAATAATGTAGAAAACTAAAGCAAGGAATACTTATCAAGACATACTCGAACCTAATTCATTGCAGTAGTTAAACAGAAAACACAAAGCAGAAAACTAGGGCCACAACTCACACAACTAAGCCCTGACACAGAACTCCGCTCTGATACCAACTTCTTCACAACCCAAAATAAGGGCCATGACCGGCGCTAGGGAACGGGAATTCTTTCGAATCCGGAACCCGTAGCAAGCCTAAAAATAAAATAAACATACAATAATAATAATAACAACACTTAATGCAATGGAAATAAAAAAAATCATAAATATTAAAATAATATCCATATCTCATATATAGATAAATCCTTTGATACAGGTCTCCGTTCAAATTCTCAAAATACATAACTCACACAAATATAATACATAAAACCCATAATTAATTTACAACTACTGCAGTGTCTAGATTATAAAAATAAAACTCAAGACTCAGATAAGCAGTTTACATAAAGAAGCCGGGGGCGGAAGAAATCCGGCATACAGGCCTGCTACTGAGGTCTGAAGATGGTGACTCTCCTGAAAAATTAGTCAACAGAGGGGAGTCAGACCTCACTGAGTGAATTACTATAATCTATATATATGCATACTAAATGACAATGCATACAATCAACAGTATATATCTAATATGTATATATACAGGCAAATACACACAGATGTAATAAAATCCTTTTATATATTTTTATTGAAATTCACAATTTATGAAGGATCAAATAGAACCCTAGAATATCGCAACCTCAAACAGTGTTAGACAACACTCTAGCCATACAGGCTCACTTATTCCAATATATGATCACTTGATCCATTTGGACAGTAGACTGGCCCCAAAACACTAAGTCAACCGAGCTCCAGCAATCTGACTGTCAGTGTGATTGGCCCCGAGACACTTGGACAACCGAGCTCCAGCAATCACACTCCCAAATCACATCACACATCAGATAAATCAGTTCCAATCAATATCCTCAAACTGGTTAGTAATATAGCCTAAATGATATAAGCGTACCTGTACGTACTCGGTCCTAGTGCTGCCCACTAGGTAGCACGTTCTATCGATATCCTTCATTAAAATATAAAGCATACATTCTTAAAATAAATGATCATGAACTTAAATAAAAATAGTAACATAAACCATATATATACTAGAAATATACCAAAAGTAAACCAGGTATATTTCGAGTATATATAGGTCAAAGAAATCCATATCGATTACGAAATAAACTAGACATATATTGAAAAACATTTTAAACTTAATTTATTAGCAAAACATGCATATAATTGAAAATATACCGAAAGTAAACCAAAGATAAACCAAAAATAAACTAAAAATAAACTTAAATACTAATCAAATTATTTATGCATATTTAATCAAAATAAAACATACATTTCTAAAATCATGCATCCTAAAGCATATATATATAGAATAGCAACTCACACTTAGTGCGCTCCTCGAGATGGGTCCGACGGCCCTAGTCCACTAGGCCTCGGTCTCGGCGCAACTAAACAAACAATAAATAACGGACATCAGAATAAACCTAACAGAAAAATCCTAGAAACTCAATCTATAATATTGGACACAGAATCAAAATTAGGGTTTGACCGGACATCACGTTTTACGAGAATTCTACCAAAAATTCGATAGAACCTCCCCTGTAAAATGGACATCTCTCTACTCAAAGAGTAGAGCCGGCCCTGCAAAGAAGTACACTTTGAAAAATAGACACAGAATTACATCCACCACCCCTCGATCGGACTCCAAACTACAGTCTACCGATCGGGGTCAACAATTCACAAAATAACATAAAAATACCAAAAATGTCCTTATATCACAGAAATACATTTAATAAGTAGAAATTACGTAATTAACCTTAAAACACATTAAAAACCGATAAAAACTCATTTTATTAGTAAAATCGTATATTATATATATAATTGAAAATAATTCACGAAAAATAGTTTTAATTAATTAAAAATACTAAATAATTTGTAGAAATCATTTTTATACTTTAAATAACTATTTCAACCAATTAAATTACATTTTTAGCCAATTTTATGTAAAATTACAAAATGCCCTTATATATATAAATATACTAAAATTACTTCAAAAATTCACCAAAAATAATATAATTATCCAAAATTAATTTTCTCAACATATTTAGCAATAATATCAATAATAAACTCAATTAACCAATTAATTTCAATTAAAAACACAATTAACCTAATTTTCCAAAATTACATAAACCTAAATAAATTCAAAATAAATACATAGAAAATCATAAAAATTCCAAATAAATTTCTATAATTCATTTCAACACCTATATTTATCATAAAACACAATTTCATAATTTAATTAATTAATTTCCGAAAATTAGAAAATAATATTAAAATATTCAAAAATACCCAAAAATCAAAATAATCTCCAAAAATTCTACAAATATCACACATGAAGATTAAGCTACTAGGATCAAAATTTGTGAAGGAATTTTTAATGAATCAATCAAATTGAAGTTCAAAAAAATTAAAAACCCTAATAGGCCGAAATTGAAAAATCGAAACCTAAGCAAATCAAGACCATTTTAAGTGAAACAAAGCTTGGAATCACACTCACCGGAGCTCAAGGAGAAGAAAGAGACTGGCGGTGTCGAAAACGGTGGCCGAAATCGTCGTGAACGATGTTAGCTTCCACTTTCGGCTTTCCGGCCAAAAATGGCTTCCAAACGCCGGAAACAGCTGCAGCAGGCGGTGGGGAAGGCTGAGGAAGGAGGTGGCACACCGGGAGGCGCACCGACGGTAAGGAAATGGGACGGCAGGTGGCGAAACGGTGATGGGGACGGTGATCAGGAGTGAGGGGAGTTCGGGTGGCAATTTTTGTAAATAACTCAACTTTTATTTTTTATTTTAATATTAAATATATATATACTTTATACTATACATTAAAATAATATAAAATTACACACATTAAATATACACCACACACTTATAATTTAATATTTTAATAATTTAACACACCTAAAAATAATTAAATAATATTAAAACAAATTAATAAATAATAAAATATTAGGGTAATTAATTAAACCCTAAATAATTAAATAAATACACATATATATGTTATTTAGTATTTTAAAAATATATATGAGTTCATGCAAGTCCGTAAATCTATTTAAAATAATTAATGGTAAATTATTTACGTGAAAATTTCCTCGAAAATGCATGTCCCAAGGAAAATTTTACGTAAAGCACTTAAAATAATACACAATAATGAAAATTGGTTTTAAATACATATCAACTTGTAAAAATATCATAATATATATACAAAAATTATTAACACTGCATATCCCGATGCAGTATAAAAATATTTTAAAATACGGGATATTACAGGTAGTGTCTAAGAGGAAAGCATCATTAGACCTTCAGACCCAGTAATATAATCAATATATTCAAATATTTACCGATGCGCACACAGTCCTGATGAAACCCATTAGGTAGCTCATTATATCTGTAGTTATTTAAAATAAATGAAATTAAATAAAACAACAACAATTATAATAAATGAAATAAAATAAACCAACTATAAATTAAATTATGCAACATTATTTAAAGAATACCGACTAGAATCTTGTAAATTAAATTCATCAAAAATTTATGTATTTAATTTGAAAACCCAATGTCACGACTTAAAACATGGGGCCATGACCGGTGCTAGGGAATGGGAATTCTTTCGAATCTGGAACCCGTAGAAAGCCTTAAAAGAATAGCATGCAATACAATAAAATAAATAAAATATTTATGCAGCGGAAATTAAATCTCAATTAATAAAATAATATCCTCAACTCCCTTTAATAAAACGGTAGCACATCATATATCATAAATGAAATCTTTTAATACAATACTTTAAGGAAACACTCTGAATTAAAAATCTCATACATGCATAAATACAAATACAAGTTTCGATAGAATTAAATACAACTACTACTGCAGCATCTAGAGTACAAAATAGAACTCAAGTAAGTGATTTACATAATAGAGCCGGAGCGGAAGAAATCCGGCGGATAGGTCTACTGCTGTATATCCCGTGTTTTTAAATATTTTTACATTGTACCGGGATATACAGTGTTAATAATTTTTGTGTATCTATTATGATATTTTTACGAGTTGATATGTATTCAAATCCTATTTTAATTACTGTGTCTTATTTACAGTGCTTTACGTAAAATTTTCCCGGGACTTACATTTTCGGGGAAATTTTCACGTGAATAATTTATTATTAATTATTTTAAATAGATTTACGAACTTGCATGAACTCATACATATTTTAAAATATTAAACACCGTGTATACATGTAATTATTTATTTAATTAGGGTTTAATATTACCCTAATATTTTATTAATTACTTATTAGTTTTATTGTTATTTAATTATTTTTATTTAGTATAAATTATTAAATTATTAAATTATAAGTGTGTGGTGTATATTTAATGTGTGTAATTTAATATTATTTTAATATATAGTATAAAGTATATATATATACATATAATATGTCAAAAATCAAGTTTTTTGGAAAATTACCGAATTGCCCCCAATTTCTCTCTTCTCCCTCCTGACCGTTTCCCCTCACCGTCTGACGCCTGTAACTGCCGATTTCTCACCGTTGGTGTTCCGTCCGGTGTGCCACCACCTTCCTCAGCCTCTTCCGCCGCCTGTAGTAGCTGTTTCCGGCGTCTGGAAGTGGATTTTGGCCGGAGAAGCCGAATTTCCTTCCACCGTCGATCACGATGATTCCGGCCACCATTTTCGACACCGCCGGTCTCTTTCTTCTCCTTGAGCTCTAGTGAGTGTGATTCTAGCTTTGGTTTGAGCTTAAATGGTCTAGAATTGCTTAGGTTTCGAATTTTCCAATTTGGTCACATTAGGGTTTTCGATTTTTTTGAGCTTCAAATTGATTGATTCATGAAAACTCCCTTCACAAATGTTGATCCTAGTAGCTTAATCTACATTTTTGAATTTTTTTGGAATTTTTGGAGATTTTTTGGATTTTTGGGTATTTTTGAATATTTTAATATTATTTTCTAATTTTTGGAAATTAATTATTTAAATTATGAAATTGTGTTTTATGGTTAAATTAGGTGTTGAAATGAATTATAGGAATTTATTTGGAATTTTTATGAATTTTTATGTATTTATTTTGAATTATTGAAGTTTATGTAATTTTGGGAAATTAGGGTTAATTGTGTTTTTAATTGAAATTAATTGGTTAATTGAGTTTAATTATTGATATTATTGATAAATATGTTGAGAAAATTAATTTTGGATAATTGTATAATTTTTGGTGAATTTTTCAAGTAATTTAAGTATATTTATATATATAGGGGTATTTTGGTAATTTTACACAAAATTGGCTAAAAATGTAATTTAATTGGTTTTAATAATTATTTAAGGTATAAAAATGATTTCTACAAATTATTTAGTATTTTTAACTAATTAAAACTATTTTTCGTAAATTATTTTCAATTATATATATAATATACGATTTTTCTAATAAAATGAGTTTTTATCAGTTTTTACAGTGTTTTAAGGTTAATTATGTAATTTATAGTTATAAGATGTATTTCTATGAGATAAGGGTACTTTTGGTATTTCTGGAATTGTTCTGTGTTTGTGGACCCCGATCAGTGGACTGTAGTTTGGAGTCCGATCGTGGGATTTTGATTGTGCTCTATGTAGTTTTTCGAAGTGTATTTCCTTGCAGGGTCGGCTCTACTCTTTTGAGTAGAGAGATGTCCGTTTTACAGGGGAGGTTCTGTCGAATTTTTGGTAGAGTTCTCGTAAAACGTGATGTCCGGTCGAACCCTGATATCGATTCTATGTTTAATACTCTAGATTGAATTCTAGGATTTCTGTTAGGTTTATTCTAATGTCGGTTATTTATTGTTTGTTTACTTGCGCCGAGACCGAGGGCCAGTGGACCAGGCCCGTCGGATCCATCTCGAGGAGCGCACTAATTTGTGAGTTACTATACTATATATATATGCTTTAGGATGCATGATCTAGAAATATATGTTTTATTTTAATTAAAATGCATAAATAATGTGATTTGTATTTAAGTATATTTTTTGTTTATTTTTGGTATATATTAAATTATATGCATGTTTTGTTAATAAATTATATTTAAAAAATGTTTTTAAATATATTCTAGCTTAATTTATGATTTAATTGGATCCATTTGACGTATATATACTCGAAATATACCTGGTTTTATTTTTGGTATATTTCTAGTATATATATGGTTTATGTTGATATTTTATTGAACTTCATGCATCATTTATTTTTTTGTGAATGAATGTTTTATATTTATTAATGAAGGATATCGATAGAACGTGCTACCTAGTGGGCAGCACTAGGATCGAGTACGTACCGGTACGCCTATAGTATTTAGGCTATATTACTAACCATTTGTGGATATTGATGGAATGTGATTATTTGATGTGTGAGATATGGTTTGGAGGTGTGATTGCTGGAGCTCGGTTGACCAAGTGTCTCGGGGCCAATCACACTGGCAGTCAGACTGCTGAAGCTCGGTTGACTTAGTGTCTCGGGGCCAGTCTACTGTCTAAATGGATTAAGTGGATATATTTGGAATAAGTGAGCCTGTGTGGCTAGAGTGTTGTCTAACACTATTTCTGAGGTTGTGATATCTTAGGGTTCTATTAGATCCTTCATAAACTGTGATTTTTAATGAAAAATATATAAAATGATTTCCTTGCATCTGTGTGTATTTGCCTGTATATATATATTAGATATATATATACTATTGATTGCATGCATTGTCATTTAGTATGCATGTATATATATTATAGTAATTCACTCAGTGAGGTCTGACTCCCCTCCATTGACTATTTTTCAGGAGAGTCAACATCTTCAGACCTCAGTAGCAGGGCCTGTACATCGGATTTCTTCCGCCCCGGCTTCTTTGTGTAAATTACTTACTTGAGTCTTATTTTTATAATCTAGACACTGCAGTAGTTGTAAATTAAATTGTGGGATTTCATGTATTTATCTATGTGAGATATTGTATTATTGGAACTGGATTTGTATTAAGAGATTTATATATGAGATGAGATTTGATTTAAATCTAGTGGTGAAAATGTTATTATTATATTTATGATTTGATTTATGATTTTTATTTCCACTGCATATAATATTGTTATTGTTATTATTGCATGTTTATTTTATTTTTTTTTAGGCTTGCTACGGGTTCTGGATTCGAAAGAATTCCCGTTCCCTAGCGCCGGTCATGGCCCCCTGTTTTTGGGTCGTGACAACTGCTGAGGTCTGAAGATGAGGACTCTCCTGTAAAAACATCAATGGAGAGGAGTCAGACCTCACTGAGTGAATTTTTATAATATATATACACGCATTACTAAATGTCAAATGCAGATACTCAAAAGTATATATAATAAATATATATATACAAGCAAGTACACATAGATGCAAAAAAAATCATTTTATAATATTACTGAAAATCATCAGTTATGAAGGATCAAATAGAACCATATGTTTAAGCAACCTCAAATAACAACAGACACACTCTAGCCATACAGGGTCACTTGTTTCCAAATAAAGTCACTTAATCCTTATTGACGATAGACTGGCTCCGAGACATTGAGTCGACTGAGCTCTAACAGTCTGACTGTCAGTGTGATTGGTCCCAAGACACTAGGTCAATCGAGCTCCAGCAATCACACTCTCATTCACCTCACACAATAATCAAATCAATCAAGCCATTATCCATAAATAGGTTAGTAATTTAACCTACAATCTATTGTCGTACCAGTACGTACTCGGTCCTAGTGCTGCCCACTAAGAAGCACGTTCTATTGATATCCTTCATTAAAAATAACTCATTTCATTCATAAAATAATGATGCATGATATCATTATAAATAACATTAAAAACCATATATATACTAGAAATATAGCTAAAATAAACTAAGTATATTTCAAGTATATATACATAAAATCAATTCAAATAAATCATGAAATATATTAAATTAAACCAAGAATATATTTTAAAGAGATCTAGATTTAATTAAAAAGAAAAACATGCATTTACTATTACATAATATACCAAAAACATACTGAAAATATACCTAGAATATATTTAAGCATTTATTAAGTCATTTATGCATAAATCATACAATTAAAACATATATTTCTAAAACATGCAACCTAAATGCACGCATATATAAAATAACAACTCACAGTTGTGCACTCCTCGAGACAGATCTGACGGGCCTGATCCACTAGGCCTCGGTCTTGGCACAACTAACAATAAAATAATAACACAAAAATCAGAATAAATCTAACTTAGCATTTAAAGACTCAATCTAGGATTACTAACACAGACAAAGAATAGGAATTACACCCCGATGTCACATTTTACGAGAATTCTACCGAACCTCCTCTGTAAAATAGACATCTCTCTACTTAAAAAGTAGAGCCGGTCCTATAAGAAAAATACACTTCGAATAAAAATTCTCATAACTCCTCGGTCGGGATCCCAAACTATAAATTCCCCCGACCGAGGTCCATAATTCACAACAAAAATAAAATAAAATATATAAAAATTCAATAAATACCAAAATTTTCCTTTAAGTATCAAAATATAGTAATTTAAATATTTAAACACCAAAAGTAATTATTTTACCGATAATTACTTAATAACCCTAACAATAATATAATATTAATAAAAATCAATATTTCTTGATAATTCCACAAATATTAATAAAAATTCATTTTATAAATCCAAATTACTTAATTAGTCCAAAAACCTATTAAAATTTACTAAAAATCCATTTATTTACAAAATTAGTATTTTATATATAATTTGAAAATAATTTTTGAAAAATAGTATTAATTAGTTGAAATTAGTAAATAATTTGTAAAAATCATTTTTATACCTCAAATAATTATTAAAACCAATTAAATTTAATATTTAACTAAAATTACTACCAAATTACCAAAATACCCCTAATATATAAAAATACACATAAAATACTAAAAACATTAAAAAATTCAATAAAAATTATATAAATACTCAAAAATTATTTTCTCAACATATTATTCACTAGAATCAACAAATATACTTAATTAACCAATAATTACTAACAAAATATATATTTAACCTAAATTTCCAAAAATAACATAAACTAAAAATAATTATAAAAATTAAAAAAATATACAAAAATTATAAATTAAATTATAAAATTAATATTAACCGCCAAAAACACCAAAAATCACAATTTCATAATTTATTTAATTAATTTACGAAAATAATAAAATAATAATAAAATTATCAAAAATTCACAAAAATCAAAATAATTCCCAAAAATTACACAAACATTTTGAGATGTAGATTAAGCTAAGGGGAACAACATTTTTAAAGAAATTTCTCAAGAATCAAGTAAAATAATTGAAAAAAAAATTAAAAACCCAAGAATGGCCGAAAATGAAATCAAGTTAGAAACCCTACCAAATCGAGTTTTCAAGCTACAAGAAGCTTGGAATCCTCCTCTATGAAGTTCTAGGAGTCCAAGGGCATCGGAATCATCAATTTTGATGGCCGAAAATGACTTAAACAGAGGAGGGAATGATTTCGGGTATTCCGACTTCTATAGCTCCAAATGATGCCGGAGAAGATGGAAGAAGACAGTGGAGTTGGCTGACTGGCAGCGGGACGGCAGGCAAACGGGATGGCAGATGGTGGAGGAGGGTGTTGATCGGGGAAGAGAAGAAAAAATAAAAGGGGAGGGTGTGTTTTTATGTTTATGTTTATATATATATATATATATATAATATATATATATATATATATATATATATATATATATATATATATATATATATATATATATATATTAATAAAACTTTATATTAAAAAGTAATAAACTATATATTATAATATATATTATTATATTATACAATATTTACACATCACAAATTTAATTACACCCACACACACACATATATATATATATACACACATATATTAATACTATACACATTTAAATAAACTTTAAACCCTAATTACTAATATATGTGCATATATATATTAACTCATGAAATTACATTTAAATGATGTAATTTATTTAAAATATTAATATTTAAAATGCTAAGGCACCAAATTAAAGATTAATAAAATATTATTCCCGAAATAATAACTTAAAGACATGCATTTACGTGGTAAATGTTAATTAAACGTAAAATAATAACGATAATAATTTACAAGATAATGAAATAATCAATTATTATTTTAAAATTATTAACACTACATATCCTATTTTAAAATAAATTAATTTAAAAACTCAAATTATAACACCCGACATGCAAATCAAATATTAACTTACAAAATAGATGCGCTCCTCTACTACGTCATGTCCAACCTCGACTAGTAAATGTGACCGAAGGGGCAACTAAAAGACAGAAAAGAAAAATGACAATCAGAAAGTAGAACCCCAACTTCTAGAATTTCTAAAGAAGACTCAATTCAGAATTCAAAACTTAAGGTTAACCCGATGTCATGTTTTACAAGAAATCTATCAAAAATTTGGCAAAGTCTCCTCTGTAAAACAGGCATCCCTTGTCACGACCCAAAACAGGGGCCATGACCGGCGCTAGGGAACGGGAATTCTTTCGAATCCGGAACCCGTAGCAAGCCTAAAAATAAAATAAAAACATGCAATAATAATAATAACAATATTAAATTTGCAGCAGAAATAAAAATCATAAATATTACAATATCATTTCATCACTGGATTTAAATCAAATCACATCTCATATATATAAATCTTTCAGTACAAATCCAGTTTCAATATAATACATCTCTTTAAATAAAATACATGAAATCCCACATTTTAATTCACAACTACTGCAGTGTCTAGATTATAAAAATAAGACTCAAATAAGTAATTTACACAAAGAAGCCGGGGCGGAAGAAATCCGGCGTATCGACCTGCTACTGAGGTCTGAAGATGTTGACTCTCCTGAAAAATAGTCAACGGAGGGGAGTCAGACCTCACTGAGTGAATTACTATAATATATATACATACACGCTAAATGATAATGCATACAGTCAACAGTATATATCTAATATATATATACAGGCAATTACACACAAATGCAATAAAATCATTTTATATATTTTATCTGAAAATCATCTTTTATGAAGGATCATATAGAACCCTAGAATATCGCAACCTCGGAAATAGTGTTAGACAACACTCTAGCCATACAGGCTCACTTAATCCAAATATATCCACTTAATCCATTTAGACAGTAGACTGGCCCCGAGACACTAAGTCAACTGAGCTCCAGCAGTCTGACTGCCAGTGTGATTGGCCCCGAGACACTTGGTCAACCGAGCTCCAGCAATCACACCCAAATCACATCTCACACATCAATAATCGCATTCAATCAATATCCACAAATAGGTTAGTAATATAGCCTAAATACTATGGGCGTACCGGTACGTACTCGGTCCTAGTGCTGCCCACTAGGTAGCACGTTCTATTGATGTCCTTCATTAATAAATATAAAACATTCATTCACAAATAAATGATGCATGAATTTCAATAAAATAATGACATAAACCATATATATATACCGAAAATATACCAAAAGTAAACCAGATATATTTCGAGTATATATATGTCAAATGAATTCAATCAAATTATAAATTAAGTTGGAAATATGTTTAAAAACATTTTAAATATATTTTATTTACAAAACATGCATATAATTTAATATATACCAAAAATAAACCAAAAATATACTTAAATACAAATCATATTATTTATGCATTTTAATCAAAATAAAACATATATTTCTTAATCATGCATCCTAAGCATATATATATAGTATAATAACTCACAAATTAGTGCGCCCCCCGAGATGGATCCGACGGGCTGGTCCACTAGCCCTCGGTCTCGACGCAACTAAACAAGCAATAATGACAGACATTAGAATAAACCTAACAGAAAATCCTAGAATTCGATCTAGAGTATTAAACACAGAATCGGAATTAGGGTTCGACCGGAGATCACGTTTTACGAGAATTCTATCGAAAATCCAGCAGAACCTCCCCTGTAAAACGGACATCTCTCTACTCAAAAGAGTAGAGCCGACCCTGCAAAGAAACACACTTCAAAAAATAAGCTCAACACAAATCCATAACCCCTCGGTCGGACTCCAAACTACAGTCTACCGACCGGGGTCCACAAACACAGAATAATTCCAGAAATACCAAAAATATCCTTATAACATAGAAATACATTTTATAGGTGGAAATTACATAATTAACCTTAAAACACTGTAAAAACCGATAAAAACTCATTTTATTAGAAAAACTGTGTATTATATATATAATTGAAAATAATTCACGAAAAATAGTTTTAATTAGTTAAAAATACCAAATAATTTATAGAAATCATTTTTATACCTTAAATAACTATTAAAACCAATTAAATTACATTTTAGCCAATTTAGGGTAAAATTACCAAAATACCCCTATATATATAAATATACTTAAATTACTTCAAAAATTCACCAAAAATTATACAATTATCCAAAATTAATTTTCTCAACATATTTATCAATAATATCAATAATTATACCCAATTATCCAATTAAATTCAAATAAAAATACATTTAACCCTAATTTTCCAAAATTCCATAAACTTCAATAATTCAAAATAAATACTTAGAAATTCATAAAAATTCCAAATAAATTCCTATAATTCATTTCAACACCTAATTTAACCATAAAACCCAATTTCATAATTTAAATAATTAATTTCCGAAAATTAGAAAATAATATTAAAATATTTAAAAATACCCAAAAATCCAAAAAATCTCCAAAAATTCCAAAAAAATTCATACATGTAGATTAAGCTACTAGGATCAACATTTGTGAAGGGAGTTTTCATGAATCAATCAATTCGAAGCTCAAAAAAATCAAAAACCCTAATGTGACCGAATTGGAAAATTCAAAACCTAAGCAATTCTAGACCATTTAAGCTCAAACCAAAGCTAGAATCACACTCACTGGAGCTCAAGGAGAAGAAAGAGACCGGTGGTGTTGAAAATGGTGGCCGGAAGAGGGAGAACGGCGTGAAGCTCGACTTTCGGCCTCTCAAGCTATTTCTGACCAAACTCGACGGGAAAGGGAGCTGCTGGCGGCGGGGAATGGCTGGGGACGAAGGTGGCTCACCGAGAGGCACTCTGAACGGTGGCGAATGGAAGTTACAGACGGTGGAGGTGGGGGTCGCGTCCGGAGAAGAAGAAGAGAAGGGAGGGGCAGTTTTGTAAATAAGTTAAACTTTATTATTTTGATAATTTTTAATGTATATATGTATATATATATATATATATACTTTACACTACATATTAAAATAATATAAAATTGCACACATTAAATATACACCACACACATAAAATTTAATATTTTAATAATTTAATAATAAATAAAATAATTAAATAATAATAAATTAATAAATAAATAATAAAATATTAGGGTAATATATTAAACCCTAATTAAATAAATATACACACACATAGGCTTTATTTAGTAATTTAAAAATATGCATGAGTTCATACAAGTCCGAAAATATATTTAAAATAATTAATATTAAAATATTTACGTGAAAATTTCCCCGAAAATATAAGTCCCAGGAAAATTTTACGTAAAACACTATAAATAAAACACAGTATTTAAAATAGGTTTTAAATACATATTAACTCGTAAAAATATCATAAAATATATATAAAAATTATTAACACTGCATATCCCGGTACAGTGTAAAAATATTTAAAAACACGGGATATTACAGTCTTCCCCCCTTACAAGAATTCGTCCCCGAATTCCAAAAAAAAAAGATTACAGGATTAGGAAGGAAAGAAATATGGGTAAGAAGCTCGCATCTCAGCTTCAGTCTCCCACGTATGCTCCTCAACTCTGTCGCTACGCCATAGAACCTTGACCATCGGAATCTGCTTCGATCGCAACTGTCGAACTTGATAATCAACGATCACCACAAGTTCTCCACAAACGTCAAATCTTCACTCACTTCTACACTGTCTGGCTGCAACACGTGTGAAGGGTCTGAGATATACTTCCTCAACATCGAGATATGAAATACTGGATGCACCTGTGACATACCGATATGCAACAGTGCCAACTCTCTCCAGAATCTCAAACGGTCCAATGTATCTCAGTGCTAACTTATCTTTCCTGCCAAATCTCATCACACCCTTCATCGGAGATACTTTCAGAAAAACGAAATCTCCAACCTGAAACTCTACATCTCTGCACCTAGGATCCGCATAACTCTTCTGTCTGCTAATTGCGGTCTCTAATCTGCGCTTAATAACGGTGACTTTCTCTGCAGCATCCTGAACCATCTCAGGTCCAGTCAAAGCTCTCTCACCAATCTCATCCCAACTCAGAGGGGATCTACACTTCCTTCCATACAAAGCCTCATACGGTGCCATGCCAATACTGTTATGGTAGCTGTTATTATATGCAAACTCAACGAGTGACAAATGATCATCCCAGCTACCTCCCAAATCCAAGACACACATCCTCAACATATCTTCCAGTGTCTGGATCGTCCTCTCAAACTGGCCATCTGTCTGAGGATGAAAAGCAGTACTGAAATCCAACCTAGTGCCCATCGCTTCCTGCAACTTCTGCCAAAAATGAGAAGTAAACACCGAACCTCTATCTGACACAATGGACACAGGTACTCCATGAAGGCATACGATATGCTTCACATACAACTTCGCCAATCTGGCAACTGAATATGTGGCTTTCACAGGCAAGAAATGTGCAGACTTCGTCAATCTGTCTACAATCACCCAGATGGAGTCGTATCCATCCTTCGAACGAGGTAAACCGACCACAAAATCCATAGCTATCCTTTCCCACTTCCACTCGGGAATAGGAAGAGGCTGAAGCTTCCCAGAAGGCTTCTGATGTTCGGCTTTCACTTGCTGACACGTCAGACACTTAGCAACATAATCAGCAACATCTTTCTTCAATCCGTCCCATCAGTATAAATCTCTGATATTGTGGTACATCTTAGTAACACCTGGATGAACGCTGTAAGCTGTAGAATATGCTTCCTCTAAAATCTCCTCTCTCAAGTCATCCACATCAGGAACACACAGTTTACCACTAATCCACAACACACCGTCATCATCGAGTGTGAAATCAGTGAACTTCCCTGCTCTGACATTCTTTGCAAGCTCTTCCAGAATGGGATCTCAGCTCTGAGCTGCTTTAATTCTATCCCTCAGTACAGATCATACGTTAAACTGAGCTAGCAGTCCACGTGATCTACTAATCTTCATCATCAGACCTTGATCCACCAACAAATGTATCTCCTGGATCAATGGTCTCCTCTCAACACTGATATGAGCAAGACTACCTGAGGACTTTCTACTCAAGGCATCTGCTACCACATTAGCTTTACCCGGATGATATAAGATCTCACAATCATAATCCTTCAACAATTCCAACCATCTTCTCTGCCTCAAATTCAAATCTCTCTGCTGGAAAATGTAATTAAGGCTCTTGTGATCAGTAAATATCTCACAAGTCACCCTGTACAGATAATGTCTCCAAATCTTCAAAGCAAAGATCACTGCAGCCATCTCAAGATCATGTGTAGGATAGTTCTGCTCATGCTTCTTCAACTGCCTCGAAGCATATGCTATCACCCTTCCATTCTGCATCAACACACAACCAAGACCAATTCTAGAGGCATCACAGTAAACTGTGAACTTATCCACACTATTAGGTAAAGCTAACACTAGCGTTGTGGTCAACTTCTCCTTCAACAACTGAAAACTGTTCTCACAAGCTTCTGACCACTCGAATCTAACATTCTTCTGAGTCAAGCGAGTCATAGGGGCTGCAATCCTGGAAAAATCCTGCACAAACCACCTATAATACCCGGTTAAACCCAGAAAACTCTGAATCTCTGTAATAGAAGTAGGTCTAGGCCATTCAGACACTGCCTCAATCTTCTGTGGATCAACCTGAATACCTTCTTTAGACACTACGTGTCCAAGAAAACAAACACTCTCCATCTAGAAATCACACTTCGAGAATTTAGCATAAAGCTGATGATCTCTCAGTGTCTGTAGTACAATCCTCAAGTGATATACATGCTCCTCCATACTCCTCGAATATACCAGTATATCATCAATGAAGACTACTACAAACTGATCCATATACGGTCTGAATACCCTATTCATCAAGTCCATAAAAGCTGCTGGTGCATTAGTCAAACCAAAAGACATCATCAGAAACTCATAATGGCCATATCTAGTGCGGAACGCTGTCTTAGGAATATCAGCTTCACTAATCCGCAACTGATGATAACCCGACCTCAAGTCAACCTTAGAAAAGAACTGTGCACCCTGTAGCTGATCAAACAAATCATCTATCCTCAGGAGAGAATACTTGTTCTTCACTGTCACCTTATTCAGCTCTCTGTAGTCAATGCACAGTCTCAGGGTACCATCCTTCTTCTTCACAAACAGGACCTGTGCACCCCAAGGAGAAATACTAGGTCTTATGAAACCTTTCTCCAACAACTCTTGCAACTGCTCCTTCAACTCTGCAGGAGCCATTCTATAGGGTGGCATAGATATAGGAGTAGTACTTGGAACCACATCTATACAGAACTCAATCTCTCTGTGAGGTGGTAAACCTGGCAACTCCTCGGGAAAAACATCAGGAAACTCACAAGCAACAGGAACATTTGTGAGTGACAACTTCTCCACTGAAGTATCCCTGACTAATGCCAAATATCCCTGAATCCCTTCTTCAATAACTTCCTAGCCGTAATAGCAGAAATAAGATTCTGAGGTGCTGAACTCCTATCACCAACAAACTTAAAATCTTCTTCACCAGGAATTCTAAAAGTCACCTCCTTATTCCTGCAATCTACCACGACGAAGTGCTGAGATAACCAATCCATTCCCAGAATGACATCAAACTCCATCACATCCAACAAAATCAAATCAGCGGGTAATTCTCTATCTCCCACGAGAACTGGACAACCAGAAAGAACAATATCGGTGTCCAAAGAATTGCTCAGAGGAGTGGCAACAGAGAAAGGAAAAGCCATCCTCGAAGCTTGCCAACAAGATTTAGAAGCAAAAACAGGAGAAATGAATGAATGCGTGGCACCCGGATCAAACAAAACCCAAGCATCCAGGTAACAAACAGAAACAATACCTGCCACGACTGCATTAGATGCCTGAGCATCCTACTGAGTCAGATGGAAGACTCTGGCCTGACCTTGACCTCCCTGCTGACTGGTAGAAGCCTGGCCAACACCTCTGGCACCTCCTCTAGTACCTCTACCACAACTCTGCTATAGAACAAACTGAGTGGAACTCTGATGCTGGGCTGGTGGTAACTGAAATGGCACGGGTGCAGCACTAGCAATCGACTGCTGTGGGAATCGTGGAATCTGCGGCTGCTGATACCCGGAATAAGGACACGATCTGGCAAAATGTCCTGTCTGCCCACATCTGAAGCATGTCAGTAGTGTCAGATAACACGGTCCCTGATGGACTCTACCGCAAGTCTGGCAAACACTGGCCGCTGATCCAGAACTACGACCACTGCTGCTGCTCGAAGCACCTGACCCAAATCTGAACAATCTACGCTGACCTCCACGGCCATGCCTACTGCTCCGATGCACTCGCTGCTGCTGTCTCTGACTCTGTTGAGTCAGACCTCGCTGCTGACTACTCGAACCAACATGAAAACTCGAATACAGAGTAGCCTGCAATCCACTCGACTGAACTCCTAGCTGGTAATAATCAGGCATCGCTCCCTACCTAACTAGCCTCAGCTCAATCTCCTTTGCTAACTCAATCACAGACTCCAGAGTAAGGCCTGCTGTAGGCATACCAGCAAAAGCTGAACCCAAACCAATAACATATGTAGTAACCGCGAAATACTGATCTCGCATCAGATCCTCAGCATATCTACCCAGACGAAGAAACTCTCGGGTATACTCCTCTACAGATCGATCTCCATGAGAAATACTGATCAGTCGAAGATGATAGCTCAAACGAAGAGGCTCTGGACAGAATCTCCTCATAAACCGCTCTCGAAACTGAGCCCAGGTCATCGTCATCATATAGGGTTGGATCATCTGAATGAACCAATCTAGGGCTGGTCCCTCAACAGACAACTCAAAAATCATGATCCGCTGGTACTCGGTATGAGCAGTCTGAGTCCTAGTCTCGATCGCATGCAGAAAATCTAACGGATCGGAAGTCCCATCAAACGCAATCCTGCCAACTCAGGCATAGAACAAAGCTGCCTCAGGGTCAAACATACCCTGCTGATAGGCAGGCTGAACAACTGGAGGAACAGGAACATCAAACTCAGGCTCAACAGGCTCCTCGTCCTGTAACTCTCTCTGCCTATGGCGACCTGCCGCTCCTCGAGGTCTACCTTTGCCACGACCTCTACGTCTAACTGGCTGCTCAGGAGGTAAAACCTCATCCTGAAAAGACTCATCATCCTCGGCCTCAACGACCGGTGGAGCGACACGCACTCGCCTCCTCATTCTGAAAAGACAAACGGAAAGATTCAAACAAAACAGACAACGGAGGAATAACGCAGAAAACTACAGCAAGGAATACTTATCAAGACATACTCGAACCTAATACACTGTAGTAGTTACCAAAAGAAAACACAACTTTAAAACTAGGGCCACAACTCACACAACTAAGCCCTGACACAAAACTCCGCTCTGATACCAACTTTGTCACGACCCAAAACAGGGGCCATGACCGGTGCTAGGGAACGAGAATTCTTTCGAATCCAGAACCCGTAGCAAGCCTAAAAATAAAATAAAAACATGCAATAATAATAATAACAATATTAAATTTGCAGCGGAAATAAAAATCATAAATATTACAATATCATTTCATCACTGGATTTAAATCAAATCACATCTCATATATATAAATCTTTCAGTACAAATCCAGTTTCAGTATAATACATCTCTTTAAATAAAATACATGAAATCCCACATTTTAATTCACAACTACTGCAGTGTCTAGATTATAAAAATAAGACTCAAATAAGTAATTTACACAAAGAAGCCGGGGCGGAAGAAATCCGGCGTATCGACCTGCTACTGAGGTCTGAAGATGTTGACTCTCCTGAAAAATAGTCAACGGAGGGGAGTCAGACCTCACTGAGTGAATTACTATAATATATATACATACACGCTAAATGATAATGCATACAGTCAACAGTATATATCTAATATATATATACAGGCAATTACACACAAATGCAATAAAATCATTTTATATATTTTATCTGAAAATCATCTTTTATGAAGGATCATATAGAACCCTAGAATATCGTAACCTCGGAAATAGTGTTAGACAACACTCTAGCCATACAGGCTCACTTAATCCAAATATATCCACTTAATCCATTTAGACAGTAGACTGGCCCCGAGACACTAAGTCAACCGAGCTCCAGCAGTCTGACTGCCAGTGTGATTGGCCCCGAGACACTTGGTCAACCGAGCTCCAGCAATCACACCCAAATCACATCTCACACATCAATAATCGCATTCAATCAATATCCACAAATAGGTTAGTAATATAGCCTAAATACTATGGGCGTACCGGTACGTACTCGGTCCTAGTGCTGCCCACTAGGTAGCACGTTCTATTGATATCCTTCATTAATAAATATAAAACATTCATTCACAAATAAATGATGCATGAATTTCAATAAAATAACGACATAAACCATATATATATACCGGAAATATACCAAAAGTAAACCAGGTATATTTCAAGTATATATATGTCAAATGAATTCAATCAAATTATAAATTAAGTTGGAAATATATTTAAAAACATTTTAAATATATTTTATTTACAAAATATGCATATAGTTTAATATATACCAAAAATATACTTAAATACAAATCATATTATTTATGCATTTTAATCAAAATAAAACATATATTTCTAAATCATGTATCCTAAGCATATATTATATAGTATAGTAACTTATAAATTAGTGCGCTCCACGAGATGGATCCGACGGGCCTGGTCCACTAGCCCTCAGTCTCGGGCGCAACTAAACAAGCAATAACGATAGACATTAGAATAAACCTAACAGAAAATCCTAGAATTCGATCTAGAGTATTAAACACAGAATCGGAATTAGGGTTCGATCGGATATCATGTTTTACGAGAATTCTACCGAAAATCCGATAGAACCTCCCCTGTAAAACGGACATCTCTCTACTCAAAAGAGTAGAGCCGACCCTGCAAAGAAACACACTTTAAAAAATAAGCTCAACACAAATCCATAACCCCTCGGTCGGACTCCAAACTACAATTACCGATCGGGGTCCACAAACACAGAACAATTCCAGAATTACCAAAAATATCCTTATAACATAAGAATACATTTTATAGGTAGAAATTACATAATTAACCTTAAAACACTGTAAAAACCGATAAAAACTCATTTTATTAGAAAAATCGTGTATTATATATATAATTGAAAATAATTCACGAAAAATAGTTTTAATTAGTTAAAAATACCAAATAATTTATAGAAATCATTTTTATACCTTAAATAACTATTTAAAACCAATTAAATTACATTTTAGCCAATTTAGGGTAAAATTACCAAAATACCCCTATATATATAAATATACTTAAATTACTTCAAAAATTCACCAAAAATTATACAATTATCCAAAATTAATTTTCTCAACATATTTATCAATAATATCAATAATTATACCCAATTATCCAATTAAATTCAAATAAAAACACATTTAACCCTAATTTTCCAAAATTCCATAAACTTCAATAATTCAAAATAAATACTTAGAATTCATAAAAATTCCAAATAAATTCCTATAATTCATTTCAACACCTAATTTAACCATAAAACCCAATTTCATAATTTAAATAATTAATTTCAGAAAATTAGAAAATAATATTAAAATATTCAAAAATACCCAAAAATCCAAACAATCTCCAAAAATTCCACAAAAATTCATCATGTAGATTAAGCTACTAGGATTCAACATTTGTGAAGGGAGTTTTCATGAATCAATCAATTCGAAGCTCAAAAAATCAAAAACCCTACTGTGACCGAATTGGAAAATTCGAAACCTAAGCAATTCTAGACCATTTAAGCTCAAACCAAAGCTAGAATCACACTCACCGGACGTCAAGGAGAAGAAAGAGACCCGGCGGTGTCAAAAATGGTGGCCGGAAGAGGGAGAACGGCGGTGAAGCTCGACTTTCGGCCTCTCAAGCTATTTCCGGCCAAACTCGATGGGAAAGGGAGCTGCTGGCGACGGGGAATGGCTAGGGACGAAGGTGGCTCACTGAGAGGCACTCTGAACGGTGGCCAACGGAAGTTACAGACGGTGGAGGTGGGGGTCGCGTCAGAGAAGAAGAAGAGAAGGGAGGGGCAATTTTGTAAATAAGTTAAACTTTATTATTTTGATAATTTTTAATGTGTATATGTATATATATATACTTTACACTACATATTAAAATAATATAAAATTGCACACATTAAATATACACCACACACATAAAATTTAATATTTTAATATTTTAATAATAAATAAAATAATTAAATAATAATAAATTAATAAATAAATAATAAAATATTAGGGTAATATATTAAACCCTAATTAAATAAATATACACACACATAGGATTTATTTAGTAATTTAAAAATACGCATGAGTTCATATAAGTCCGAAAATATATTTAAAATAATTAATATTAAAATATTTACGTGAAAATTTCCCCGAAAATGCAAGTCTCAGGAAAATTTTACGTAAAGCACTATAAAATAAAACACAGTATTTAAAATAGGTTTTAAATACATATTAACTCGTAAAAATATCATAAGATATATACAAAAATTATTAACACTGCATATCCCGGTACAGTATAAAAATATTTAAAAACACGGGATATTACATCCCTCTACCAAAGTAGAGTCCAGCTTGCAAGCAAACACACTTATAAGCTTCACACAAGCTCAACACCTCGGGTTGGATTCCGAACTACTCAAATCCCCAACCGAGGTTCACAATGCACAAAAAGGAAAATATTAAATACTAACATATTAAAATCACTAAAATACATAAAATCAATAATATAATTTATTTAAATTTCAAAACACTAAATATAAACATTTTCCACAATAATTAATAAAATCTTAAATAATAATAATATTTATAAAATTCCTATTTTTCAAATATTCAACATATTTAGTCAAATTCACATTTAATTATTTAAATAGTTTAAATATATTATAAAATTAATTAAAAACCCCATTTAATCATAAAATAATAAATAATTTATTATTTGAATATATTTTTTAAAAATTAGAATTGATTATTTAAAAATAGTATTTAATTTATAAAAATTATTCTAATACTCTATAAAATTCTAAAACCATTTAAAATATAATTTAACTATATTTTCTACAAAATTACATAATTACCCCAAAATTCCAATATTCACATAAACATAATAATTCCTCAAGAATAATATAAATTACTAAAATAATTATTAACACAAAAATTACTAACTTAATTTACTAACTCTAATTAACTCAATATTCAACCCAAATAATTAATTGTCACGACCCAAAACAGGGGCCGATGACCGGCGCTAGGGAACGGGAATTCTTTCGAATCCGGAACCGTAGCAAGCCTAAAATAAAATAAAACATGTCATAATAACAATAATCATATAATATGCAGCGGAAAATAAAAATCATAATATCATGATATTACCCATATCAACTGGATTTAAATCAAAACTCATCTCTTCACATATATAAAATCTCTTTAATACAAATCCAGTTTCAATATAATACATCTCCTTTAAAATAAAATACACGAAATTCAATACTTTAATTCACAACTACTGCAGTGTCTAGATAAAATAAATAAGACTCAAGTAGACAGTTTACATAAAGAAGCCGGGGCGGAAGAAATCCGGCGTATCGACCTGCTACTGAGGTCTGAAGAAGTTGACTCTCCTGAAAAATAGTCAACGGAGGGGAGTCAGACCTCACTGAGTGAATTACTATAATATATATACATACACACTAAGTGATAATGCATACAGTCAACAGTATATATAATATATATATATACAGGCAATTACACACAGATGCAGTAAAATCATTTTTATATACTTTATCTGAAAATCACAGTTTATGAAGGATCACATAGAACCCTAGAATATCGCAACCTCAAAAATAGTGTTAAACAACACTCTGGCCATACAGGCTCACTTATTCCAAATATATCCACTTAATCCATTTGGACAGTGGACTGGCCCCGAGACACTAAGTCAACCGAGCTCCAGCAGTCTGACTGCCAGTGTGATTGGCCCCGAGACACTTGGTCAACCGAGCTCCAGCAATCACACCCACAACCACATCTCACACATATCAATAATCATAATCAAATCAATATTCACAAATAATTTAATAATATAGCCTAAAGCTATAGGCGTACCGGTACGTACTCGGTCCTAGTGCTGCCCACTAGGTAGCACGTTCTATTGATATCCTTCATCATTAAATGTAAAACATTCATTCACAAAAAAATAAATGATGCATGACGTTCAATAAAATACAACATAAACCATATATATATACCGGAAATATACCAAAAGTAAACCAAGTATATTTCGAGTATATATACGTCAAATGAATTCAATCAAATCATAAATTAAACTAAAAATATATTTAAAAACATTTTAAATATATTTTATTAATAAAACATGTATATAATTTATTATATACCAAAAATATACTTAAATACAAATCACATTATTTATGCATTTTAATCAAAGTAAAACATATATTTCTAAATCATGCATCCTAAGCATGTATACATAGTACAGTAACTCACCTAGTGCGCTCCACGAGACAGGTCCGACGGGCCTGGTCCACTAGCCCTCGGTCTCGGTGCAACTAAACAAGAAATAAATAACCGATATCAGAGTAACCCTAATAGAAATCCTAGAATTCAATCTAGAGTATTAAACACAGAATTGGAATTTAGGGTTCGACTGGATATCACTTTTTACGAGAATTCTATCAAAAATCCGACAGAACCTCCCCTGTAAAACGGACATCTCTCTACTCAAAAGAGTAGAGCCGACCCTGCAAAGAAATACACTTCGAGAAATAGGCTCAACACAATCAAAATCCCACGGTCGGACTCCAAACTACAGGTCCACCGACCGGGGTCCACAAACACAGAATAATTTTGAGAATACCAAAAATATCCTTATATCACAGAAATACATAATTAACCTTTAAACATATTAAAAACCGATAAAAACTCATTTTATTTGAAAAATCGTATAATATATATATAATTGAAAATAATTCACGAAAAATAGTTTTAATTAGCTAAAAATACCAAATAATTTGTAGAAATCATTTTTATACCTTAAATAACTATTAAAACCGATTAAATTACATTTTTAGCCAATTTAGGTAAAATTACCAAAATACCCCTATATATATAAATATACCTAAATTACTTCAAAAATTCACCAAAAATCATACAATTATTCAAAATTAATTTTCTCAACATATTTATCCATAATATTAACAATTAAACCCAATTAACCAATTAAATTCAAATAAAAACACATTTAACCTATATTTCTCAAATTCACATAAACTCAAATAATTAAAAATAAATACTTAGAAATTCATAAAAATTCTAAATAAATTCCTATAATTCATTTCATCACCTAATTCAACCATAAACTCCAATTTCATAATTTAAATAATTAATTTTCAAAAATTAGAAAATAATATTAAAATATTCAAAAATACCCAAAATCCAAAAAATCTCCAAAAATTCTACAAAAATTCATACATGTAGATTAAGCTACTAGGAACAACATTTGTGAAGGAAGTTTCCATGAATCAATCAATTCGAAGCTCAAAAAATCAAAAACCCTAATAGGCCGAAATTGAAAAATCAAAACCTAAGCAATTCTAGACCATTTCAGCTCAAACCAAAGCTAGAATCACACTCACCAGAGCTCAAGGAGAAGAAAGAGGACCGGCGGTGTCGGAAACGGTGGCTGGAATCGACGTGATCGACGGTGGATCGATTTTCGGCTTCTCCGGCCAAAATCGATCTCCAGACGCCGGAAACGGCCTCCTCAGGCGGCGGAAATTGGTCGGGGGAAGACGGTGGCACACCGGACGGCACACCCACGGTGAAGGAACGGCACGGGCAGCGACCGGAAATGGAGAAGGGAGAATCGGGAGGAAGAAGAAGAAGTCGGGGGCAAAATGGTAATTTTCCAAACTTTTTGATTTTTGACAAATATATGTATATATATATACTTTATACTATATATTAAAATAATATTAAATTACACACATCAAATATACACCACACACATAAAAATATTAATATTTTAATAATTTATACTAAATAAAATTAATTAAATAACAATAAAACAATTAAATACTTAATAAAATATTAGGGAAATAATAAACCCTAATTAAATAAATATACACACACCGGCTTTATTTAATAGTTTAAAAATATGTATGAGTTCATGCAAGTCCGTAAATACATTTAAAATAATTAATAATACATTGTTTACGTGAAAATTTCCCCGGAAATGAAAGTCTCGGGAAAATTTTACGTAAAACACTGAAAATAATACACAATAATTAAAATAGGTCTAAAATACATATTAACTCGTAAAAATATCATATAAAATACAGAAATCATTAACTCTGCATATCCCGGTACTATGTAAAAATATTTTAAAAACACGGGATATTACAGTCTCCCCCCTTACAAGAATTTGTCCCCGAATTCCAGAAACCAAGATCAAGAAGGGAAGAGATACAGGTAAGAAGCTCTGCATCTCAGCTTCAATCTCCCACGTATGCTCCTCAACTCTGTCGTTACGCCACAGAACCTTGACCATCGAAATCTGCTTCGATCTCAACTGTCGAACTTGATAATCAACGATCGCCACAGGTTCTTCCACAAACGTCAAATCTTCACTCACTTCACAATTGTCAGGTTGCAACACGTGTGAAGGATCTGAGATATACTTCCTCAACATCGAGATATGAAATACTGGATGCACCTGCGACATACTCGGAGGCAAATCCAACCGATATGCAACAGTGCCAATTCTCTCCAGAATCTCAAACGGTCCAATATATCTCGTGCTAACTTACCCTTCTGCCAAATCTCATCACACCCTTCATCGGAGATACTTTCAGAAAAATAAAATCTCCAACCTGAAACTCCACATCTCTGCGCTAGGATCCGCATAACTCTTCTGTCTGCTAACTGCGGTCTCTAATCTGCGCTTGATCACGGTGACTTTCTCTGCAGCATCCTGAACCATCTCTAGTCCAGTCAAAGCTCTCTCACCAATCTCATCCCAACTCACGAGGATCTACACTTCCTTCCATATAACGCCTCATATGGTGCCATGCCAATACTGCTATGGTAGCTGTTATTATATGCAAACTCAACAAGTGGCAAATGATCATCCCAGCTACCTCCCAAATCCAAGGACACACATCCTCAACATATCTTCCAGTGTCTGGATCGTCCTCTCAGACTGACCATCTGTCTGAGGATGAAAAGCAGTACTAAAATCCAACCTAGTGCCCATCGCTTCCTGCAACTTCTGCCAAAAACGAGAAGTTAAACACCGAACCTCTATCTGACACAATGGACACAGGTACTCCATGAAGGCACACAATATGCTTCACGTACAACTTCGCCAATCTAGCAACTGAATATGTAGCTTTCACAGGCAAGAAATGTGCAGACTTCGTTAACCTGTCTATAATCACCCAGATGGAATCGTATCCATCCTTCGAACGAGGTAAACCGACCACAAAATCCATAGCTATCCTTTCCCACTTCCACTCGGGAATAGGAAGAGGCTGAAGCTTCCCAGAAGGCTTCTGATGTTCGGCTTTCACTTGCTGACACGTCAAACACTTAGCAACATAATCAGCGACATCCTTCTTCAATCCATCCCACCAGTATAAATCTTAATACTGTGGGTACATCTTAGTGACACCTGGATGTACGCTGTAAGCTGTAGAATGTGCTTCTTCTAGGATCTCTTCTCTCAAATCATCCACATCAGGAACACACGAATCTACCACTGATCCATAACATACCATCATCATCAAGTGTGAAATCAGTGAACTTCCCTGCTCTGACATTCTCTGCAAGCTCTTCCAGAATAGGATCTCGGCTCTGAGCTGCTTTAATCCTATCCTCAGTACAGATCATACTTTAAAAATGAGACTAACAGTCCACCTGATCTACTAATCTTCATCATCAGACCTTGATCCACCATCAGATGCAACTCTTGGATCAATGGTCTCCTCTCAACACCAATGTGAGCAAGACTACCTGAGGACTTCCTACTCAAGGCATCTGCTACCACATTAGCTTTACCCGGATGGTAAAGAATCTCGCAATCATAGTCCTTCAACAATTCCAACCATCTTCTCTGCCTCAGATTCAAATCTCTTTGCTGAAAAATGTACTTAAGGCTCTTGTGATCAGTAAATATCTCACAAGTCACCCTGTACAAATAATGTCTCCAAATCTTCAAAGCAAAGATCACTGCAGCCATCTCAAGATCATGTGTAGGATAGTTCTGCTCATGCTTCTTCAACTGCCTCGAAGCATAGGCTATCACCCTTCCATTCTGCATCAACACACAACCAAGACCATTCTAGAGGCATCACAGTAAACTGTGAACTTATCCACACTATTAGGCAAAGCTAATACTGGCGTTGTGGTCAACTTCTCCTTTAACAACTGAAAACTATTCTCACAAGCTTCTGGACCACTCGAATCTAACGTTCTTCTGAGTCAAGCGAGTCATAGGGGCTGTTATCCTGGAAAAATCCTGCACAAATCGCCTATAATACCCGGCTAAACCCAGAGAAACTCTGAATCTCCGTAATAGAAGTATGTCTAGGCCATTCAGACACTGCCTCAACCTTCTGTGGATCAACCTGAATACCTTCTTTAGACACTACGTGTCCAAGAAAAGAAACACTCTCCATCCAGAAATCACACTTCGAGAATTTAGCATAAAGCTGATGATCTCTCAATGTCTGTAGTACAATCCTCAAATGATATACATGCTCTTCCATACTCCTCGAATATACTAGTATATCATCAATGAAGACTACTATAAACTGATCCACATACGGTCTGAA